>JAMABB010000030.1:0-375609 GCA_023625095.1 Aspergillus sp. S2111Y
GCCGTGCCCGGCTTCACCCTCCGGGGCCCTTCGCCCCCAGGTCCGTCACCCCGGCCTCACACCACCGCCACACGCCCAAGTCCCTCCCTCCTGCCAACTGGCTCGCCTCCTCGCGCAACGACCGCCGCCAACCTGCCCTGGACACCGCCGTGCCCGGCTTCACCCTCCGGGGCCCTTCGCCCCCAGGTCCGTCACCCGGGATGCGGACGATCTACCAGGCGGTAGTGGTTCCGCAACTCCTCTGGGGGGTCACCGCGTGGTACACACCCGCTAATATAGAATCGACGAAGCAAAAGCAACTGGTCAGCCAGCTAGAAAGAATCCAGAAACGCGCGGCAATCATGATATCTGGGGCGTTCAAGTCCATGGCTGCGGCGGCCCTAGACATTGAGCTGTTCCTGCTACCAATGAAGCTGCAGGTCCAACGAACGGTGGAGGAGACAGCTATTAGGATTCGCACCGGGCCTGCGTGGGCTCGCCCGAATGACAAAGGTCGAAGCCCGGGTGAAAAGCGCCTAGGGGGTCTCACCCCCCTAGAGGCCTTCGCACAGGGCCGGAATGCCATCCTAAAGCTAGGAAAGGAAGAAGAGTGGGAGACACGGGAGGCCTATATCCTGGAGCCATGGGAAGAGGCTATCCCGGTGTCAATTACGAAGGATCCTGAAGAAGCGCTGAAGCACCACGACACCGTGTGTAGGGACACCCCGGTGAGCCCGGAACACGCGATCTGGTACACAGACGGACGCGGATATCAAGGTCTAGTTGGAGGCTCAGCAGTGAGTTCCAGGTCCGGCCAGTATCTGCAGAGACACTTGGGATCGGAAGCCCAGGCCAGCGTGTATGCAGCGGAGCTGGCCGGGATCGACACGGCCCTAGGAACCACCCTAGGGACAGTAGCCACGGGATCCCCGAACCCGGTGGCTATCACAGTATTTTCTGATTCCCAAGCAGGAATCCGGGCCGTCGGTAATCCGCAGCGGCCCTCAGGCCAATATCTCCTCCGATCGATATACCAACACGCCCGGGACCTAAGGAAGTTAGGCGCTAATCTAATGATTCAATGGGTGCCCGCGCATGTTGGTTTGCAAGGAAACGAGGAGGCAGATCGAGAGGCAAAGTTAGCCGCACTGCAGGGCCTGAACCGAGGTCAGAATAAGGTTTTCAGTGCGGGGCAGGAGCCCGGGGAAACCATGATCCGGCTCGCCTCAGCGGCCAAGCGGGGGGTGCGCCAGAGGATCAATGAACGGTGGAAGAAACAGTGGGCAGTTACCAAGGAGGCAAGGCCTACCAGGCGCCTGATTAAGCACCCTGGGAAGGCCGCGCTGAATCTGTATAAGGGTCTCCCGAAGCCCTATACCTCAGTAATCATGCAGCTCCGCTCGGAACGCTCTGCGCTGAACCACTACCTGTTTAAGGTAAAGCAACACCCTGATGATTGGTGTACGTGCTGGAGCCAGGCCAGGCAGACTCCGCAGCACGTTCTTTTAACGTGCGAGAGGTGGCAGGCGGAGCGAGCGGAGATGACGACCAAAATCGCCGCACGTACAGATGTCAGCACGAATGCCAGCTATGACCAGTTGGTCTCAGATCCTAAGGCAGTCAGGTATGTGGCTGAATTCATGCTGAAAACGGGTCTACTAGGTCAGTTTAGAGAGGTGCAAATAGACCCAGAGCCCCCGGAGGCCCCGGAGACCCGAGAACCATCGGGGATCCCGGGGCAGTTTGGCCACGGGGGTTTTAAGACTCCAGGACAAGAAGCAAGCGGCCTATCTACGTGGGATACTGACCGGATCTCCCGGCCTACAGGCTGGGCCCACGGTGGTCCGCTACACCACCAAAACCAGGAACTACGCGGCCAGCCAGGGCCCATACCAGGGACCAGGCTCGCTGACGGAACCAGAAGCCGAAGAGCAACGGAACTAGGTGCTGAAGACGAGGATCAGGAGGCCCCGAGCAGGCCACCGGCTACCGAGTCAACTGGGGGCCACGATGCCGAAGCAGGGAGGAACCATAGAAGGAACGGAGTGACGAGGACGAGTCGACGTTAGTGAGAGGATGGCGAGCCAGTTGTGTGGAATGGCTTCAATCATTACTGTTTCTATTTGTATGGGATTGCTACTGCATTTAAAACAGCATTGATGGCTTCGAGTTCGCTTCGACCGACGAAGCACCCGCATAGCCAGAACACCTATCTAGCTACAACGGGGTAATGAACTTGAATTGAATTGAATTGAATTGAAGTCATCCTGAAACAGCATAGCTTCTCGAGTAGGCAGATATTATCACTCTAGGAATTTCTTGTCGTGGTACTCAGGGTTCTATCAAAGCATGACTGCATTGCTCAGGTAGTTACTTTAAGTATAGAATACACGTTCTTGGAGGCGTTAACACTACATGCATTCAGCTTCGGATACGCTTGTAGTAAGGAGTCTCATTGAATCATTCAATTATCACGACTATCATTCAGCTATACCAAAAGGCATCATTAAAGGCAAAGTATATACACCTGCTAGATAAGGAAAAACAAACATTATCTTCAGTACATAGGATACTCGTAAATACCGTATTCATAAACCAAATCGCAATCAGAACTTAAGCCACTAAACCTGGTCTAAGTCTCCCTCAGACCGATCCAAGGATACCCGTAAGCGCAGGCAAGAGCTCAGACGCAGTCAAGATGATATCAGTGGTGTTATGCACGAACGGCTTGGTCAAAAGGCCGGCGGCATTCGACAGCAGACCCTTCAAGCTCTTGGCGAGCTCGGGGGCGAGCAGATCGCCGGCGGAATCGATCAGATCCTGCGTCTCGTGGACGAACTTGGTTTTCAGCAGGGTGGTGGCGTTGCCGAGCACGTAGGGGCTCAGGAGGTCGGTGGCGCCGTAAATCAGGCTGCGGGTCTCGTTCACGAACTTGTGGTCCAGAAGGTCGTGGGCGCTCGTAAGGATATCGCCAAGGGAAGTGATAACGGATGGCTTGAGCAGCTTCTCGGGGAGGAGCGGCTCCACCTGGCCGAGAATGCCCTTGAGAGACTTGACCAGCGACGGGGTGGACAAGTCGCTGGCGGACCCGACGAGGTTCTGCGTCTCGTTGACGAAGTCGTGCGTGAGGAGCGCGCTGGCTTCAGTAAGCAGACCGCTGAGCTCCTTAATAGTCTCGGGCTTAAGCAAGCCCTTGAGCTCGTGCATGATCAGTAAAAGGGCTGTAAGAAGAGTCTTGAGAGCCGAGACGGTCTTCTCTGTGAGCAGGCTAGAAGCCTGGGTAAGGAGATTCTGGAGCTCCTTGAAGATCTCAGGGGCAAGAAGACCCTTGAGCTCGGGTATGATACTGTTGACAGAGTCCAGGAGAGTCTTAATAGAGTTGACGTTCTTCTTAGTGAGCAGACTGCTAGCAGAAGAAAGCAGACCCTTGAGTTCATTGATGGTGGCCTTGGTCAACAGACCCTTAAGCAATAACATCAAGTTACTGACGGCTGTCAGGAGGGTCTTGAGACTATCGGCAGTCTTGTCAGTAAGCAGGCCGGAGGCTTGGGACAGAAGGTTACTAAGTTAAGAGAAGGTCTCCTTGGTTAAGAAGCTCTTGAGCTCGGGCGTGATTTCATTAACAGCCTCGAGGAGAGACTCGAGAGACTTGATAGCCTTAGGAGTTAATAGGCCAGAAGCAGAGTCGATCAGACTATCAGTCTTCTTGACAAACGACGGTGTCAGCAGGCTGTCGGCGTTTACAACAATATTGTTAACCTTGTTGATGTTGTTGAGCAGCTTCTCCAGGTTATTCAGGTTACAGTCGCTTATAAGCCATCAGCCTTGCCCAGGATGTTAGACAGAGTGCGAGTGTTCTTCTTATTAAGCAGCTGGCCAGTATTGTGGATGACACTGTTGAGAGTCTTGATATTCTCGCTGGAGAGCAGAACACGGATGTTTGTGTCGACAGGAGGCGCAAGACCAGTAGACAGATACTCGAAAGTATCCGTAATTTAGCTCAGTAACTTGGGGTTCAGAAGCCCACCCATGCCATCGAGCAGATCCCCGAGGGCCCCCAGGCCGTCTACCCCTCCACCGCTGCTAGGGTCGCCGGAAAGGATGTTGGGCTTGGTTAGCTCAGATTCGGAGCCTGTGTTGGACTGGGTAGGATCATACTTGGTCATTGTGCTTTGATCAGCCTCAGCCTGGCTGGTCTGTGCGGGGGCCGTATCATCAGTGCTCTGAGAGGTGAAGCCATTGGCGATGCTCTCGATGATATTGGGCTGCCTGGTCTCGGTCGCGGTGTTCTCGTTGGCTACCTCTGTGCCAGTCGAGGTCGCAGGGAGCTGGGTGTTCTCGTTTTCTTTCTCCGTTTCAGACTGCTGGCTTGTAGCTGTGGGCTCAGCAGTAGCTGTGGGCTCAGCAGTACTGGACTCGTCGAAGATGTTGGGAATGAAGTCCGCTGAGGTCTGGTGCCTCCTTGGGCTCCATGTCGGTTGTCGCGCTGGACGCCGCAGGGGATGTCGGGGAGGCGCCAACCACGGTGGTCACCGCGAGGAGAGCAGCTCCGCGGAGAAAACTCCCCGGTTCAATTCGTCCGAGGCAGCATCTCCATCCAGCTAGAGCTTGTGAAAAACCTTGCAGCTCAACCCCCCAAATATTCGTCGCGGCCCACGGTACAATGTCGAATGAGGGCTCTGAGTCCCGGAATCGACTGACCTAACTGGGAACCCCCACAACAAGGCAAAGGCGCCCGTGTTGGCTGTTGGGACTGGGAGCTGGGTCAGGCCAGGGCAGAGAGACGATCAACTACACCGGTGTAAACACCAACTGTATGGATCCAGTGATGTCATTGGCTGCAGTGGGCCGAGCGACATTGCGAGAGGCGTTCTTCACTCAGGAACCAATAACCGCGACTCAGGTGGACTGCAAGTGGTGCTTGTTCAGGTGAGACCCCGCATAATTTTCGGTCGCGGTCTAATGGGCCGCGGATGCCCTTAGTCAGGCTAGTTCTCGTTCGGAAGCCCTTTCCTGCATAGTTTCTTAGGGATATAAATTATAAACCTCCTGGTGAGTGCTAACAGTCTTTTATCCGCGGGCATGCCCTAGTTAATGCCTTGCCGGCGTAAGACTAAGTTTTGTGGCAGCACCCTAGCCAGAAGGCGCCCAACGAGAATGACTGCACGCTCACGTGGCATCCTGTATATTGATTCTACCGCTGGAACATGCCAGAAGTTTAGTGCGGGTTCAGCGGATATTTGCGGGTTCGGGGTGGGTGGTGCATGTCTAGATAATATATTATTTGAGGGGTGTATCCAAGTCATTATTTAAATATAAGAATCTTGATATTAAGATATTAACTTAATAGATCATCTTCTATAACCTGAATCTTTACTGGCTATATTTTTTTTTGCTATTCTTTTACGTTATTATGACCCTTAAATAACTGAAGACTAAGTTCATCGTGCGGACATAAGGATGTTTGTTTTATGGCGAGGTTCGGTATAAAGGCATCATGCAGTGCGGGGTGATTTAGGCCGCGGATCTGGGGTTCAGACAAGGAGGTGTTCGCGCTCCGCGATATATATAAAAGTATAGACTACAGGATCGTTATCGATACGGAACTACTTCGGCTATAACCTCATAGTATTGCACTGAGACAATCACTCTGCATCCCACTTTTATCAATTGCCTCTTCACTATCACACCAGAAAAGAAAATGGTCTTTGGACTCGGCGACTCGCAGACCGCATGGGAAAGGGCTGATGCTGGGGTAGAAGGTATTCTTAAGGCCGCTCGTGAGTTTTATACATCGGTCCACATCTCAAAACAAGTAGCTAATGACCCAGTTCAGGCGTCTTGCATAAGGCAGTTGAACCAGATCCAGCTAAGATGGGCCTCATTGGCGCTGGGTCTATCGGAGGCAAGGCAGAATCAGCTCGACAGGCTATAAACAAGTCGGAGAAATCTCTGACAGCCTGCGCTGCAGCTGAGCCGGACGGGAAGATGCAGAAGGAGCAGATCGAGATTATCTTGCAGAAGGTCGAGTTAGATATATCTCTTTTGTTGGATGTCCTCAAGAGGATGAGTGTTGTCCATTATCTTCGCTTCTGCGAACTTGGCATGGGTCTGCCCACTATTGTTAAGGTGGCGCTTGGTTGGATTGAAATTTCGACTAAGGAGTGGGTGGCTACTCTTAAACGGGTTAATAAAACCCCTGAGCTTGCTGAACGGATTGAAGCTATTGGAGATCAGCTCTTGACAGCTGAGGCTGATGCGTTGAATGTATACAAGGGAATCCAGGAGTGATGGGCGAGCCTTGGTAGTTAGACTTTAGGGAAAGCTTTGCAGATTTAAGATTTGGTTGAATCTACTCCATTATCAGTATTTAACCTCGATTCTATACTCATTGCACAGGTATATATCTTGGGATATCTCTGTGAGGTTTACTTGTCATATGCAGTGGGGCATGCCATGCTGCACCGCGGTCGGACCCTCAATCCATGAGGGGGTGAAGAGTACAGAATAGAATACCCATAATAATAAAAATCATTAGTTCTCACGCCGATAGCTTGTGAACCGTAAGTTGAACCGCATTCAGGCCATGGCCCTATCTCATAACCCAGCCGTCAAGGCCCAAATTCTCTATTGCAAACGTTCCAAGGATTAATGGTCAGGCTATTAACATTTTGGCCGAGGTGGAAATTCGGGCTAAAACCCGGGGCGGCACAAAAAACGTGGGGAGATTGGCCCGAGCTGTGAACTATGTGGGGTAAAGTTAAAATTACCCCAGATATACTTCAAGTTGATATATTGCATGTCTTTTCCGCTCTTCATCACAATATTGAATTGGCAGTCCATCAGAGAAAATGACTGATTCATTTCTCAAGCTTCTCACCGCGGAAATCTGCAGGCCGTTTAACTTTGGCGTGACGGTCGCACTTCCAACCATAGCTGGCCTCGCCGTACATGGCGCGTCTCAATACCGCGAACCTCCGGCACATCTTGTCCTTATTACAGCCGTCGTCCTTGTGCCAACTGCTATTATTGCACTCAAGGATGTCTGGAATGTGTCCACACAGGAAGGGGCTTGGGCCGTGGCCTTTATCTACATTACCTTCGCTACTACTCTCTCATCGTCGATGTCCATCTACCGCATCTTCTTCCATCGCCTCCGCGATTTTCCAGGACCTCTGTCATGCACGCTGAGCATGTGGTCATGGGTCTGGAGTGATTGGAAAGGTGACCGCTTTTACAAGATCCAGAAGATGCACCAACGCTCGGGGGACTATGTTCGAATTGGACCCCGCGAGATCTCTGTTGCTGATCCTGACGCTCTCAACATGATTTATGGCCCCACTGGGCCGGGCGCAAAGGTGACTCGTGGTCCATGGTACCAGGCTCAGGAAATGACCCCCAACGTCTACAGTCTTCAGACGCAGCCGAAGATCTCCGACCACAATATTCGTCGTCGTGACTGGGACCCTGCATTCAGCATTAAGGCTCTTGAATCCTACCAGTCTATTATCCTTCGAAATGCGGAGCTGCTCCTGCAACAGGTTGAGCGTCTTTCAGCCGAGGGTCTGGTGGATGTCAAGGAGGGTATGCTCTGGTTCGGCTTCGATGTAATGGGTGAACTCGGCTTCGGTCGCTCATTTGGCACCTTGAAAAAAGGCAAGACATCTGATATCGTCCATCTAGTCGAATTTGGTGCGAGAGCTATCAACACCATGGGAAATGTACCTTATCTCTCGTACATTCTGCGCTTGCTTCCGAGTCCGCTGAAGGCGTTTGAAACCTGGCTTGAAGAGGCTCTTGACTGGAGAATCGGCAAGGCCGATAAACACGAGTCTCTTGACGCTGATGTGTTTGCATACCTGCTTGGTGAACGAGGAAAGCATCGTCGCAACCTCAATAAGAAAGAGCTTCACCAGGATTGCATGCTTATTGTGATCGCTGGAAGCGATACAACCTCCAACGCCTTGTCAATCGTTCTGTTCGAGCTTGCTAGAAAGCTTGACCTCGTTCAGCGTCTCCGTGAAGAGATTGATCGGCTTTTCCCTGACGATGCGCCCATTGATGACTTTAAGAAACTTCGCGATGATGCGCCATTGATCAATGCTTGTCTGAATGAGGCGCTCCGCTTGTGGCCCCCTGTCCCGTCTGGTTTACAAAGGCACACTCCGGTCCCCATGGTTATGCGAACGGGCGTTGTGATCCCATCCAACACCGTCGTTTCAACGCACTGTTTCTCCATGCACCGGGACCCGCGGAATTTCTACGAGCCTAACGACTTCGTGCCTGACCGATGGATCAATGATCCAACGGAGTCCAAGCCTCACAATGTCAAGGCTTTCACCCCGTTTGGCTACGGAGTAACCTCTTGCGTCGGGAAGAACCTTGCCTTTATGGAAATGAGAGTCGTTCTTGCCATGTTCGTCCGCAGATTCAACTTCACCATGAAGTTAGAAGACGCGATCAGATTCCGTGACTCTATCCGTGACCAGTTTGTTTCTGGGTCTGGTGGAATGCTGATGAAGGTCTCGCCGCGGAAGGAAATAGCTTCTTGCTAAGACGGAAATTCCAATTTTTGATTGTCGCTGGACAGAATATCTTGGATGCCAATATACAGATAAGGGGTTCGTGTGCTTGACTTGGTTCCGCACACAAGGGTGGGAAGGAATGCTTAACACAAGCAAGGTGACGTGCAGGAAATGATGCATGTAACGTTCTTTTTTATGTTTAGGCAACTCACTGAGTAGGAAGTGTAAATGTGATCATGTTTATACGTCTGTTGTCACTACGTAAACAACCGTTAACTACGTCATCCTCGAGCTGCAGTAATTTGGTGCAGTTTGGCTCTGGGGGTTGTTGAGAGCTGCCATTCCGGCCCTCGACCTCACGATGTTTAGGCTTAAGGGTTTAAATAGGTAATGACCTAGAAGAATATATACTTCAAACTTTTTCACCTGCTGGTCTCACGCCCCTGGCATTCCTTATCGTGTGTTAAGCTTTCTTAATTGACATTCGCAAATAAAAGCTTTCACTACCACAAACTAAGCTTCCGCGTTCAACATACCCATTTTCGGTTGATTGGGACCAGGCGAGACTCGATGTCATTGATGAAATAGTCTCTCTTAAACGCAGTTTCTGATATTAATTCGCATATATGAAGACGTAACATTATTTAAGCAGCTAAGCACTAGGATTACGATTAAGGAAAAGAGTCTGAGAGTTGCACATTCCCCGTAGCCCGTCAACTCCCCATTCAACTCCAATCCCACTCTTCTTATGTCCCCCAAATGCAGCCGTGGGCCCAATCGCTAGATGCTCATTGAACCAAACACTGCCAATATCCAGCTCCTCCCCGATCCTGACAGCAAGGCTTTGGTCTTTCGCCCAAACAGAGGCACCTAGGCCCCATATCACTGGCATTGACTCGATCAATCACCTCGACATCCGACCACTGCAGAAGCAGAAGAACTGGTCCGAATGGCTCTTCCACAACAATCTTGCTGTCGTCTGGTAGTTTATCGATAACGGTAGGTTGAATGAAGAAGCCCTTCTTCGCTGTTTCGATAACGCTACCACCTGTGAGAACAGTCTGGTTTTGGCTTTGTCGAGGAACCCCTTGACGCGTTTATACTGTAATTTGTTCTGGTCGGGCCCCGTGTATGTTCCTTCATCAAATCCATTGCCGACCTTTAATGCCCACACGTACTTCACGAAGTGGTCTCGGAAGGATTCGTATATGTCTTTGTGGATGTAGACCCGCTTCAGCGCGATGCAGATCTGCCCACTGTTTAAGAAGACCGCGATTGCGATCTGGACGGCGACTTCTGCTACGTTCACGTCGGAGCAGATGATTGCGGCGTCGTTTCCCCCGCTGTACTTCGTTAGAATATAGCCATCCCCAAAGGAATACTTAGGTAAGCGTGAATGACATACAGCTCAAGTGTAACGTGCGTTAGATTCTTGCTCGCGCTCTCCATGACCCTCTTCCCTGTAGCCGTGGACCCAGTGAAGCTGACCTTGTCAATACCGGGGTGAGCTGTCAACCAAGGACCGAGACTATCGTCACCACTAAGCACCTGGACAACGCCCGGCGGGAAGAACTGCTGTGCGAGTTCCACGATCTTGATCCCGCAGTATTGTGTAAACGGGGGTGGTTTGAGGATTATGACATTGCCGGTCATCACGGCTGGGGCTAGCTTTCCGCAGAGAAGCATGATGGGGGCTAGATTTGTGAGATGCTTATTGTATGCAATGTTGTGGGTGGATTCACGTACAGTTTCAGGGAACAATCCCGACGACGACTCCGAGCGGCAGATAGCGGGTTCGGATATAGCGGTCGGGGCTGTCTTCAACCACTTCTTCGGGAATATCAAGCTCGCATGTTCCAGCTAGCCAGTAGGCTCCGAAGTCGACTTCCTGTTCGGTGAACATCGTCTGTATCATTTAACCTGGGTTAGCCCGTCTGTTCAAAAAAGAATGAAGCCAACTTGCATACCGGCTTTCCCTGCTCCGTCGTAAGCAGTCTGGCAAATTCCGATTTATAGCTCAGCAGGGCTACGGAAAAGGCCCGCAGCTGGGTCTTTCGGTATTCGGCCGATGTCTTTTTCCAAGTTTTAAAGGCTGACGACGCGGCCTTGATGGCGCTATCGACGTCGTCGGGAGTAGAGACGGGACTCGGGAAAAGGCCTTCGTTGGTCGCTGGGTTTATGCCGCTTCGTGTCTACTTTATACTGACAGTGCTAGGCTACAAAATTGAAAGGCTGCAAATCCGTCATTGGGGTGGATCGGTTGCCTGAAAGATTAGAGTTAGCGAAGACTCTTGGTGCAACGGGCGTTGTCAACACACTTGACAAGAATGTGAACCTTGGAGACGAAATCAGAGCCTTGACTGGCGGCAAAGGCGCCTCCGTCACTATAGATACGACTGGCAATATGGACCTGATTCGCGCGGCCGTACAGTGGACTACTAATCAAGGCCAGATCATTATAGGCGGTGTGCCTCCCCCGGATGCCATGCTTGATGTGCATCTCATTGCGTTTATGCAGGTACGGACCTTACTTATCCTACCCTACCCTACAAAAGCGAATTATTTGGGCCAGTGCTGACAGACTTAGACCGGGAAAATCATCCGCGGTAGCATTGAGGGCGATGCAACCCCGTCCGAGGTAATGAACCTGAGTGAACTGGACTGGTATAGCTGGATGACTGACTATGTTCTGGTATATCCCGAAGCTGATTAAATGGTACCGAGAGGGAAAGCTTCCCATTGACAAGCTGGTCAAGTTGTATCCCGTATGTCACATCTGACCCTCACCATACTGCCTTGGATTACTTCGCGGCTAGGCTAATTCACTTTGCTTGGAGGTTGGCGAATTTGAAACGGCGATCGCGGATATGAAAAGCGGCGCGACTATGAAGCTAGTGCTTGTTTGGTAGGAAACCCATGGAAGGCATTGAATACGAAAAGCAATATAGTAGCTTCTAACGTAGAATAGTCCTATCAAGAAAGAAATTAAATTATAACCTGTTACAATAATTACTACTAGTAGATACCAAATACACTTAGTACTCGAACCTAGAAACAAAGTGGCACTACCGCATGGATGAAATATTCGCAAACATACTCCCCTCCCCCGGCCCAAAATCGAAATCAAAGGCGTCAAGCGGTTCAGATAACCCCAGATCCGCATGGCCATAGCCCATCAGGTGAACGGCGTCCTCTGGGTTATTGCTATCGGCCATATGGGGATGGGAATTCGGCATTGATGTATCGTTTGAGTCTTCGTGACACATATTCATGTTCATATCCATGTTGGCGGGCATCTCCCAGAGATAGGTGTAATCAGTCCCGTTGGCGGCTTGACTAGGACGGCGTTTATCGTGCATATCACCGAGGGGAATTTGGTAGGGAGAAAGCCGTGTTGTCTTTAGGACGAGAGGGAAGTCGGAGTCGTCGGGGAACCGGCCCATAGATAAAGAGAGGTCGATTGCGTGGGTGAGTCGGAAATAGAGAGTTGGTTGTTGGAGCAGCATATTCCCCCAGTCGCTGGTAGTCGAGATGAATACTGGGGGGATTGATGAGAGGTTTTTGCTTAAAGCGATGTGCCTTGATGTCAGGCTTTTGTCGAGAGTGAGGCATGATAGATCCTGGTTTGAGGATTCGCCTGTGACGGATGCGACTACCGATCGGATGAAGTCCCATACCTCGTCAGTACCGTCGTATTGTGCTTGGAGGCCTTCCATTGCTTGGATGTAGATATTTAGTTGGCCTTGCCGTTGGGCTATTTGCGATGGGCTGGTGGAAAGCTTCACGTCGAGAATATGCAGGACCAACGGGACAGCAGCAAAGGCCAC
The DNA here is from genome assembly GCA_023625095.1 of Aspergillus sp. S2111Y. Classification (NCBI taxonomy): domain Eukaryota; kingdom Fungi; phylum Ascomycota; class Eurotiomycetes; order Eurotiales; family Aspergillaceae; genus Aspergillus; species Aspergillus sp. S2111Y. The sequence continues at coordinate 12,332 of JAMABB010000030.1, forward strand.
ACTAGAAATGTCTTAGCTCTGGACATTATTGCGGATGTTCGTGACACTTACACGCTTATTGGAAGATATCTTGCTAGCTTGAGTTGAATAAGCTCTTTTAGGTTTTCAGTAATCCGAGCTGCAGAGTTTTCTAGCTTGATTCTGCTCTGGGGTAAGTTGTTCTCTTTAAACTCAAGCCCAGGTAATCGCGCGGCAAATATCAGTGCTTCGTGTTGATACAAGGCTAGTTGAGCGGAGCTATAGAACAATTAGCATCATAGAGCAACAATAGGGATTATGGAGGACGTACTGATAATACATATACATCAGATTAGTATACAAAATGACCGATTCGCTGTTACACATAATTCCAGCCGGCGTCGGAAACCTGATCATCGCCCTCTCAAACCAAGTCTGCAAATCATGTTTGCATGCTTGGATACAATCAAGAGTCTGCTGGAGCCTTGATGGACTTAGGAGGTATATATCGATGGGCTTGTTTGATGGGTAGATAATCGTAATCACGTCTGCAAGTGGACCCGCAAGGTCGCAGAGTGTAATAAAAAGCTGGATCAGAGACTTTTTAGTCTCTGCATCATATACCCGTGAGTTATTCATCTCATTGCTGAAATCATTCTCGGTTAATGCCATGTTCTTCATGTCGAAGTCGTCTAGGGATATCCGCGATTTTCGCCGAACACCGAGATGGAGAATGCGGTCGCGGATGATACAGCACCACCAAAGTCGTTTTAATGTATTTTTGTGATCTGGGATGTGGCTGGAACTGAGATAAAATTGATTGGCTCCTAAATCTTCGGCGAGTTGGATGGCTGTTGTTAGCCAGAGCGAGTTGGTTCTTTTGCAGTCTCGCATCGAGGCATTGTATGATAGCAATAATGCCCCTTGGGCGTTGGCGATGACGTTCCTTTCTCCCCCGAAATCGAATAACAGCTGTCATGAGCCTCAGTATATAAGCTCACAGGCACCTTTTGGTTATCCAAGTCGTGGATACTACGTACCTTGGCACGTCGGTAGTATGTCGCTCTCGCACTCCGTATTGATTCAAACCCAAGGGACTGGATAGTCGCCGGAGACAAAAACTGGAGGTTGTCAGCCAGCTCGGCCCCTGAAGGAATGGTGGGAGATGGCCTACACTGCATGACACGAAGAAGATGGCCTGAAACACGAATAGTGATAAAGATACATTATCCCGCGACGACTGACCACGTGGAGAATACATTTCCCAAAATGTGGACTCGTCAAGGAGGGGCAGGTTTGGATGAACGTGGAGGAAGTACTCGCGGACAAATTGATCCACAGCCTGGCGACCAGGAACCTTGAAACATCCTTGCGTGTCTAGGAAGTAGACATCTTGTTCAGACATACCAGAAAGATCGGCTTCCAGAAATGGAAAATATGAAAAGATCACATGGGTTTCCATTGCTGATTTGAGGACTGCATCTGTCGATGTAGAGCTTGGTCGGCGAGCGGTCTCGCCACCGGGAACGTCGAGCGCGGCTATGTTTGTATCTGTATATGTATGAATATCCTCCTCCCATTGATACAATCGGACATCTTGGGTGACCTACCGATGGATAGAATAGACGGAGTCAGACATCTTGGCTGAGTAGGAGCATTGCGATGGATGTTGTCGGGACCACTCTGAGCCAACGGCGCCCGCGAGTCTCTGTGACCGGCGGATGGACTGAATTGGCTTTGGGCTGATAGCTTCGTAGACGACTGACTCGCATCTTTGACCTTCTTGCGTGTAAATTCTCCCGAGGTGGAATGCTCTTGTTGCTCTTGCGGTGGGTCATTCGGCTGGCTAGCAGACTCTTGCTGATTCGCATTGGACCGTTTCTTAGACGATCGACTGGTTAGGTAGGTATGATTGTTAGTGGACATAGCTTAACACCCAGCGCTGTCGTTTGCTTACTATATCGATGGTCGCGGCCGGACCTCGCATGGCTGTCTGTCGAGAGCACAGTTTGTGCATGGTCCCCGGCGATGCACAGCGTCGCAGCGGACTTTCCGTGCCCGGCAGGCCAGGCAGGCTTTTGATGCTCGGCCGCGCGGGGCGACGTACGTTGCATTGTCTGCAGTGGTGTCTTGCATTTCGAAGAATGGGGCAAGATATGCCGGGACCAAAAAGACGCCGGTCGGTTGTTTCTGGGAGAGCCGGGTTACCTATGGCAATAAATCAGAGAGCGGCGGCGTTGACGGGGATTTGCGGGGATGCGGGGATACCGTTAACCGACAACTGGGGATGGAGCACCAAACTTTCAAACTGCTGGATGTTATTGGATGGATCTGGCCGAACTCTGCATCGCTTGGACCATTCTAACTACTCGTACGTGCGACCAGGTCGCCCATCTTAATCACGCAGTGTGCCTATTGTTATAGGTGACCATGCAACTTGACAAGATCCCTCCACGTTCGAGCCGCAGTATGGAGGCCATTCCGAATGGCAAATGCTCACGAGACTAATCAAATGATGATTGTCTTCGTGCGGAGAATTGTCCTCGCAGAATCCACAGCATCTAGATTACAAGCACAAGTCCCTCCTGGCTGGTGAAAGGTTATTTCTGCACACGCGTGTGGTTGAGGCGTTTTGAGGGTAGAAATACAAGGAAATTGACTTTGCTAGGGAACAGATTTCGTGAAGCACCTAGAAGCAAATAAGCGAGGCCATAATTTCCTGCCTTGACGGCAGAACAGTGTGACTATTGTTGGTGCATGCCCGATATCTTTGGTAACATGCTACAACGCAGTAAGGGCAGGACTTATAAACCAGAGTTACTCTAACAAGCAAGATTTAAAAATAAAGAATACAGATCCCTCAACAATCCACGACGTAATGCTCCTCATCCCAAAGCTTCGGCAACTCGGGGACGTCGGCTGGAATTTGAAGATTTCTACCGCGGGTGAAAACCGCCACGACCCACTACAAACGCGCTGTGCGCTGCTTGTATGGATCCTGGAGCATACGGCGGAGGATCTTCCCAGCCTCTGATTTGGGGATGGCATCGGTGAACACGATTCCCCCGCTGAGTCTTTTATGAGCAGAGAGTCTCTTTGCCATGAAGACGAGGATTGACTCGATAGTCACGTGGTCCCCCCTGCGGACGATATGGGCTTGCGGATATTCGCCTCCATCCCTAGTTCCGTATTACCTACGTTAGCATGATGGTAAACAAGCAGGGAAATATTTTCGTACCGTTCAACACGAATGACAGCGCAGTCTTGGACGCCTTCGTGCTCGAGAAGACATCCCTCGAGCTCAGATGGGGCCACTTGGAAGCCATTGACCTTGATCAGTTCCTAGGATCTAGCCGTTAGCGATGTACTGCGCTTGTAGCATCAAGCCAACTAACCTTTTTACGGTCGACAATGTTTACAAGCCCATCTGGCTGGATAGTAACAATATCACCCGTTTTGAGCCACCCATCCTCCGTCCACGCTTCACGCGTTGCGTCCTCGTATTTGTAGTATCCTTTGAAGATATTGGGTCCCCGAATGAGAGCCTCGCCTTCCTCATCGTACCCTCCTACCTCTCGACCCTCATCGTTGATGAGCTTCATTTCCATGTTCGGTACTATGTAACCAACACCTCGGTGGGATGGGTCGAACTCATCGGGTGCAAACAGGGTCACTGCCATAGTTGCTTCAGTCATCCCCCACCCTTGTCTACAGCGCGCCTGGTTCGCGCTGAAGATGCTTTCGAGGTGTGCAGACGTCTCTGGGCTGAGAGGGGCTGCGCCACAGAGGATGAATTTGACGCTGGAAATGTCGAACTGAGACAGGATGGGCGTCTTCAGAAGCATTATGGCTATCGGGGGGACTAGTAGTAGATATGTAATGCGGAACCGTTGGATGCTCTCAAGGAGCAGCCGAAGGTCGAACTTACGCATGATGACGGTGTTACATCCTCGGCGGACATTGACGACGCAGAAGGTGAGAAGGCCAACTGGATACATGGTAAGAACTGATATCGCCTGCCAGGATATGGAAACACATACTAGCATGGTATAACGGGACATAGGCGCAATGAATATCCCGCGTAGCAAAACACGGATCACCCTTTCTTGTTCTGTATACTTGATCAAGGTATAAGGTTTGCTCGGCGTTGGCGACGAGATTGCGATGTGTGATGATGCACGCCTTTGGACGTCCTGTTGTACCGCTGCTGAAGTTGAGCACGGCAGGCCTGGAATGGGTCAGCTTTGCTCGATTCTCATCGCATTACCAAGGGTCTGTCTACCTTTGCGAAAGTACCTCAATATCACTTATCCGTTCCCACTGATGGGTACCGTGATTGAGCAAAGATCCCATACTTCGGATGTCCTTTTCCCCGGGAGTTTCGCCATCCTCGATGAGAAAAACGGATGATCTCGGGATTCCAACCGCCTTTGCGGCTTGCAGCGCGGCTTGCAATCGCTGGCTGTCGGTAAAGATACAACTTGCGCCGGAAACGTTGAGTTGGTGGATGAGCTCTGGGGTACATTATTAGTGAGGCTGGAGGATGGAAAGAGGACGGAGAAAACGTACCTGACTCAGTATATTTTGGATTGGAACCAGTAAATATACCGCCGGCGCAGATTGTACCAAGAACGACGATAGGATACCAGATCTAACCATATCATGTCAATATATATTATTCAACTTTGGTGGTTTGAGTACTGACCGAGTTCTCTGCAAATAGTAAAACAACATCACCGTCTTTCACATTTGCTTCATTTCTCAGACCACTTGCGAGCCTCTGCACAGTGTCCTGTAGTTCAATTTTGCTGAATTTCTGTTCGGGATTCTCTGCACTCGTGTACACAAACCCATTTTGACCTGGCGCGGATCCGTCTGGAACAGGGCAGGTAAAGTTTTAGCAATACCCCATGAGACGTCAGGTCTGGTGTTCATACCGAATAAGTATGAGACAAGATCAACTACAGGAATATTGATCTGATAGCGCGAGGAAAAGACCATCGTGGGTGGATTGGATGAGCGACTGATGTTATAAACTTATCGCCTCAGAAATAAACTCTTGTCCACGTTGTTGGAACACCAGGTGTTAAAGTTAAAACCAAGCACTCCTAAGATAATAATACTAGTTATACTAATTATACCAAGTGATATGTCTCCGTGATGTCGGCTCGGCTGATTTTACATCACCGATCCAGTGCTCCGCGGCCCAATTTCAGGAATCTACTATGACCAAAAAGCTTGCCGAATATTTGCATTCCTATGCAAGTCTTACCTAATAAATAATTCTGGCCGGGTTTCCTCTACTCAGTGAGACACCGAACCAAAACTTACAGCACGTTCACCATGGCCCGGACATTCACACAAAACGAAGTCCTCGCCAACGCGGGCGAAGACTCCCTCTGGTGCATAATCGACTCTCGCGTCTATGACTTGACCGAGTTCCAAGACGCCCACCCGGGTGGGCGTTTCGTCCTTCTCCAAGTCGGTGGGAAAGATGCAACGGATGACTTCTTCAATCTCCATCGCCAGAGCGTTCTGGATAAATATAGTCAACTATGCATCGGAAGCATTGCAGACAGCGAGCCACAGATTATCCCACAGGGACCGGGTGATCTGAGCTGTGTCCCCTATGCTGAGCCGGCGTGGTTGGCTCAGCAATTCCGGAGTCCGTACTATAATGAGTCACATCGGCGGCTTCAGAAGGCTATGCGGGAGTTCACGGATACGTATATTCGGTCTGAGGCGCAGGAGAAGGAGCTTTCGGGAGAAAAGATCAGTCAGGAACTTGTTGAGCGGATGGCGTATGTATTTTGATCAGTTCCCTCGTGTGAGACAATCCAGAACTCGCTAAAACCTGACTAGGTCTGCCAACATCCTGGCGACGCGCATCGGACCAGGGGACCATCTTACGGGCCGGAGCATCCTGCACGGAGTTCTCGATGGGAAGGACTTTGATCCCTTCCACGACCTAGTCGTCACCCAGGAATTAGTCCGCGCAAGCGCACGAGGCTTCTGGGATGGGAATATGGTCGGGATGACGATTTCGTTGACTGCAGTCATGCATCACGCTAACGACCTCGCCTTAAAAGCCGAGGTCGAGCAGAATTGTCTCAGCGGCCGAAAGGCAATCTGCCTAGCCATGTCGGAACCGTTTGCGGGGAGTGATGTCGCGAACCTCCGAACTGTGGCTGAGAAGACCAGCGATGGGAAGTATTACATTGTGAATGGGACGAAGAAGTGGATTACGAATGGAACTTGGTGCGACTACTTTGTTACTGGGGTTCAGACGGGGACTGGGCTTTCGGTGCTGTTGATTGAAAGGGGAGAGGGTCTTGAGACCAAGGCTATCAAGACTGCTTATTCGGCTGCTGCTGGTACTACGCTTGTGACCTTTGACAATGTTAAGGTTCCTGTGAAGAACCTTCTGGGCAAGGAGGGTAAGGGGATTTATGTCATTCTGCCCAACTTCAATCATGAGCGATGGATGGTCTCCTGTGCCAGCATCCGGATGTCTCGACTGATTGTGGAGGAGTGTCTTAAATGGAGCCACCAAAGACAGATATTTGGAAAGAGATTGATAGACCAGCCGGTCATCCGAGCGAAGTCAGTATCCTGCTTTCTTTGTTGCTATACAGTCCGCTAATCACACACCGTATAGACTTGCTGGAATGATTGCCGTCGTGGAAGCCTCCCAAGCCTGGCTTGAGCATATTACCTACCAGATGTCTCAGATGGCCTACAAGGAGCAGTCTACCCATCTTGCCGGCCCGATTGGTCTGTTGAAAATGTACGCGTCTCGCTCTGCCCGGCAGATTGCCGAGGACGCAGTGCAGGTCTTTGGCGGTAGAGCTTTGACGTACGGTGGGATGGGAAATATCATCGAAATGTTCCATCGTACTTCTGGGTTCGATGCTATCCTTGGTGGATCAGAAGATATAATTGGTAAGTGCAGTTCCTACATCATTACTGGCTACGGTGTTAATTGCATTAATAGGCGATATGGCAATCCGCCAGGCATCGAAAGTGTTCCCAAAGGCAGTATTGTGAGATAAAGCGACTACAATATTCAACCGTTTGTATCATCTTAGGGGGGAAGACCCCGAAGAGCCACCAGCTGAACGGCGGCAAATAGAGACTTTTTCGACCGGCTTCTACATCAGCATTCAGTTGCGGAAGGGGGCATTTGACTTCACTGTATCGAGGAATAATGACAAGAAAAGCACCAGTACCAGGATAATTGTCTTAGAGTTACCTTTTCGATTTTGTAATAACAATAGATGCTGTGAAAAGAACATGCCACATGGAATTTGGACCGAGGGTTAAATTCGACCGAAGTTCCTAAATCCACCAACAATTAATTGTAGTCCCAAGTCCCAGTACTGTAGTGGGCCGACATTTCGCCCTCGGCTGGCATCAACGTATTAATTCAGTTCACTTGCGTTTAAGAGGACTGCAAGGAGTGCATCGTTTGACCATTTCTACCCTTTTGTACTATAATTGAGAATTCTTTGGTGACCGCAGCTCAAAATGCCTATCGTGACCCCCTTGACACAATCCCTAGGGATCGAAGGTATGGCAATTGAAATGGAGTGTTTTCAATCCAATCCACTAATGAGAACGACTAGTCCCCGTTATCCAAGCTGGAATGCAATGGGTCGGGTACGCGGAACTGTCGTCTGCCGTTTCTAATGCTGGAGGCCTGGGAATCGTACGTTGCCCTTCCTAGAGACAGGGGTGGGCATGCTAATCATTGTATTTACAGATCACTGCATTAACACAACCAACACCTGGTACGTGACTGTCTGGTCGAGTCGAGCCTACTCAAGTTTCTGACCAAATTCAACAGAGGACCTGAGAAAGGAGATCCAAAAATGTCGCACTATGACAAACAAGCCGGTATGTAGACATCCGATATATGGACATTTTGCGAAGTTCTCTGCTCAGCTGCGTTCTAGTTTGGTGTCAATATCACCCTCCTTCCTTCAATCAACCCGCCCAACTATGAAGGCTACGCCCGTATTGTCATTGAAGAAGGCGTTAAGATCGGTATGCTTGAATGAACCCTCCAGATTCTACCTTAACTATACCCACTAACCTGAATAACCACTCCAGTCGAAACCGCAGGCTACAGCCCCGGCAAGATAATCGCAATGCTAAAAGCAGCCGGTACAAAAATCATCCACAAGTGCACAACAATCCGCCACGCCATATCCGCCCAGAAACTCGGAGTCGATTTCATTTCCATCGACGGATTCGAGGCCGCCGGCCACATCGGTGACGGTGATGTCTCAAACCAGGTTCTCCTCCGTCGTGCAGCTCAGTCGCTGTCCGTTCCCTTCGTCGCATCTGGTGGGTTTGCCGACGGCTACGGTCTCGCTTCTGCCCTAGCATTGGGAGCTTGTGGGATTAATATGGGGACGAGATTCTTGTGTACTGTTGAGAGCCCTATCCATCATAATGTCAAGAAGGCTATCACTGAGGCTAGTGAGGGGGATACGGAGTTGTTGCTGAGGAAGTGGAAGAATACGAGCAGGCTGTTTAAGAATGAGGTTACCAAAGAGGCGAAGATGATTGAGACACAACAGGCCGATTCGGAATTTAAGGATGTACAGCATCTGGTTGCTGGACAGCGTGGGAAACAGGTATTTTTGACTGGGGACGTTAACGTGGGGGTAAGCTCTATCACGAAGGATTAACTATGGATGCTATTTCAGATTGCTAACTTCTGTCTTACGTGTTTTAGGTATGGACTGTTGGTCCTATTCTTGGGGTTATTCAGGATATCCCGACCTGCGCTGCTCTGCTCCGGCGCATCGAGAGCGAGGCTCTTCAAACGGTGAGGAGGCTGAATGGTGTTGTTATGGCAGGAAGCAAATTGTGACTTTGCATTTGATTACAGTGTGTATAGTAGAGACTTTAGAACGTGAGAGCATGGAACTGAGGTGCTGGAAATTTGCCAATAAGATAGCAATTTTATATTTTGATCTTTTGAAACAACACTCTTCCGATATTTTAAGAATTCCTTGTGGGATGCACTGGGCTTTGTCTGGATATCTGGTCCTCTTAACTAGTTTTATCGTCTAGAAGAGGAGCCTGGGTATAAGCAAGTTAGCTATATCAGCGCGGTAGTATGTATTAATAGGAACCTCATATCATCGGTTGCTTCTCGCTATTTCCAGCGTTGACCAGTAGTGGCCGAGACGAAGCTTAATCCTTGCGAAATAAATGTTTCATCTAATTTTCCATGTTAATTGAATTGTCTGGGGTTAAGGCTTTGTACTTTAATGTTCTGCATCCTCTATTTTGACTCATGATTATTTGCTGGGCATATTGGAAACATGCAGGTGACGACATGTGAGGAATTTATATGTATTCCCTCAACGGCTTAGGAATGAATAACACATATTCGCCAGATTAGAAGACGTTTATTCATATTTGATAATTCAGGCCATTTAAAAACAATATCATCAAAGACGCTCACATCAAAGACGCTCACATCAAAGACGCTCACATCAAAGACGCTCACATCAAAGACGCTCACATCAAAGACGCTCAAGAAGATTTATGTACATAGGTTTCCTGCGCCAAACTCCCCCATGTATTAACGGCCCACTTATTCGGGCAAAGTAGATACCCTCGACAGTGCATTATCATGTATTGATCGAAGGAGCCGAACCAAAACATTCGTGTGCTAGACTGCTGATATAGGTATCATAGGACGTAGAGAGTTCACCTAGCTTCCACATGTCACCTTGATCCTGAAGCTCGTCGACGCCGAGGGCAGAATCAAAATCATGCCAAGTTAACGCAGCAGTACCCCATATTCCAGCTACTGGAGACCGACTCGATGCGTTGCCCAACGGCAAGTAGGCAGAACTCGTCGGATCAAGTTGGGTCTTGTGCGCTCGGTGGTCGTGCCTACCATCCACGTGGTCGGATGTCGGGGCTGGCAATCCTGGACTCGCAATATCTATGGTATCTGGTGAAAGTTCACCCCCGCTTGACATCAGAGTTTCGTCTTTCGAGCTGCCAAACCCGGTGTCTGGATTTGCTTGGCGCCTGGGGTGATTCTGTTCTAATGACCAAGGTAGCCGGATCTTACCCAGCGGTGGCATGAAACAAACCAGCTCTGGCAGGGAATTATCCCCAGGTAACCGTCCGACAGACATGAAATAATCGACTGTGGTGGACAACAATAGGTAACCCCTAGTATGATGCAAAAAGGCGTCGAGCCAGTTATTCACAGGACCCGGTTTCAGCCCTATATCGGTTTTCTCGCATTGCGACGGTGAATTTTGGCTTGGTGCCTCTGGAAATGGCTGAACAATGGTTGGGAGGGGATGAGTAGGATGTTCGCAGAGGAAGACTTGCCGAGATACCATGTATGTTAGATGAAGAATATCGTCTGCATGGTTGGTAATGAAATCGGTGACTTCGTAGACCTGTCTCGAATCTGAAATTAGGTCGCGTAAGCGTTCTAGAACCCGGCGTCGGGTTTCCATAGCCTCTTCTGTCGGCGAAAGTTTGTAGTTTATCGCGCTTAAAACTAGAGGCATTGCGACGTAACCAACTCTAGTAAATCAGCGGATGATTCTAAATTTTGGAAGGGCATCACTTACAATGCAAGGGGTAGGCCCTGGACCTTCTCCTTGTCGCTGAAGTACTCAAGAATGGATATCAATTTGGTGGAGGCATCATATAGTAGGTTTCCTGTATGTGAGAGCCTCTCCATATATTTGGGCCCTGCGAAGTCGTGGTGTTTTTCGATTAGAAGGGCCTCATAGTGAGCAAGGCCCATCCGGGCAGCTCTGCAAACCACATTAGTGACGGTTAACCAGAATGGAAGGAAACGTGATCTCACTGGTAATATATCATTGTCAAATTAACGAATTGGACAGCTGACTTCTGGGGATTCAGGGTTTCCAAGAACGAAAGCGGCGAGCTTTCTTTCCACAGGAACAACGATGTCCGGATTTTCTGCAACATAACAAGTCTGGCCTGGAAGCAATTGCGGGATGCGAATGGAGGCAAAGACAGCCCATGCCTTCCAAAAACAATTCCGACCATCTCCGTCAAAAGTACGGCGAGCTGGCATTGCTCCCGAAATACTGTAAGGAGCATGCGCTTAGTGTCTGGACTATACACCTGAGACCCATGGATCTCGGCCCTGAAGCTCTCTTCGTCCGGTAGATCTGTGATCATTCTGAGCTCAAATGACAAGACCTGGGCCTTCCGGCGGAGACCCAAGCAAAGGCTTCTATCTCGAACAAGAACGGACCACCATAACCGGTTGTGTAATAGTTGCTCTTTGCTTTTTGGTTTGCCTGGTTGGTTCGTTGTCGAGTTGGAGGTTGTTGTTGTCGCCGCTTGAATGGCATGCGTCAGCCAAAGGCTGGCAGATTGAAAGTCATTCGTAGACGAGTGGAAGGTTAAAAGAACGGCAGCCTGCGCTCGCACCAGTGGCTCTCCTTCAGGTTGAAATTGAAATAGTGTCTATCTCCATCAGTGCTTGGTCTTGAAAGATGGACGTCCAACGTACCTTTGCTCGTTCGTAGAATGTCTTCCAAGCAATTCGCTTATTTTGGAAGCCGCACGCTCGGGCCGTTTCTTGGGAGATATATGGACAGCTTGCAAACAGCATAGCTTGAAAGAAAAGGAGAGACACCTTGGATGTTGATGCATTCTGAGGGCCTTTGCGATACAGGGTCCAAAATTCGGATTCGTCAATCACTGGAGTACAGGGCTGGACATGCAGGAAATACTGTCTCACAAAGTCCTCCAGTATTGACGGCGCCGGAATCTGTAGACAGCCTTTCGAGCCCAAAAATGCTATATCTTCCGGAACCAGTGCCGAGAGGCTCTCCCGCTCGAGGAATGGACACAGGGAAAATAATATGTGATTCGTCTGAGTGGGCTTGGGCCAAAATCCAGGTTTATCATGACTAAGGGAAGGCGAAATACAGCTAACAGGAGGATATTGTTGCCCTGCATTCTCAGCGACAATATTCTGGCGGTATCGAGGCCTGGGGCGGCGATGTTTAGGGTTTGCCTTGACTGATATGGGAAGAACTTACCGTGGAGGCGGCTTCTTTAGCACCACGCATTTGTGGCCATCCTGCCAACACCGCGTACAAGGTTGACCCTGTGTTACTGCGTCACACCTAACCTTGCGCCTCTGGCATGATGAGCACGCCCTCGGGGCCCTTTGCCTTGGTGATTGCATTGGGAGCTATTGTCTTTTGCTTTTAGATTATTCATCAACTACGCGACTGAGCGCGCAAGACAGCATATGATATAACCCACACTGTTCGATAAAACCTCCAGGTATTTCCAGTCGGTAAATGGACCGACACGCCACCGAATTCCGATAGCATAGAGTTTCAGGGACAATACAGCAAAGCTGGAGATGCAGTTCGGTTTCCGCCGCGGTTCCTCGGCAATTTCGCGTATCACCGGGCGACTCTTCAATTTCCACCGACAGGCTGATACACTAGTAAGCCTTAGATCAGCATATGGCAGATGAATCTGTCTGTCTGTAATGCGTCGGTGCTCAGCACAACTCTCGGAAGGCAAGCCAAGTCAATATATTATTGATTTGGGCGGGATCTTAATGTTGGACCCCGATCACCCGCCGTGCCCCTAAGAAGCAAACCAGCATTTCTGTTCTATTTATCACTTTAGACGTTTACATTGAGTCTGGTCTCGTTTATTAGATTGATACCATTGATACCCTGTATTGACATTTTTAAGTACTATTTTTTACTAGGACCGTTGACAAATACTCAATAACCTTTGAGAAACTTATGCTGTTAAAACCGCACATTGAGCCATTAGACCCTGATACCAGGTGTTCCCCCAACAACACGTTGTCTAGCTTGGAGAGACTTTTCAGATTACCCTGGCTGCGGGAAGATGGCCATACTGAGCTTCCGAGGTACCCCGGATATCACTGGCAGGCATCGAATACTGGCGACACTAATATGAGGCAAGTTATGGTCAGGTGCAACTGCGCAACTCGAGTAGGGACTGCCAGGCTTACCTTCCCATCATGGACCCCTTTCTATTGCCGAAATTAAGATTTATCGAGCTGGCTGATGCATACGAGCTTGATCTCCACATTATTGTCTCCCCGCGCTTTCTCGGTCAAAATCTATACTATGTAGTGTTGATGGGATCTGCAAGCTCGGGGAAAATACCCTCGGGGCGTTATTCCATTAAGGCAAGCGGCCAGGTCTCAGGGCTCACGAATGGCTTATGTATACGGGACGTTCCTTCAGTTGCTGTTTCTTAGGCAGCTCGGACCAGGTCGCCCTTCACCATGCCTGGTAATGAGAAGAAATATATTTCGGACACCCATCAGGAGCCATCACTCCCCAAGGTGGCCGACGAGCACGCCGAACAGGGACCTGTCGATGCGGAGGATAACGTACTGCCGCCACCAACACGCGGAGAGAAATCCCGCAGCCATTTTAAGCGTCACTGGATGTGGTATCTGGCTGGCGTTATTTTCTTGGCCATCCTGCTGCCTGTGTTGTATGTATTCTATTATCTCTGTTGAGCTTTCCACGCAGCTCCGACTAACTCAACCAAAGCTTCCTAGTTGTCATTCCTGCTGTTGCGCAGCTAGTGATCAACCAGTCAGACTTAGTCCTGATAAATGCGGTAGTCGCTCAGCCGAACCCGTCATCGGTAGTCTTAACCCTCGAGGCGAAGATAGACTTAAAGATCATTCTACCCGTCCGTATTGAGCCCGTCACTCTGAGCCTGTTCGACCGCGAGTACGGATCCGATGATGCGTATGCAACAGCTGCCATCGCAGGACAGACGATCAAGGGAAACTACACTCTCGGCGCCTATGACCAATTTGCGCCGATCCTCAACATGACCGCCTGGGAGGCCTTTGTCAGACATGTTGTCTTCCAGAGGGAAGCAACGTTATCGCTGAAGGGGGTGACCAATGGGTATCTCGGGGTCTTGAAGTGCCATGTCACTATAGACAAGGACATCACTGCTCCAGGTGGGTTTTCTGAACATCCTATATTCATCTGCATCCCTGTTGACAAATGGCAGTTTTGAATAGATTCGACGGCTTCTTCATCTCCGATAGCACCCTGCTCCTCCCCGCAGAATCGGACGGTACAAACCTCATTGGTAATGCGACGCTTCCAAATCCGACCGTCCTCACCCTCGAAGTGGGTACTCTCGCCCTGGATATTAGGAGCGGTGATCTTCTCATCGGCAATGCCATACTTACAGATGTGACTCTTCGGCCTGGCACCAACACGTTCCCGCTCAGAGGTGTGCTGTCTATATCCAGCCTGCTAAAGAACTTACCCGAGGTTCTCAAAACACAGGGCCCCGCCCTGAAAGCTGGAAACTTGAGCCTCGACGCTGCGACTAGTTCGATCCACTGGAACGGGAATTATGTGCCGTATTACACGGATGTGTTACGCGATCTCACCCTCACTGCGAATATTGGCGTAGTTGATCTGGTGAAGAATACGATTGATCACATGGAGCTGAATAAAAACCTCATGACTACTCTGGCAAATGCTTCTGGTAGGAACAGCACTGATGACAGAAGCTCGGTTCGCCCAAGTAGCACCAAGGATGACGATGTCACTGTTCGCCCGGGTGACAGCAATAAGGGCTCCCTGGCCGGTCTAGCTGCAAGTCTGAAAAGGAATAAACATGTTCGAGACATCTTTGGGGACGAAGCCCAGGATAGGCAGGATGAAATAATGGAATCACTGGTAGGGCTTGTCGATACTCTATACCCAGGAAAACGTGTTTCTTAGGTGTGTTACTGCCTACCGGCGGGTATGATCGCTCGACGACTCGGGTTTATTGGAAATTCAGCTCTACATGGGTGGTATTATAATAAATAATACATTATTGTTAATTTATGGGTTGGTAATTCGAGCTCAAGAGGACCTTGATGAAGAAAGGCGCCGAGATCCTTGCTACTCCTGAATGTAACATATCCTCTATGTTTGCTTATCAGAATACCACGGGTCTTAATATCGCATTGTACGATAGTATATTTGTGGGCTAACGGGAAGAGAACATGCGTGAAATCAGACCTAAGATGTCCCAGTGGTGTGGTGACAGAGGCGATGATCCAACATGGCTTAAGACTAATCCATGGTTAAAACCATGTCCGGTTAACAACTGGCATGATACCTTTTCAGAACATTAGAGAGGATACCTGTTACTACCTATATCATTTCATAATTTCATATCTATTAGGCGTTTACTAAGCGATAATCACTTAATTACCTGAGCTGGTTTGCATTATGCCGCAGTTTGGTAAGATGCAGCTGCCTTATCAGAACACCAACGCGCACCCCAAATGCATCCGAAAGTGTGCACTGGAAGCTCGGACGAAGAAAGCCAGATATCAGATGCAAGTCAACATTTTCATCAGTCGTCGGAGATGCTCAACATCCTCCATCGCGAGCTTATGTCCAACCGTGGAACGTGGTTCCAAATAGTGAACCGTACTGATCGCGATTCTCCAGCAACTGAGGTATTGGATGTTGCTGCCTTAAAAGACTGGAATGACTTTGATTCTGCTCTCCTAGTGGAGGAGGGCCTGGATCAAGCCGAGATATGAAAGCTGGCTGATCTCTCTACATTTCACGATATCGCGGCCCAAACATCTTCAAAGGATATTATAGAAATGAAGTCGCGAGCCATGAAGCGTGGACGGAAGACAGGTAGCTCAAAATCGGGGATATTATTACTATCCAGCTAGACGGGCTGGTCAGCATTGTTGACCGCAAGAAGGTCAGAACCGCCTCGATCTCATGGAAATAGTACTGTGCTGACAGCGTGGATATAGGAATTAATCAAGGTTAACAGATTCCAAGTCGCCTTGTCAGAAATCGAAGGATGTCTACTGGAGTGCCCAGGGGTCCAGGACTGCGCAGTAATTCGCGTAGAACGGTATAATAATATCTCACTTGTTCTGGCGCTTCTTCTGGGTCATGCTAACAGGTAACAGGAATAGTAAGGAGCATCCACAAGCCCATATTATTTAAAGCAGGGATGATGTTACAGCGGAGTCAATCCTGGCATTTATAGGAAAGAGACTCTCTAGTCACAAAAGGCTCAGCAGGGGAGTTGTTTTCACAGACACCATCCCCAAGTCGCCGTCAGGGAAGATCATCCGCCGCATGCTCAAGGAGCAAGGCGGAGTGGCGATGACCAGCCCTTCCAGCACCGTTTGAAGCAATCTTGTGCGCAGTTGGATTTGGGCCGAGTGCGCCGAGGGTACCGGGCATTTCCCTTTCATACATAGTTGATCAGTATCTTTCCCCCCAGTTTCTGCAAAGCATGGTACAATGACGCTAATTCACCCAGCAAATGGTCTGCAGTTTCTAACCACGTAAAGTAACCCTCATAGCGACATAACTGGTGGGATCTGCAGGAGAATTAGCAGTTGTATGTCCTTCCGATGTCACCCGACGGTGCTTTCGATAGTAACAGCTGAATGTCCGCCGCTGGTGCGGGCATCATTAAGCTGGTAGACCCCTCCGAGTACTTCTCGCATGGACCAAAGCCCGAAATGACCAGATCAAAGAGGTGGGGACTTGAGTTATCCAGTGTCAATCCATCAAATTAACATTAGTCCTTTGGCTCACCCCCGCATCCCCGCGATTCCCCGTGCGCAAGCTGCCCCGCAGAGGAGTCCTAGGGTGGCAAAATTGTAGATTTATTAATTATTACCGACCAGCCCTGCACTTTACAGCTTTCGCAACCTTAGCACTGTGGCCTGGTTCCATTCCGCATCATGAAAGACAGCACCTTGGACGGCACCGTTTATGGCGCTGCGCGCCCGCGAGCGACAAAGGCCTGTTTAGCCTGCCGGGCTTGAAAGGTACGCTGTGATACCGTACATCGCCAGGGGCAATGCACAAACTGCGCTCTCGATGGACGCCAGTGTGAGGTGAAACCGAGACCGACCAAATAGTGAGCAAACGACAGTCCTGGATCTACAATGGCCATCAGCTGAACGTCGTCGCTAGTCATTCTTCCAAGAAAAGATGTATTTCGAATGAAGACAACGCCGCCTCATGGGACATTTCACACAAGTCAATCGACGATGGATCGCAGCCAAGGCCGTCAATCCAGGACCCGTCCAGTACATCCGCAGCGAACAAAGCAATTGGTCTTGGTATTATCTGGGACGCCACGCTCCTGAGAACGCGGATCTACGATGAATCGGCCCGTATCAAGCAATGCTACAACTGCCAGAAGTATAGCCACATAGGAAGCACCTGTCCTAACCAAACCGCCTGCGCCCACTGCGCGGAGGATCACCAGACTCGGGACTGTCCACGCAAGCAGGCGGCAGACACAAGCCGCAGGTGTGCCAACTGTGGTGACGCACATGCAGCGTGGTCGAAAGCCTGCGTTCATTACCAGAGCGAAGCTGCCCGGGTCCAGGCGGCAGAGGCATCCCGGGAAAGATATCACCGGGTGCCGGCCTACCTGACCTCGGAGCCAGCTGGGGAACAAACAGCCTGAGGGCGGGCCATGGCATTAGGTGCTGAAGACGGGATTAGGAGGTCCCAAGCAAGCCGCCGGCTACCGAGTCAACCGGGGGCCACGATAACAAATTAGAAAGGAACAGGCAGGAACGGAGTAGTGATATTTATATGGTTATATGGGATTGTTACTGTATTTAAAACGGCGTTGATGGCTTCGAGTTTGCTTTAATCGACGAACACCGCATAGCCAGAACACCTATCGAACTACAACGGGTTAATGAACTTGGATTGAATGAATTGAATTTAATATTGTATTCTCGTTCAATGGAGGATAACAAACAGCTGTAGCAACTCCACTATTTCTCGAGTCTGAACATATCAAAGCCCATTAATCACTTCAGTCAGATCTGCCAGTGTCGCAATGGTGAAATCCGGCTCCAGCCCTGTGCACTCCTCCTTGTTTCCGTCCCCAAACGAGCACCAACACACCTTGGCCCCAATGTTCTTCGCAAACTTGATATCAGAGATGGTGTCACCAACCATGATAACATCGCCCTCCACCGACAGGAGGTCCTCGCCAGTCTTAGCGCGAAACCTCGGCGCAAGGATCTCCGTATAGGAGGCCGGATGCGGCTTCCTGTTCTCGCCGTAGAGCGGATCGCCGATGATGTACTCGTCCGGGATGATGCCGTCCAAACTGTGCTGTTTCAGTGATGTCTTGATCATCTCGACGCCCTTGTTGCTCACGATTGCCATTGGGATTTCCCGAGACGCAATGGCCAGAAGAACCTCATTTGCGCAAGGAAAGGCTTTCTGGAGGGGTAGTCCGTGCTCTATGTATAGCTCACGAAATACCCTGATGCAATAATCAATGTTTAGACTGTCACGATGTTCAGCTGGCCAGAGGGTGTCGAACGTAACGCGGGCTGCGGCGCCGGAGGATATCAGGCGCTCGAGCTCCTTCTCGGTGGCAGAGGGGTCGAAGTCTGGGAGGAGGGCTTTCAAGGCGTGTGCCCAGGTTTCCTTGATGGCGTTCATGGTGTTCATGAGAGTCCCGTCGAAGTCGAAGATGATCAGTTTAGGTGGGATTGATTTCGCGGCATTCGTGCGCTTGCGTCTTATGCAGGGGAGAACGACTGTGATGAGCTTAGCCAGATGTCTGCCGAGCGCGGTGATGGACGAGACAACGCGGTTGGTGACGGACATACTGATGTATGTGATACTCGTTCTATAGGATGGTTTGCTGGAGGCTGTGTTGAGGTTCTGCTGTGGCTGCTGGAGGACGGACTTTTACTGAGTATCGGAATACTCCTGGGCACTTGGCACCTCTTATAAAAGTCTAGAGACTGTAAGGGCTGGGTGAATAGAGACACAATGGAGTGTAAATGCCTTGATTGTGCAACGGAGGCATTATAGAGTGGTTTGGCATGGGTTCTCAGGTGTTGTTCTTCATCGCGGTGGTATAATGGGGTATTGACTGCAGGCAAATTTGGATGTCAGAACAGCTGTTGCGGCATCAAAGGGACATTCTTTGTGAGTATTAAGTGCGTTGATTACTTCTTTGTTGGTGTGTTATCACGGTGTCTATTGTGTTTCGATTGTCGAGCTGCATGCAGTCGGCCTTCTGGCGAGACTGCGCGCATTAAATTAAGGAGAGTAAAGTGAAGACTTCTGCAACATACCTGGTTTGTCTAAGATTAGTTCATTTAGACGAGGTTATTGATGCATATTTCTGCTCTGGGTGAATGGAAGCTGCAAGGCCTTTCATTGCTGTGCAACCACCCCGAAATGCCATTCATTGTTGATTTGGTGTGGAAGTGCATTGGCAAATAAAAATATACAAGCAGTTCATCGGCATTGACAATCCCAGTGAAGGATGGCTCTTCACCTCCGTTATCAATGTCAAAATAGCAGGGTCGACTCACCGTTGGTACAGTAAACAAAGTCTTCACTATGTGGGAGTAGCAGTGTATAAATATTCTTACATATCTGTGTTTAATGATAATTTATTTACTCTTTCGATATTCACTTTGCAGTGAACTTCCCACATGTAGTTCCATAAGGGTTGGTATAGTCTAAATATATTTGCGACGAGGCTAATTGACGAATGAAACAGCTGAACTGGGAATCGAAACCGGAATAAAAGAATGGGACACCAATATTATATGCAATATGCAATGTGTAAACGCCGTGAATGGTCTATTTTGTGTTGATCGTGTTAACCGTAAAGTGGTCGGCCGAGGTGTCGATACTTCGTCCATCAGGCTCGCCTTCGACAATAACGAGTCTAGTGCGAAGTCGAAGCCAAGGAATTGATGGGCGAAGTTACTCGGTTGACTGACACTGTGCCTTGTAGTTCCGAGACAGCTCGTCGCAAGCACCCCAGATGCGCCGACGGTTGGCAATGCCCATCAGGGTCGCGTCTTCCAGTCCGTACTTCGGAGCAGTGATTGCGTCCAGCCAGATATAGACCTGCTTGTGGTTCAGGCCCGTGCCTGACTGGCGCAGCACCTGCTTCTCCCAGAGCCACGGCATGTCCGACTGAATGAAGCATCTCCAGAAGTAGTCGTCTTGAGTGACGAGGTGGATGAAGGCAGAGGCCTGGATGAGAGACTTCAGTGACTCGCCTGGAAGAAAAGAGCAGATCTGGTAAACCAGTTCCGCTGGCAGCGCGCCGAAAGGGTTTCTGGGCTGTCGGTTGCCGATATCAAAGTGCTTTGAAGGTGCGCGGAGCCTGCCTGTGGTCTCGATTTGTATCCGTGCAAGCTCTTCGAAGCCGGCTGCGTCCGTGGGATGTCGCACGGAATACTGAAAAAAAGAGTGAGCTTGTTTCGAAGACGCTGGGTGCGATGGTGCCTACCTCTGTCCCAGGGAGGCACTGCCAGTACTGTCCTTGCGCATGCGCAACATGGTCGCCGTATGCAAGTCGCAGCGCGGACCCTGATACATTACACAGGCTCATCATGGCATCGTAAAGAACGTCCAGGTTGGCGTCTTTGGGAGCATCAGAGCCTGTCAGAGAGCGGAGGAGGATCTGGAAACAGCACCAGTGGAATGGCACCACAGGCCCAGGGGCTTCGTCTGTGCCAAAGCCGTAGCTTCGAGGAAGGAAAACAAGTTAGATTGAAGCGTTTTCAGGTACCACGGAGCGTGGGCTGTCACCAATTAAAGTATGTTCGCTTTGCACGCTGTCCCATCTTCACAGCCAGCTCGCCCTGGTGACGGTCAGTTCGGCTGCATCAACGAGTAAAGAGTAAACATACGGCATCTGCGTAATATCCAGGCCCGGAGACGAACGCTCTAGACGCAGTCAGAGGGGTATGTTAAGTCCTCGCATGCTGGGATTGCCTACTTGGTCTTGCCCTGGACGTCGTGCACTCCGAGACAGTGCACATCAGAGGTCCAGGCGACGCTCTCCCGATCGACCAAGCGCGGGTCGTAGCTGTATATCGACTCGTCTTCCTGGGGGGTTAAAGGCGCAACAGCGCGAGAGACGCTGTCTACATACTGCTGTCGTCGCGCGGCGGTGACATCGGAGGGCGAGCCAATGCGCATTCCAGAGAAGCCGACGCCGCAGATGGCGCAGTAGCAGTCGAAGGCCATTTGAATCTGGGGCTGGCCAGAGACGACTGGCAGAGACGGCTGGCAGTGTGCTTGTCAGTTGTCGATGTCCGACCGATGAAAAGCTGGAGACAGGCACAGCCCAAACTCCAAACTCCAAACACCAAAATTCAGACACCAATTCAGACACCAAATTCGCAAAGTGCCGAAGATCATCCAATTTTAGAGCCTCCGATCCAATCAGACTGCACTCAGGCCCACATGGGCTGGCTGAATTTCATGGAATGCCAATCAGGGCCGCCACGCCGGGCCCTGAACCGTCCTGCTCCAGCCCCTGATGAGCCCCAGGAGTCAGGACTGTCTTGCAGCTCTTCTCTCGTCTGACCGCTTCTTCTCCTTGCGCTGTTGAGTTTTAATATATAGGATTCGGAAACTGCATACAGGCGGTCAGAATGGTGTTGTAGGGCTTGATCGTACCATCACAACAGTAAATTGCAGTTAACTCCATTAAACACCGTAGTTCGGTCGGACGAGCTCTTCGCCTCTTCCCTTGGGCCGTAAAAGAGGCGACGAGTCGAAGAGGCGAAGTGCCTTGTATATTCACCGCTGAATTCACTGCAAGGACTGCAGCATGGCCACCAGCTGCAGCTGCGAACGCCGACCGGCCAAGCCTCAGGAATCAGGATTGTATAACAATCGGCGTCCACGGCTTATTCCAATATGACCGACCGATCTCTCCGAGTGCAAATTCACGAGTACCGACCGTTGAGTCTGCAGACTGGGGCTTCGGCGACCGTATGATGCGATCGTGTTGGACTTGTACGCACTCGAAGTCCAGTAAAATAGTCGGGCTGGCGAGTACTGGACATGATTTCACTCAACCTGCCCAGTTTGGAGCTTCTGATTTAGTATGCTGGTATATTATGTATTTTGTTATGCTGTTTTATGCTGGTTGACGTGATATGACGGCAACAGGGCTGAGTCGACTCGACATAATCAGTTTAAACCCTACAAAGCATGGCTGCAAACGTGCAAATTGGCTTTTGCCGGCCAATCACTACTGCAGTCAGAATTAGAAAGCATTGCAGTAATCCAGCTGCCTAGAGTGGGCCTGCATCGGAGTCTGTATCTACTGATCTACTCTGGTCCACAGGAGTCACGATACCCCCCATGCAGTAAGCTGCCTCGTCCGGAAAAGCCGGCAAGTTATACGATACTGCTCACTGCTTAGTCTGCGTGGTCGTGCGGGGACCTCCATATTATTTACTATGGGATGCTGCTATTTTTGCGCATGTCGGACTAATATTCCCCCCCCTCTGCACCGCCGTTGGAGGCGACCTCATCGACGGACAAGTAAGGACTGGCCGTGAGGGGAGCCCTGTCTGTGGAGAGCAGCCTGGCCCTATGGGAATGCTGACGGCCTGCTGCAGAACTAGTTGCCAGCGGCACGTCGACAGGGGTCTTCTGCAGAGCAACGGGCCGGACTGGTCTCCGCATGAGGGGATCCGGCGTTCAGGACTGTACGGGTCCTCCATGGCTTGACTTCCTTGGCTAAAGCTTGGGCTTTTGCAAATCTGTGCGCCTGATACAACGTCCTATACGCCGGTTGTCGTTGCTTAGCCCACTGGCCATCTCTAGGGCCATGCTGATCCACACGGGATGGGATGATGCCCTTGGTTCCTCCAGGCAGCAGGCATTGTTGCTATCCCTGAACGGAGACGGCATTCGGTCATATTTCTATGTTACAGGTTAGTCCCATTCCTCACGCTGGGTTTCTCCTCACGGCCGTCCGAGGAGCTATCAGCCCGAGGAACAGGGGTGCTGCTGCTTCCCCTCATCCGGCTGAGGGATAAGTATATATAGGGCCCCGGTTGACGTTGAAAATACCGATTGTCAGGCCCCATCCCCAATAGATTCCACTGGCACCATGAAGTCTACTCTTGCCTTTGCTGTACTTGCACTCTTGACCTCTGCCCAAGGAGCACCCACGCTTCCTAAGCGGGAAGGGGGAAACCCTCCGTTACGAGGACCGCAGGATCTTCTCGGATACTCGCCTGACAATAAGATAGCGGAGCCAAGTGCCGAGGTTCATTATACCCCTGTCCCGGGCCAGAAGGACAATGAGGACCTAGGTGTCTACCTGGACTTCTCCAAGACCGAGAACCCGCAGCCAATCCGTGGCTCACTGGGTGGGACTGACCCTGGCCCACGTAAGTCTTCTTGAGGCTCCTTCTTGTATGTGGATTTGCTGCTCACGATGCTAGGAAACGCTGCCATCGACCGACAGAACAGTGACAAGCTAGCTCCCCCTGGGACAGACCATGGGCAGACTATCAATGCCAACTGGCCCATGTCACTGAGCAAGGCCAAGTAAGACGGCCCTCCTATGCTTTGATTGATGCTAATTGACGAGCAGACTGGGCCTTGACGGTGCTGGGTGGTCCCGACAGGAGAACACCGTCGTGATGCCTGATGCTACCAAGATGGCTGGTGTTGATATGCGTTTGGAAGAGAGTGCGTATCGTGAATTGCATTGGCACTTAGCAGGTGAATGGAGTCTTGTTCTCAATGGGTCATGCAGAATCCAGGTATATTCCCCATCTTACTCTCTGATGTTGACTGACGACTGTAGGCTGTAAACGAAGATGGCCAGACCTTCATCGACGACGTGACCGAGGGCGACGTCTGGTTCTTCCCTCCGTAAGTCACTCTTCTTTGGCCAAAGAGTAAGCTTAGCTGACCGCCAGTGGCGTGCCCCATTCCATCCAAGCTCTTGAAGGTGGTGTTGAGTTTCTGCTCGTCTTCGACGACGGGTCCTTCTCTGAAGACAACACCTTCCTGGCGTCCGAGATATTCGCCCATAACCCGGTCAGACCCCCACCCCCCAGTTATATTCATTCTCTTCATGACACTGACATCCTGTAGAAATCCGTCTTGAGCAAGAACTTCGATCTCCCCATCTCCTCCTTCGACAACATCCCGGACGGCGAGCTCTTCATCTTCCCTGGAACGCCCGCCCCAGACAACATCGCAGACCAGAACGTCAGCACCGCAGCTGGTCCAGTCCCTCTGGCTGAGTCCTACTCATACCACTTCTCCGAGCAACCAGCACACAACGTCGCCGGCGGGAGCGTCAAGATCGTTGATCCACAAACCTTCCCGATAGCAAACAACTTCGCAGCAGCCGTAGTCACCGTGAAACCCGGTGCGATGCGTGAAATCCACTGGCACCCGTCCAGCGATGAATGGAGCTTCTTCATCCGCGGACAGGGAAGGGCGACGCTTCTCGAGGCTCCTAAGACCGCGACAACCTTTGACTTCCACCCGGGCGATGTGGGATACTTCCCCAAGTCTCACAGTCACTACATCGAGAACACGGGAGATGAGGATCTCGTGTTCGTGGAGGTGCTGCAGGCGGATCACTTTAGCGGTATGTTGTCCTCTGGTATCCTCTCTGGGGGCTTGGGTTGGCTGCTAACTGGAATAGATATCGCATTGGGCCAGTGGCTGGGCTCAACACCGAAGGCGATTGTCGGGGATACGCTGAACTTGGACGACAAGGATCTTGACAAGCTGAAGTCGGACAAGCAGTATATCGTGTCTGCCCCGAGCAACAACAATAGCACACAGGGTTGAAGCAGGCAACTATAACATACTTGTTGGTGGCACTGATATCAGCTTCGTTGCGGAAGCATGTTCAGTACATGGCTACTGAATTGCTATTAATGAAAGCATATACAATAACAATCTATTCTATGAACCTAATTTCACTATTTGAAGTTCGTACAGTATCTCTGTAGCACAGCAAATATCAAGCCTTACTCTGGGAACTCCCCATACTGAGCAGCTGAGACCCATGACGCTCTCTCCTGATCGTCCCCGGATGCCACCAGCCCCAGATAGCCATAACACCAAGCATAAGCACGGAATCAAACACATACATAGTCCACTCATGGCTCAGAAGATACCCCTTCTGTCCCATCGCATACTCAATCACACGGAAAACGGAACGCACCATAATCAGCGCACTCACCGCGTAAAGCGGATACAGATGCGCCTGCCACGCTTCCTGCCCAGACCCAGATCCACCTGCAGACTTCATTCGCATCTCAAACACAACAGACGTGATAATAAAGAGCCCAAACACGATAATCTGGACCATCAGACCACCAATCACAATGCCCTTTGCGGAATCCGCCATCCCGTCCATGGCCATCATGCCTGCGCCGCTGCCCTGGACGATAAAAGAAACAATATCGCCGGAGACAAAGACTTTCGTGAGCCAGCGGACTCGAATGAGGGAGTGCTTTTCTCCACCGACGGCGCACATAAGGCGCGCTAGGAACATGTAGATAGACGCAGCGAAGAGGACGGGGCCGAGAAGGATAAAGACGCTCTGGATGATGTAGGGAATGAGCTCGCCGGTTTTATTGGTGCAGCCTGCGCGTCCGCCGTAGCCTATGATTTCGACTGCAGGAATTGCTGGTCAGTGCTCTGAGTGTGGGTTGAAGGATGGGCTGGGGACGTACATAAACCTCCGATGCAGAAGGGGATGCAGAAGCGGGCTCGTGTTGTCCATGCTTTCCAGCTGTGGAAGGCCGTTGCACCGAGAAAGAGAATAAGGAAGATGACCGATGCAGGCAGCGAGGGGATGTATTCCCACAGGTAGTAGTCGCCGGCGTAAGGTTCGAGCTTGGCCATGGCAGTGTTGACTTGGTATTTGTTGAAACTGAGGTTGAAATGAGGTTGAGATATTGACAGATGGCAAACAGACGTGAATTCGACGATACTTATAGGATATCTGAGGCGAGTCCATGGTAGAGCTCTATACGCGTATAGAGAATTAGGGCAGTGGGGATTCCCAAAGCGGAAATCCCCGGGGGTTGGCATCAGATTCTGGGTCGGTGGTCTGTGCATACGCGGACTTTTCTCGCTTTCATTCGCCCCTCGAAGTCTCGATCCGTCTGCTATTCTTAGCCTGCTTTACACTGTAAATGAGCCACCGGCTGCTGGCTAATAATATTCTGCCCTCGCCCGCTGTCCGTGCAGGAATACGCGTACTTGAAATGGTCCGAAGAGCTCATAGAAAGTCGCGCAACGGCTGTCTCGAATGCAAGCGGCGTCATGTCAAAGTAGGCCCTTCTGTCCGCATTGCATTCTCCAGCTAACCCTTCAGTGCGACGAGAAACGGCCTGTCTGCTCCAACTGCATCAGCTCGGAGCGGGATTGCGAATATGGGACTCGATTGTTGACTGCGACTCCAGTGCGCCCATTGACAGTCTCGCCGGTGCCTGATACGCCTCGCAGTTCGGCTTCTGCAGGAAGTCCTTCGTTATGCGATGACCAGCCCGTGAACATGCTGCATGTTGAGCTCTTCCACAATCTCTACACCAAGACGCACCGCACCTTCGACCCAACGGGGTCACTACCATGGCTTCCTGAACTCCTCTCCCAGTCGATCACAACTCCCTATCTGGTCAACGAGCTGCTGGCCTTCAGCGCCCTCCATCTGAGCACGCAGCGTCCAGCGCGTCGAACCTTCTACCACTTTCACGCCGCGCAACTGCAAACCCACGCCCTGGCCATCTTCAACGAGACAAACCCAGGCGTTACCCAGGAGACATGTCTACAGCTCTTCCTCTTCTCATCTGTCCTTGGCGTCCACATGCTCTGCGATACCCTCATCTACCGCGAAAACAACCTCGACACCTTCATCCCCCGATTCGCGCACTATCTGCGTCTCCACTACGGCGCGCGCACAATCATCGGCCAGGCGTGGAAACTGCTAAAAGACTCGATCCTCAAACCGGTGTTCGACACTGGCATGTCGCTCTACAGATCCGGCCCGTTGGGGGCTGGATACAGAAAGCTCCTGGACTTGGTAGTCGCAGCAAACCTAGGGAGCGAACCCACAGCAATCTACCGGCAGACCATCGAATCGCTGCAGGCGTGTACGAACGTGGTGGACATCGCTGACGATGAGACGCCTGTCCATCATGTGGCGATAAATGGGGTCATCGCCTGGCCGGTGCTAATCAAGCTCGAGTTCAGCGAACTCCTGGAGCAGGGCAGGCCGGAGGCGCTGGTGATCCTGGCGCATTATGCGGTGCTGCTGCATCGGTTTAGGGAGACCTGGCTGTTTGCAGACTCGGGCAGGTTCTTGATTCAGGAGATTGGGAGATGTCTGGGGGAGGAGTGGGAGGAGTGGTTGGCCTGGCCGAATGCTCTATGCCATGATACGTAGTAATGAACTTGAACTGAACTGAACTGAATTGAATTGAGTAGTAATGGTTTATATAGTATCAGATGGATTAAGGGAATCATGGTCTATCATTAAACAGGTCTAGATCTGGTATCATGGCATGCTCTCATGCAGTATATACAAGTAAAAATCCACAACTCTATCATTAAAAGAAGCCCTGGAACAGCACAACCATCGCAACGAGCACCACGAAACGCCCACTGCCCAGAATCTCCAGCGACGACGCAGCGCTGTCCTTCCTCGCGGCAAAGCGCATCGTCGAGTTCCCCCAGTTGAACTCCGCCACGACGTTCCGCAGGAAGCTCATGCCGAGCAGGTACAGCTGGCGGGCATCGGCCTCAGCATCGCCCGGCATATCCATTGCGCGAGTGATGGCCGACTGGCACAGAAACCCGGAGGAATCCTGCTGCAGGATCAGGTCGTCGGGGTTGATGTCGAATGTAATCCCGCCGATCGTCATGGACAGGCTGGGCACCTCGGCCTCACAGTCGACAACGTAGCCCTGAGACGTTTCCGACCAGTTGGCCGGGGGGCTGAAGAGCTCGTTGAAGCCATCGGCGACTTCCAGGGGGACCATGGTCTGTGGCGAGCCCGAGTCGACGATGGTTTGGTAGGGGGTGGTGTACTCGCCGTCGTCGCCGTAGGTCAGGGCCTCTATGGTGGTGGCCCAGTATGACCGTATCTTGTTGCCGTCTGTGTCCGTTTGGCCTCCCTCGTAGGGTTCAGCTGCAACGACAGCCCAGTCGCTGGTCAGTTCGAGGTCAGGCACGCCGCCCAGGACCAGTACGCCGCCATCGCCGGTTTCCTCGTTGGCCGGGATGCGGTTGAGGGCGAGCGAGAAAAAGGGCTTGATGACGTCCTCGCTGGCCATCTTCATGACGAACGGCGTGTAGTGGTGGATCTCGCCCTGGGTCGAGATGTTCTGGTTGTCGATTGTGCCGTTGAGCTCCATGGCAGAGGTCAGCGGCGCATATGCGAGCCCTAGAATGCCGCTGGAGCCGAAGTTCATGGGCGTCGTCCAGTTCACCAGCCCGAAGCGCTGGTCCTTGACGCTGGCGTCGCCCAGGGACATGTCTTCGGTCACCATGAGGCCGCGGCTGGTGCCAGCGCCGTACGTGGCTTGGAAGTTCTGGTCGTCGATGACCTCGAAGCTGCTGCTCTCCTTGTCCGTCGAGTAGCCGTCGGTGGCATATCCGCAGGCAGACTGCTCGAGTTCGCTCAATTCGTCCGGATCCCCAAAGGGCACAGTGCCAGCACACTGGAAGTCGTCTTCTACGACGAAGACGTCGCTGCTGCCGGTGTCCACGGTGAGGCTGAGGGTCTGGCTGCCGAACGTGACGGGCGCCTCGTAGCGGAGGCCGTATTGCGTCGCGTTCAGGTCGATGGTGTAGCTGCTTTCCTGGCGGATTCTGAGGTCGCGCGGGAGGTGGAGGGCGACGGCGCTGACCAGCAGCTGCGCAGCGACGAGTGCGCGAAGCATTTTGACAGCGATAGAGGGATGGAGGTGGAAACAGAAAAGAAAGTCAAAACACGGGGACGACGGAGTTAAATAGATCACCACTAGTGAACAGGCCGCAGGGATTCAGCCCCAATCTTGGCCAGGCAGTGTCAGGATAATTTCTGGGCGAGTAAGCCGCAGTGGGGGCCGAATGCCCGATTGGGCCCGGATGAAGCTGTACAAATCGCCTTTGGGCAGCGAAATGAGGCCGACACGGAGGTTGTCTATCGGTCGCCTTGATTTCTTTCGGTAGCCAGCCAGGTTGTTACAATAGTAACAATACTGTGCTGAAGTTGATACCTCGACCGTCGACAAGGACATTCCTGATCGGTGGGTACTGGTATTGGTGGAGAAAGGGGACATTCAGCCCTGGACGAGCCCACCAGGCTGTGCTCACTGGCCACTCTGCTTCGCTTCTGGGGTGGAGATTCATTATAAACTGGCCAGTGACAGTATCCAGTAATGCAAATCACCGATTATTCGCTCGCCTCGATGGCTTACGGGCCTATGGGCTCGTATATCTCGGGCGACTGGCGAGTGACCCTGGCATCCCTCTCCACTATTCTCTTCACTGCCTCAGTGTCTTGAGAGTTGAGATCAATCAGTGAAACTAAAGAGTAAAGACTGAATAACGAGCTTGGGCGTGGTACAGATCTGGTCGGAGGCCGACTGACGCATATCGCCCGGCATGCTGATATACGGAGTACTCGGGAGCTCCGCCAAATACCAAAACTCGATGACTTGCTTTTGTCTTCAATTTCTTATCTAATGTGCAGTGATATATGCGTATTTATTAGGCATCCAGCATAACGCATTCGCGGTTCTTGCGTGGACTTGTCTCGGGGGGAGCGTCCGAATGAACGCCTCCAGACCGTTTAGCCAGGCGGGTCTGGTCTGCAGATTACTGCAAATCACTGCAGTTTACTGCAGTCTAAACATGCACGATTCCTCGCCCGGTGAGTCGGTGTCGGCGATGGCTGGTTGGAGGCTGCCTGAAGCTCATGGACTGTCGCCATCAGGATACCTTGTGCTACATGAGAGCCTATATCGGCCGGCTTTCGTAAGGTAGCGCGATATCATTGCTAATCGCTTCGGTTTCTTTATGTGATTCAAGGATTTGCACCTGAGATGCTTGAGCCAGTCGTTGGTTAATTGCGGTCTCTACGTATGCGATCGATGTCCATAACCCTTGCAGGCTGCTCCATATTTATGTCCACTTGTGGTCAGAACCAACAGATTGACAAGAATGAGGCAATGTGATATCTCTCGCAGATTTACCCACTTGAATCATCTAATGCAGAATCGCTCGTGAGGTGCTTCGTGGACTTGCAAACCCTTCGCCACTGGATCAGCTCCATCGGCTCCGATCCCAACAGCACGTCCACTCGAACCATGTAATTAAATGTGCCATTTGATGGATCCTGAGCAATAACGACTCACCGAGTCTCGTCCTGGCTAACAGGCCTTCAAGGATCACTGGGTGGGACAGATGTTACGTCCCTGCCTTGTCTTACTCTGTTCTGTGCCTAAAGACTGCTCTATACCCTGTCCCATAGTCCATATACTATGCTACCGAGCGTCACAACATAGCCTTCCGTTTATATATTAGCTCTTAAGTCAATGTATTCCAGCTAAACTGCTTCGACACACAACGACTTCCCGGTCGGTCATGATTTAGTGCTGCCTCGAGATTACTACTTGCCTTCAACGTTATCTTCACTTGATACCTTGTTTCTCTTGTCCGGGTCTCATTTCGCCTCCGTTTCAATTACTATTCCAAAGCTACAAGGGAGGGGTACCCTGTAAAGGTCACCCAGCAGCAGTCCGACCACATCCAGGCCCAGGGCTTGCGTACCAGGCTCAGGGGACTCGGCGGCCGGTGGCGGCCGACCAGGGCGAGACCGGCCGGACAGTGGAAGTAAATGGGAGCGTTTCTATAATAATAGCGTGTTTATGATAAGGGAAATCATCTTGTTGTAAGATGGACGGGATTGTTCTTGATGGATGGAGGAGGCCGTGAGGGCATGGCCAGTAGAATGGACACCGAGAGAAGCATCGTAAGAGAGAAATCGGTTGACAATGGGATATAGACCAGAGATACTAAGATTTGTCTCTTTTCTGTAGCCTACATTGTATTTGGATCCTGTACATTTAATGCGTGGCATGCGTACAAGAACATGGCAGCCTATCGCCTCAGCTACCATGTCGCGCATCACTCATTAACGGCCTTATTATACTACTAGTTAACTAGGTTATGGCGGTCTTTAACTAAACTCGGTATAGATATACTGATTGCCAGCTATATACTAACCAACAGTAAATGCATATACACAACCGGCCTGGCTGATTGCAATCACGCCCGCTCGACTGTCAGCATCGACCCTTTATTACCTCAATGGCTCATATGCGCCAGTCCTGCTACCTGCGCAGTCTAATCGATAATGTGCATATCTAAACATAGCATGGTCAGGACTCCGGCGTCGTACAGGCCCTGCCACCGGACTGCCGCCAATAGCCCGGCCCCAAGACACATGGTTCATGAGCGAGAACGCACAGCATCAGGCTTCGGAGTTTGATTGTCAAATTGGAACTCATAGCCGGGCAGATGGCGTGCCTTGCCTGCTTGCTGTGCGACATCGGGGTCTCGTCACTTGCGTGAGGAAGTACGGTACTGGATATAAGTATTGGCACTCAGTTCTGGCTGCGTCGCTACTTACTATATTCCGTCTCGTCATGACCAGTCAACAATGGAGATAGCTTGATACTATACAGACCAAAATGCCTGCGAAACATCACAGCCCAGAGCAGAGTGAGTCGCTAAAGCAGGATCCGACG
Organism: Aspergillus sp. S2111Y; assembly: GCA_023625095.1. NCBI lineage: Eukaryota > Fungi > Ascomycota > Eurotiomycetes > Eurotiales > Aspergillaceae > Aspergillus > Aspergillus sp. S2111Y. Next base: position 43,941 of record JAMABB010000030.1, read on the forward strand.
GAGCGCAGGCGGCTACAGAATCGTCTCTCGCAGCGGAATCACCGTACGTCTTTGACTTCTATTCCCTAAGACAGAATACTTACTTGACTTGCTCAGGGAGGAAGATCCGCGATCGAATCGCCAAACTCCAAGAACGAGTCATCGCCAGCGAGCTGCGTGCTGCAGCAACCCTGCACGGATGGCACTCGGCGCCCTGCATTCCCTACGAGGTGAAGCCATCACCGTCCTCTACTTCATCGTCGTTGTCGCTGTCCCCGTCCTCTCCCCCTGCAGAGCTACAGTGCCCACCGGCGTCGTATAATGTCGGCCTGAACACGATGCCCCAGCTTCCTCTGTTCTCTACCCCGGGAGAGTACGACGAGACGGGGACTACAGTCAGTCCTGTGAACGGGAGTGGCACATCCAGCCCAACAGCCCTAGTTCCTCCTGATATTGTCACTGGTTCTGCCTTGGGACTCGGGCAGGGCTACGGACTTGATACGGTGCAAATGTGCGAGCAATGGGGGTTCCAGGGATCTGTTTATCTAGCTACAGGTATTTCTCTATACTCTCCAGTGTGCGACCGAGATCAGATACTGACGGATGCAGAGACGTCTCTACCGCAGATACTGCAGACTCTTGGTCCGTCGTCGAACGCGATTATACTGCTCCAGTCCCCGGGGTATTCAGTCGGAGGAAGCACACTGGGATATATGTCGCAGGGACAGGCGGATATGAGCGGGTGCCAGTGTCAGAGTCTGGGATGGATGACATGCCCTCTTCATCCGATGGGTTAAAGACTTAATCTGATGGTTAAAGACATGTATTTAGAAGTTCGATCTTGGGACTCTCCAGGCAGTGAGTAGGGTTAAGGCCAGAGGTTGCCCGTACAGCACAGCCGGTTGTGATTATAAGAGTAGTCTATGACCCAGTAATCGATTGTACCTCCTGCTACGTTGTAAAGCCAAATTCAAGTTGTTTGGAATCGGAATGGAAGCTATATAACTGGGCTTCTAGCCTTCTATTGCCGTGAGAAAGTCGGCTCTGACGATACATCAACACGAGCGCGTTTGCAGTCAGCCGACAAGACGACTGAATATTTCCTTGTCAACATACCTGGAAATAGCATTTAATTGGGTCGGTCATTTCCGACAGCAGAGGCGATATCGCTGCTGATTTAATGTAGGTGGTGCGATATCAGGGCGATAGAGCCACCCACTACCGGAGCCTTCTCGTATTGCTGTACCAGCTGATGACAGGTTATGACTCTTGATAGATTAAATAACTCTTGGTGATATTGGATCATGGGTATGGCCTCAGTCATCCTGCTTGGTGGACGCGACTGTCGAGGGAACTGCATAGAAGATCCTTTCCAGAGCCTCGATATGTCGCTTCAAATTCTTGGTAGTCCGCTTGTATCATTAAGTATTGATTGTAAACTCTGAAAGACGCGAGAGATGCACTGGTCAGGCCAGGCCTGGATCAGCTTGCTGGAATGCGATATTTCGAAGCAGTTCTCGCAATAACCCCTTTCAGCAACGCGATAAGCACCGTCCCTCGAACAAGCCATTGACAAGTCGTCTTGATTTATTGCCAAGGTCGAGCCAAGAGAATCTGCCCACGCAGCGAATCAAGACCCTGGTACGGATACGAATGGTTGCACTGGCTGGACCGTGGAAGGACGCCCAGCAATGGCTTAACCTGGAGCCAGATAGCAGCCAGCCTATCGCTTCTCTGCAAATTCTGTCGATCTGCAGCTCAGGCTGGGCAGGCTTAAATGGGCGGGGTATGTTACAGTCTGCAGGATCCTGGCTGACAATGGTATTTGGCCAGGCCTATATCAGCGGTGATATAACCACGCGGCTTAAATACGGTACGGGATGGCTGTCCGCCGCTTATTCAAGGCATCCTACGGTGCTCTCTTATCCCCTGGAGGCAGAGGATGCTTTAAAGGGATTCGAATTTCCCTGTCCATTGTTCCGCCATCTCTTCTTCTCGCGTCCAGCTGGATTCTGCTTCGAAATGGCTGAAAAGGCACCGGTCGAGCCCAAGGCACATGGCGATGAGCCCCCGTCCTATCCCGATGAGACTCTGAAAGAGGCCGGCAATGTCGAGATCCAGTCGCTGACGCCGGAGGAGGACAAGAGGATTCTTCGGCGAATCGATCTCTAGTACGCGATATCCAGATCAGGGCATATTGCAGTATAGCTGACAGTCCAGTCTCCTCCCGATGATGGCCGTCTCATACATGTTCCAGTTTCTAGACAAGTCCGCCATGAGCTTCACAGCTATCCTGGGTCTGCAGGAAGATCTGCATCTTGAAGGCGAGGACTACTCCTGGGCAAGTAGCATTTACTACTTCGGCTACCTGGCCGCGTCCTACGTAGCGGCTGTCTTGCTGGTCCGGTTCCCCGTTGGCAAGATGATTTCGACTTCAATGTGGGTTATAGTCCAGCTCATAATGGCCGCTGGATAACTGCTTACCGTGTTCAGCATTGTCTGGGGCGCTGTGCTGATGTTGACTGCGGCCTCGTTCAACGACAAGGGCATCATCGCAGTTCGTTTCTTCCTCGGCCTCACTGAAGCTGCCATTGCACCGGGTCTCAGTATCGTCGTTTCCATGTGGTACAAGCGATCAGAGCAGCCTTTCCGCCACGGAATCTGGTTCCAGGGAATCACCATCGCCGGTGTCTTCGGTGGGTTGCTTGCGTACGGCATCGGGCATATCGAAAGCATTGCTCCGTGGAAGGTACGAATGAAGCATTTGCCTGTCTTGCTCTATAACCTGACGCCCCCAGGCCGTGTTCCTCATCTTCGGCGCCATCACGATTGTCTGGGCTTTCGTTCTCTTCTACTGGCTTCCAGACCACCCGCTGAACGCCAGGTTTCTCAGCGACGAGGACAGACGCAAGGCCGTCATCCGAGTCCAGGAGAACATGACCGGCATTAAGAACAACGAGTTCAAGGTCAAGCAGGTCATCGAGGCCCTTCTCGATGTGAAATGCTGGGCATTAGTTCTCATTCAGCTGACATGCTCCATTCCAAACGGCGGAGTCTCCAATGTAAGCAGGCAACAAGTAGGATGAAAATTAAACGACTAATAAACGACAAACAGTTCGGTTCTATCATCATCGAGGGCTTCGGCTTCAGCACCCTGAATACACTGCTTGTTCAGATCATAACCTACGTCTTCCAGGGCGTCCTCGTCCACCTCTCCACCGCGGGTTGCTCATGGTTTAAGAACAGCAGAACGTACTGGATGGCATGGAACTCGGCGCTTTCAATTGCTGGAGCTGCGATGGCGAGACAGATATCCCCAGATAATACTTGGGCCCGGTTCATGGGCTACTGTCTGGCGAATGCGTATTCCTGCAACTTCCCACTGACGCTTGCAATGTCGACAGGCAACATTGGTGGCTTTACGAAGAAGACGACTGTGAATGCCATGGTATGAGCAATGTTCGTGTCTAGGAGATTTATACTAACTCGTCCAGGTCTTTATCGGATACTGCGTCGGAAACATCATCGGACCACATCTCTTCTTCTCCTACGAGCAGCCATCGTATCCGTCTGGTTTCCTGGCGATGCTGATATGCTTTGGCGTTTCCTTTGTAATCCCCCTTGCCTTGAGGTATTATCTCATCTGGGAGAACCGCCGGCGAGACCGTCTTGGTCCTGTAGATAGTGGCATTTCTGCCGAGGATCTGGATGCTGCGGTGCTGGACAAGACCGACAAGGAGATCTTGCAGTTCCGCTATGTCTATTAGCAGTTTACTAAATCTAGCAGACTCAGACTGCATGGGAATAGTAAAATGACTCCAATATAAGGGATCCGTTGCAGCTCGGGATGTGGACAACCCGATTGTGGAGGGGGGTATACTTAAGACATCAATTCCCACTCGCCCACCTTGAACTGCATGTATTAGACAGTCTAGTAACTCTAGTCAAAGTCCATCATGGCTTCCCCCAAGTACAGTCACCACTTCTCCGTCAATAACCTCCCGTACGGGGTTGCCTCGTCGCCAACCCAGCCCCGACAATGTGCCACTCGTCTCGCCAACACCGTCATCTTCCTCGGTGCCCTCCAGCAATCAGGCTTTTTTGACAGAATAGACGCTCTGCCGAGTGATATATTCTCCAACGAGACCCTAAACGAGTTCGCCGCCCTGCCGAAGCACACCCATACCGCGGTCCGCGACCATCTGCAATCCACCCTCCGCGACCCAGGCCTGGATGCCATCCCAGCAAACGCAAAAGCAGATATAACAGCCGTGCAAGTACACCTCCCGATCTCAATACCCGGGTTCACAGGTAAATACGCACTCCCCATTCCTCCTTAGACAAATACCAACTCTTGCAGACTTCTCCAACTCCCTCAACCACGTCCAAAACGCCGGCCGCGCAATCCTGAACGACCCCTCGCCACCCCCAGGCTTCTTCCACTTCCCAATCGGATATACGGGGCGGGCATCGACAGTCGTTGTATCTGGTACCCCGATCATCAGACCCTCCGGACACTTCTATGACCGTGCAAACCCGGTTCCCAAGACGGTCATCCATGGGCCTTCGCGCGCGCTGGACTATGAGATGGAACTAGGTGTGGTTATTGGAAAGTCACGCGAATGGGGGTCGGGGAAGGGTTTGAATGCAAAAGACGCCGAGGAATACGTCTTTGGGTTTGTGATTGTGAATGATTGGAGCGGTATGTCTCTCGCGGTATAGCATGATTTGTATACTAACAGATGCAGCCCGGGATATCCAAGGCCTCGAGATGATTCCGCTAGGTCCACTGAATGGAAAGGCTTTTGGGACATCGATCTCGCCGTGGATCGTTACGACGGATGCGCTGGCACCGTTCAGAGCCTCTGCGCCGGAACCGCGTGTTCCTATTGCAGACCATTTGCAGGACGAGAAGGAGGGCAATTACGATATTGTTATGGATGTTGAGATCCTACACAGATCAGCAACTGCAACTGCAGACTCGGGTCTGACTACCGACGGAGACAAGTATGTCTCGCATATTGCCACCGGGCCGGCGAGGGAGCTATTCTGGAGTCACCGGCAGATGGTGGCCCATCTTACGAGTACGGGATGTGACTTGCGTACAGGAGACCTCCTTGGAACAGGGACGGTCAGTGGGTCTGTAGATGGGTCGCATGGGTGTCTGTTGGAGAGTACGAAAGGGGGCAGGGAGAAGGTCAAGCTCGCTGATGGGAACGAGAGGGTATACTTGCTTGACGGGGACATAGTAAGGATGAGCGCTGTACTCGGTGATGAGTCGTCCGGGGTTGGATTTGGGGAGTGTATTGGCGAAGTCCTGCCAGCTAGGGTTGATTGATATGATTAACGTTATCCTATTGTGCAACTGATATCTATTCACACTAATAGATCACTGCTTGTCCTGGTACCCGTGGATGACAACCTTGATGACGCTCTCCTTGCCCTGCCGTACCAGCTCAAACGCGTCTTCTGCCTGCTCGAACGTAAACCGGTTCGTGATCAGCTTCTTGACATCGATCTTGCCGCTGGCAATGAGGTCTACTGCCACTGGATAGCACCCTGTCGAATACCGGATTGACCCGCGGATGGTCAGGTCTCTGATGCAGGCCGTTGTGATAGGAAAGACAACATTCTGTATAGTTAGCATGTCGCTATGATAGTGATATAAGGAGATGTAGTTACCTCCTTGCCCATGCCCGCCTGCACATACGTCCCCCCCTTCTTCGTCAAATGCACCCCAGTCTGGATACAGCTCTGCGCCCCGGTCGCCTCAAGCACAACATCTGGGCCCTCGCCCAGGTTGAACTTGTCTTTAATCAACTTGGCAACCTTCTCACTCCACTCCGTCTCTTCCACTCCCTCCGGTCTGGCCGGCGGCAAGAACACTCCGTCCGCACCAAACGACTGCGCAAAGTCCAGCCGTGACTGGCTGATATCAATGCCGATGACCTTCTTTGCTGCGTATGCCTTGCTCACGGCCTGGCACAGCAGGCCGATGGGTCCGCACCCAAAAACAACGACTGTCTGGTTTGGGCGGACATTGCCGACCTTTGTGATTTGCGCAGCGACAGCAACAGGCTCGACCATTGCGCCTTCTTCAAGGTCCATGTGGTAGGGGATGGGATAGCAGAAGTCGGCTTGTGTAATGTAATACTTGGATAGGGTTCCATCGTGCGGTGGCGTTGCTGCAAAGACGGTATCTGGGCACAGGTTGTAGGAGCCACTGCGGCAGTAGTCGCAGCTAAAAAGACAATTGTCAACCATCTAAACTCACTTTAGGAGTGACGAGAGGATGAAGAGAGACATACTGTCTACAGGGAACCCCCGGCTCAACAGCAACCTTCTGCCCAACCTTGAGGTTCTTCACGGCCGACCCGACCTCTGTGATAACACCGGAGCTCTCGTGTCCGAGCACGATGGGCGACTCGAGGATGAAGTCGCCAATACGGCCTCGCTGCCAGTAATGTACATCGCTGCCGCAGATTCCGGTCTGGGCGATTTGGACGCGCACGTCCCAGGGGTCTTTGAGCGGAGGGACGGCTCTATCTTCGAATGCGACATCCTTGACGGCGCGCAGGACGAAGGAGGGGTTTGTTTCCTGATAGTTCCGTTAGTATTCAATTATTTGAGAGCCCGGTACGCGCCTTACAGTCATTGCCAGGACTATTCGTTGATATGGGACGGGTTCGGGTCGAGGATGAAGTCCTGCGATATGGATATTTCCAGCTCGCCATTACTTATACCATTCGAAATCAACAAGAAAAAGCCAGTTGATGGCATTCCCCGCGCACCAGAACAGCTCTGCCCCTCTCCGCTGTGCAACGTCACTGCAATGAAGCTCCAGGCCGAGTCGGACGCCCCACCCCGTTCGACTGCGCCAGTGGATCTTTCACGCCATAAGAATTATTCCATGTGATGTACTGATCAAGAATAGTGGAGTGTGCTTATTATAGTTTGGATCTTCCCAGAATAGCAGTTTTGCCGGCTGTTGTGAAGTGCGTATAGTGTTGATACCCCCATACAACAATGATATTATATGGAAACGATTGATTGATGAGCTACACCGTCTCGCTCAAGCTATTCACCACTAATTCCACCTTCCCCAGCTTCTCCTTCACCATGACTCCATTCAGATAGTCATTCTTGTCCACCCGCGCAAACCCATCCTCCAAACAGCCCTCAATCCCAGCCTCAACATGCCTCCTGGCCAGCCTCTCTCTCGCCTCCTGCAGGTCAACATCTACAAACACGCGGTAGTCCACCAGCTGCTCAATATCCCTCCACTCCGGCTCGTCAAGCAGAATGTAATTGCCCTCCACAATCACAATCCCGACATCGCTGTCAATCGCCACACCGCCAGCAACAGGATCCTTCGTGGCATGGTCAAACGTCGGCGCATACAGTTTCTCTCCAGATGGTAAACCTCCATCTGCCCATTCCCGTAGCCTCTTCATAAACGCAGAAAATGCCTTCACGTCGAACGTCCACGGCGCTCCGCGACGAATATACGCCTGTTGGCGCTCGCCGTCTGGAAGGGCGTCCAGCGCCGAGCGCGGAAGGTGAAAGCCATCCATGGAGAGAACCATTGTCTTGGGAATACTGTCACCCGTTTTCCCTTTCTCTGCTGCCACTTGTCGGGCCCTGTTGATCTGTGCACCGACGGCCATGGCGAGTGTTGTCTTCCCTGACCCAGGCGCGCCGGCAATGGCGACGAGGTACCGGCTTTTGGAGTGAGACGAGGCGAGCTGTGTGATTGTGCTTGCGAGGCTGGTGTACTGGGATTCCATCTTGTAGACTTTCGTTGTCAGTACGTTGATATTGGTATAGACGGCTACGAGTAGATGCAGGGTTTCCGCTTACTGTATAGAACGGAGGCACGAAAGAGGTGTATACACCAGGTTCCCAGTACAAGAACAGCAGCCCCTCCCCCCGAGCATAAAAAAAAGAAAGTGAAGCTCGTGGACCGAAATGCAAGCGCAGACACGCGGCGGACGCCAACAGGCCGAGTCGGAGTGCAGCCCTCCGTGCGCGGACGAGATGTCCGGTCTGCTGCACGCCACTCCGTCTCTGTTGATCACAGCGGGGTTAATTCGATAATGCTGCTTCTTATGAGTCGCGGTCGCCGGGTAGTTTAACAATCAATCGAACATAAGTGTTTGATATTCTTTCGTACCTGTTGCGCATACCCTAACTATACAACAAAATGGTCCTCTCGCAACCGCAAAACCAGCACGTCACAAAGGCTTTTGACCTGAGCGGAAAGGTCGCAGTCGTGACAGGTATGTAGTATATCCAAAACCATTATCTAGCTCTAACATGCAATCCAGGAGGAGCACGCGGTATCGGCCTCGAAGTCTCCCGGGGTCTCGCTGAAGCGGGCGCAGATGTACATCCCTATGCAGTACAGCCAGATTAATTCTTATACTGCGATACTGACAGACCCAGGTAGCTATAATCTACAACACATCCAACACAGCCGACGCGACGGCCGCCGAAATCGCCTCGACGAACAAGGTCACCGCGCGCGCATACCAGGCCAACGTATCCAACAAGGACCAGATCGAGAGCACAATTGCCCAGATCAAGAAAGACTTTGGGAGACTCGATATCGTCGTTGTCAACTCGGGCATCGCATCCTCCGTCCCGGCTGAGGATTATACCACCGAGCAATGGCGCCAGATCATGGACATCAACCTGGACGGCGCATTCTATACCGCACAGGCGGCCGCAAAGATCTTTAAGGAGCAGGGACATGGCAATGTGATCTTCACGGCGTCTGTCAGTGCGACGCTGGTTAATGTGCCTCAGAAGCAGGCGGCGGTACGTTACCAAGCCCTATCTATCGTATAATCCATCGTATATACAGCTTCAGCAGTCTAATAGCAGCAGTACAACGCTTCCAAAGCCGGCGTCGTCCAGCTAGCAAAGTGTCTCTCAGTCGAATGGGTGGACTTCTGCCGCGTCAACTGCATCTCGCCTGGATTCATCGCGACGGAAATCCTCGACCACCACCCAAAGGAGTGGAGGGAGAAGTGGAATGAGATGATTCCTGCCAGGCGGATGGCCCAGACATACGAGCTGAAGGGGGTATGTATAATCCAGTTCTTTATACTTGGTATGTGTGCTAATATCGCAGGCGTATGTATTTGCGGCATCGGATGCGTCGAGCTATATGACCGGAGCAGATATCATCATTGACGGCGGTTACACTCTCCCTTAAACTGTCATTATATCATTATATCACTATATCATTATATCATTACAATCTATAGACAGAAAATCTACATTTACTAGATTGGGTATCGTCAGTCACTCAAGCACAGGCAACCGATTCATAAAGTCCATAATGGTCGACTCTTGTCTGCACGGTATCAGTAGAATCCCAGTATAAAACAGCAAGAAACTCACATAATTGTATCCCCCCCATCCAACTGGCCCATCTCCAACGTCGGCCACATCAACGGATACAAATTCGCCAGCTGCGTCTGCGGCGACTCCTCCGTCGGCCTCCCCCAGCCATCAACACTACTCGGCTGGAGATAACTCCCACAAAGCGACTGGATAACACCTAGACAGCGCTGCGCCGTCGGATTCAGCAGCGCCATCGACTCCAGCACCTCCACGGCCTGCACGACCTGGTCCCGCCACCCCTCAGCCAGCGGCGACTGCGGGTCATTCCGCAGACAGATCACTGGGATCAGGATGGCCTGGAACAGGAAATACAGGCCGTACCAGCAGGCCATCATGGTACGCTGGTCAATGCACACCCGCCAGAAAGTGGAGATGAGGTCGACGGCTTCTCTGGCGGCGTGGAGGCAGCGCTCTATCGCGAACCCGATCTGGGCGTCGTTGCTACTACCACCGCCACTGGGAGCTTGACCCGTTCGCGTGCGCGACATGAGCTGGCCCACTAGGAACGGTCGATACATCAGTATTCGGAAGTTCCGGTACCGCCATCGGAGGATGGCGTGGCAGAGGGTGAATTTCGGGGGCTGGAGGGCGGTTTCGGCGAAGAAGGGAGGGAGCCCGGCAAGCCAGCCGCCGATGTACTGGTCGTCCAGGGCAGTGAGCTCGGCTGCTGACGGGAGAGGATGTGAGATGATCTTGGAATAGATGTGGCTGGTGGTGAGGTGGAACTGGGCCTGGGCTCGCAGATGTGTGTAGATGGTTGTCTCTGCAGCGGGGATGGGCATCCGTCGTGTGCCGGAGGTGATGTCCTATTGATATCAGCTTCATCCTGTTTATACCCGGCTTATAACCGGTTTCTAGCTCGTTTAGATGGTTGTGGTATACTTACGCTGTCGTGCGCATTCAATGGCAGCTGGACGTCGACGCCCTGCTCTGGAAAGTCGAGCGGGCGAGAGAAGGTGATGATCGCACCGATATCAAAGATATACAGACCGTACCACACCCTCCGCCTCATTTCCAGGGTCAGCAGGGTGGCATCCCAGGTTGGGAACTCCTTGTGGAGCCCGATTCCCATTGCCACGCGCCGTGCCAGGCCCATGTAGTTGTACCCCGAGTTCGGCTTATTTCGCTTCTGCAGGTAATTTGAGATGAGTGTCAGCGCTTGCACCAGGACTATATTGCCTGTCTCTAGCACATCAATCGAGAGTCTCTCCTTGGCCGTGTCGAACAGCGCAAAGTCGATATCGGTGGGCTGGGTGGCGCTGGTGAAGACGCCGAGAGCCGATATCACAAACAGCAGAACATGCCATGCGTTACCAGATGGCCGGGGAATGATTTCCATGAACTGCGCACGGAAGGTAGCCTCATGGACAATGGGATATGAGCAGTGGTAGAGGTGGAAGTAGGCGTCCACAAACGGCTCCAGCTGGGACATGGAATTCAGGGCAAACGGGATGCTGGACTGGCGATGGTAATCTGGCTGCGTATCAGACTCATACGCAGTGGCGTCTGGTCTCGTATCTGTCAGTCGAAGCAGCGCAGCTCCAGACGCCGAACCTGCGAGTGTCAGCTCATTAATTTCTACATACACAGCGGCGTACACACCGAGATAGCCTCCCTCATTCGACCTACTCGTCAGACTTGCCATGCCATCTACGAACCTGTCTCCGCCGACCGTCCCTGCCCTCTCGTCCCATTCAAAATTACTGCTCGACGGCGGCGTCTCCAGCGAGAACGCCGTCGTTCCAATAGACCGCGACTCCGAAACAGGCCGCATGTGTGGCCTGGGATGCTGACCCACTGAATCCACCATTACTGAATTAACAGACACTCTAGCCCGATGGTGAGTCTCCAAAGAAGATGTGGGAAGAGGTATCTCATGCCGACTGGGGTCCACATGGGCTGTGGCGGACGAAGCCAGGCCGTTATCAAGGGCCGGCTGCTGAACGGACTGCCCATCCGCATTATAGTTCTCACTGTCGTAACCAAATGCCACACCATCCAGACGATCATGGCCGTCCCGTTCATCATCCTGCTCCTCTGGCATAAACCGATGCAGCAGCGCCTTGGTCCGGGCCAGCTCGTTCTCCACCTTGGACAGGTACGTCCGGGTCAGCGGCGTGCGCGCGGACTTCTCATACGTGCAGGCACGGGCGAACTTGCCACAGAGACGACAGACGGGGATTGTCCTGTCGCATTTGGACTTCCTGCGGCGGCATTCGCGGCAGGCTTGCTCTGCTGTGCCTGTGCCTGTGCCTGTGCGGCTGGGCAGGTCGGAGTCGGGTGCCGGAGTGCGACGACCGGGCTGGGCGCTCATGCCGGGAATCGGAATCGGATCAGCTGGAATCCTGGAAGCATGGAAGCATGGAAGCCTGTAAGACTAAGACTAGGAGGTGAATTGGAGCTGGAACTGGGAAGAGAGATGGACTGAGGCCGGACTGCTGCTGCTCCGATCTCCCCGGGGATGTGGGGCTTACGTGATCGGAGTTATCCCGGTAGTTATATGCAGATGACGCAGGTGTTTATTTGAAAGTGAGAAATAAACTAGAAACATAGATTACACGAGTTGTATGTGGCTGAATGGGTGAATGACGAATGGTGGACAGGTGCTATACAACTGGGCCGCTTGCCCTACTTAGTGACCTACAGAAGCCTCAACAAACACAACAGCGATACCGCAAGAAACACAAATTAGACATGCTCTGAATGCTCTGCACTCCCCTTGACTCCTTCACCCTTCACCCCAAATACATCTCTTGATGTGACCGCTGCTGGCCCGTCAAACACCTCTGCTATCTCCTCCAGCGAGTGCCCCTTCGTCTCAGGGAACACAAAGTACGTCACAGCAAGGACGACGACGTCAAACGCACAGAAGAAGATGTAGTATCGCCAGCCAATATTATCCAAGGCCACCGGGTTGACAAACGCCAGAACAATCAGCGAACTGTAGACGGAGAGCAACTCCACCGTCAGGCCCTTGCTTCGCGTCGTGTAGGGGAAGATCTCGGTTGGATAGCCCATTAGAAGAGGAGTATAGGCTATATCGTAGTGGAAGTAGAAAATAAAGACAAAGGCAATCACCGTACGGCCCAGGGCTGAAACTTGCGTGCTGTCAAAGACTGCAGAGCATGCCGTCCAGATCACGAAGGAGACCAGCATTCCTGCTGCAGACCAGAGGAACAGAGTACGTCTGCCCAGACGGTCGACGAACATGGCGGCGCTCAATGCAGCAATGAAGTTGAAGACCTGCAGGAGGCCGTTGATGAGGGTTTGCGTGTCTGTGTCGGTGACGCCGACGGTGTCCAGCACAAGCGTGAGATAGTACGATACGACCGCAACTCCCTGGCTGAATTAGCACGCAAGATATAGAAGTAATCAAGTATCGAGGACTTACATTCCACTGCGCAAAGGCACCAATGCAGACAGCAATAAACGTGCGCTTGCGGTTTCCCGGAGTCTTGACGAGTGCTGTCCAGCCTGTCTCTGCAGCCTGATGCTCCAGCTCAATTGTGCGCACAATTTCTGCCATTTCAAACTCGATAAGAGGATGCGATTCTTCTCCTGCTGTGTGGTGCTGCGCAAGAAGCTCGCGTGCTTCCTCCGTCCTGCCCTTTGCAACAAGCCATCTGTCTTATTAGCTACACTATCAGGCACTTAGACATATCCAGTGCTAGACTAACTCACCGTGGAGATTCCGGTACTGCCCAAAAAAGAACAACCTGGACCAAGGGAAATCCGGCCTGGACTATCGATGGCACTCTCCACGTCCAGTCGTTGTCGAGATGCTTCTGCGTGCCGTAGCACGTCCACGAAGCCAGGATGGCGCCCAAGTAATACATCGTCCAGAATGCACTGATCCGTCAATACAGTCCACTTATATGAAACAACCAAACTCACCAGGTATACTTTCCACGGTGCGTCGGATACGCCAGCTCGGTAATCAGCATCGGAGACGGCTGCACAACCAGCATCGACCCAATCCCAACAAGCACTCGACTAAACACAAACATGCCGTATTGAACCGATGCCGCTTGGATAATCGATGCCACGATGATCACAACGGCTCCGCTGAGGAGTGTCCAGCGTCGTCCGATACGATCCGAGAGGATACCGACTACCGGGAGCGAGATGACACTGCCGATGGACTGGGCTGCGTTGACGACGCCGAGGACGGGTCCAGCCGGGTTGTCGAAGTAGTCTTTCCACTCTGAGATGGATTGGAGGCCGTTCATGAGCGATCCTGGTCGACATTAGCATCTTGATAAGGCGGCCGTCCAATGTGCCTACCATCATAGCCTGCCACGGCGGAGGACAGGAGAGGGATCGTGAGAATCAGGTTCAGTTTAAGGAGATGAGGGATTCGAAGCCAGCTGCGGCCATACTGGGGGAGGACAGAGGCCAGTGCCTCGCCGACGATATCTTGGTCCTTCATGGTTGAGTATGCTGGGGATGACACTAAGGGTGAAAGAAAGCTGGGAAACCGATATACGGAGGCCAGCTCTATATATACGACGGCATCAATAACCTGGCCAAGGCAAGTAAAGCAACGAGGGAGCATGGGCAGGCCTAAATCCCTCGCGAGTCTCAGCCACAGATGATTCAATCGACCCAAGCCGGGACAGGGACACCTGCCTACCCCCCTTCTAGCCGGCTCCTGGGTCTGGCATGACTCGGGTGGAGCAGTAAAATGACTAGCGCACGCTCCCCATGGGGAATGCACGCCAGCGATTGCCTGAAACGCCTGTACCGGAGCACTTCCGGTGCTGATCGAGGTCGGACGACGTTGGCCGTTGCTTCGGGCCTGCGGGGCCGTTGTATAGCCGCTTAACCGATATCAGTCCACGTTCTCTCGCATATCTGGTCTTGGTCCGGACGGAATGCCCAGTCCACTGTCTCCTGGGTGTGGCCCGCTCTCTACTGACTGTAAACATGGACTCCAGCTTGTCCCGGCCTGCCCAGCGGGGGGCCTACGGAGCAGATGCGAGCCAGCGGACAAGCACCTTGTGAGGCACAATGTAGTCTTTAAAAGTCTTTAAAGAGGACAGAGAACGTTCTACTTCTGAGTAAACTCCTCAAGTCTGCTCTGTTTTTCTACCTTCTATTTCATATCTATGTCCGCCCGTTAAGCCTATATCATCTACCACAGACAGCCACAATGACGAACCAACAAAGCATCAAATGGCCCACCCCCTCACTCCCTGACAGCGTCTTCAAGATGTTCGATATGCACGGCAAAGTCGCCATCATCACCGGCGGCTCCGGCGGAATCGGCTACGAAGTCGCGCGCTCTCTCGCTGAAGCCGGCGCCGACATAGCCCTATGGTACAACTCCTCGCCCGCCGACGAGCGAGCAGCAACACTCGTGAAAGACTTTGGCGTGCGCGCAAAGGCATACAAGGTGTCCGTACAAAACTTCAACGAGGTACATCGCTGTTCCCACACCAACCAACCCCCCCCCCAGGGACCTACAGTGCTGTGCTAAGCTAACCCACCCAGGTCCAAGCCGCAACAAACGCAGTCGTCTCCGACTTCGGCGGCCTAAACGTCATGATCGCCAATGCCGGAATCCCATCCAAAGCCGGCGGCCTAGACGACAAGCTCGAGGACTGGCAGCGCGTCGTGGACGTGGACTTCTCAGGCGCATACTACTGCGCGCGCGTGGCGGGCGAGATCTTCCGCAAGCAGGGCCACGGAAACCTCATCTTCACAGCCTCGATGAGCGGGCATGCGGCGAATGTGCCGCAGCAGCAGGTACGTCGATCATTCCTATGCCTAGATATGACGGTAATGGCGGTGGTGTACTAACAAGATGTTCATCCAGGCCTGCTACAACGCCTGCAAAGCTGGTGTAATCCACCTTGCCAAATCACTGGCTGTAGAATGGGCGGGCTTTGCGCGCGTGAACAGCGTGAGCCCGGGATACATTGACACGCCGATTAGCGGTGATTGTGCGTTTGAGATGAAAGAGGCGTGGTATGGGCTGACGCCGCTGCGGAGGGACGCGGACCCGCGAGAGCTGAAGGGCGTCTATCTTTACCTGGCGAGTGATGCCAGTACGTATACGACAGGGGCGGACATTGTTGTTGATGGGGGGTATACTTGTCGGTGAACAGGATGGTATATAGACTAAATGATAGAAGCACGGTGTTTACGGGCTGGGCTTGGTTGCTTTGGCAAAGTTGTAGGATTGAATGAAACAAGTGGAAGAAGTAAATCCAGTAACTATTGACGCGACATATGCAATATAAAACCTATAATAGTGAATTCCTCCCGTTGCTAACCATCCATGCTACCCAAACGCCAGCCAGCTAGCCATCCGGCAGTAAATTCTCAAATACAAACACGTCAACCCCACAACGGCGGGTGAATATACTCCTGCGCCCGATCCAAAATATTCGGGATCGTCCACTCCCCGCTTGTCGAGCTCTCTGGTGTCTGCGGCTGCAGGGAGCCCAGGTTCGGCGTCATTCCGGACGGTGGGAGTGACACCATCGGATTTGCATTCGGGTGCATAGCTGTCGCTGGGTTGAGGTACGTTGGTGATGCTGTCGTCGTCATAATAGACGGTGAAGGGCGGGTGTGGAAGGCTGCTTCCAGCTTCTCGAGCGCGCGGAGCGTCTTCGTCAGGGGCTTTGCCCACTGTGTTTGGGAATCTGCTGCCACTGCCGCAGCAGCAGGAGAGCTCAGTGCAGCAGGGGACCCTGATACAGGGTTCATGATCGGCTGTCCGAGGGAGTTATATAAGGGGCTGCGGTCCACGGATGCATTTTGTGGCGATCCGTAGTCGAATTCAGCATTGGCGCGTTCGCTAATGATTGCTTTGAGTTTGCGAAGGAGGTTCCAGAAATGCGCGTTTGATTTGGATTCTTCAGTGACGGCGAGCAGGAAAATAGAGCTGATTGCGCGTTGTAGAGTGATCCAGGAACGGGATGCGTGGGAGCTGACAGCGTGCATCTCCACGTACGCCTCAACAGTCGTCATTAGATGATCAAGGCAGTCGGCGCGCATGCGGGCCGTTTGCGGGTCGCGGGTGTTGGCGGTGGCTTTGAGCGCTGGCCGGCAGAGCTCAGATGAGAAGTATGAGGAGTGGAGTTTTAGGACGTTGCGCTCAAGGTGTTCGGTTGGCGTCATGCAGTATTGAGGATCTCGGAGATAAGGGCGTGCTTGGATAAGGATTTTCTGAATTTGATCTTTGTAGTCTTGGATGTTTTCCCAGCTCATTTGTGAGTGTGGACTGAGCATCCGGCCGCGGACCACTTTGAGAGCCAGGGAGATCACCCCGCAGAGGGATTCGAAATATGAGAAGTCGCCTGGTTTTACGCCTTCGCGCTTCGCAATTTCTGGTTGGCAAACAGCGGTAGTGGACGGGCGATCATACGATAGCGAGAAATGGCTGTCTTGCCACGCCATCGACCACCATACGTGTCGTCGTCGATAACGTTCTGCCGCTGAAAAATGGCTGGATTCGACGTGCAAGCCGAGCGCCAGGCCCATTCGAAGCGTCATACCTAATCAGTCAGTGACGATCAATCTCGACAGGAGGAACGGCCTACCGAGTAAAACGTAAGAGATCCCGGGATTCATATTATACGACAGAACGTTGCCAATCACGAGCAAAGTCTGGATGGCTTCTATCGTCGGCTGAGATAGAAAATTCGTCATTCGAAGGCATTGGTAGGAGCAGCACACTATACAGTCAGCATTGTACAACATCGCACCAGGACAAACGCATACCATATACTTGGGAACTGAGCTCTCTCTCCTTCCCGGGTAAATCGGACGATTGACAGCCAGAGGCCAGCACTGCGAACAAAAGACCGAGATACGCAATTGAAATCCCAAACGGTCTTTGCGCTTGATCGTCATCCGCGCGATAAACACCGCCAGCAGCAACTCTGTTTTGTAACAGAAGGTCGAGATTCCTTTCAAACAAGGCCACATCCTCGATGACAGGATAGATTGCGCCGGCGATATCTCGGTAGTACGAAAAGAACCTAGCCAGTTAGCCAATGTCCTAGGGTCCGAGCAGTGATACTCACTCCTTGCATTGCTGGTCCGTCGGAAGGGCGCAGCAGACCGCGCTGATGTCAAACGTAGACATGTCAGAAGACCATAAATCAACAAACGGATATGTCGCAGACTCGTTATCCAAACCAAGTTTCGGCAGGATTCCACCCTCCAGCAGCGTCTGCAGCTGATCGGAACCGGACTTGTTGTTCAAGATATAAGCCAGGACAGACCTCGACCCAAGGTGCACGGTACCCTCGCCCAAAGTATTCGGCGCATGGATACCCTCTCGCTCCGGCGATGCCCCTTTGGACCGACTACTCGTATCGCCACCGCTCTGCACGCTGCCCGTCTCCAGCGTCGAGCCGGAGCCAATGCCCGCGCCCGCGCCATCTTCATTCACTTTATCCAGCCCAGCCCGCATATTCGCAAGCGTCTGCTCCATTTCCTTCAACCTCGTGCGCACATTATCCCAGTCCTCGCGCGCAATCGAGATCCTCCCTCCACTTGCCGGACTCGGCTGGCTACTCAATCCCAAGCCAGGCTCCTGCTTCAACCTCACAGAAGATCCGTCCAATAACCCCGCCTCCCCAGCAGACAGCCTCGTGCCCGCACCGTCCATATTCCCAGCCCCCATTGTCGCAGTATGCCCAACATCGGGCCCCAACCCAGCACCAGCCCTCCTCTTCGACGGGCGCTCATAGGAGCAAAGCTCCGCATGGTCACGCTTCACGCACCCATCACAGGGCAAGTTCCGGTCACATTTCACCTTCCGCGCATGGCACGGGTAGCAAGCCTTCGGTTCGCGTGCTTTTCGCTTCGCACGGATAATCGCATCGACTTGCGCCTGGGGGAGGTCGGTGATGGGCCCCTGTGCGGTGGCCGACCCTCTGCTAGGTCCAGGTCCGGCTCCAGCTCCGTTCTCGGCAGGCGCCGCCAGCGAGTATGACATGGACGTTTGGATGGAATGGGGAGAGGTGTGGTTGACACTGTCCATGGCTTTGATTATGACTCGATCGGCTTTCTATAATCCCCTCATTTCATGCGGGCATGGTTCGGACAGGTCAATCAATGGTCACGGTTCACGGTTAACTGCAAGGGAGACTCTGTGTTGGTAGGCGGAGGCGCATCAATTGGTCGACTGTGTGGGTCGGGGATTTCACAGCAGTGCGGTAGATATTGGCGGACAGCAACGGGGGATTGCGAGTCGATGGGCGTCTCGAGCGTGCATTGTGATGGCCGTGGAGTCTGGAGTCTTGACGCCAAAACGGCAGCGGAGTAGTGGATGACTCAGCGAGTCACGTGGATTTCATGACGTCACCTTCGGTTTAGTAGAGAGGACGCCCATACAGCATTCCAGTGAAGAATACATCGCTGTTAAGTGAATGGTCTTAATACCAGCTAATTGCTCAATACTGTATAGATACCAGAATAGCGTCATGGCTGCATATGTCCGTCACAAGTTGGTTACTGCTCAGTCTGCTCTTGCCGAGGGAAAGTATATCAACCTCCATCTACTATATTTTAGAACTCGTGAGACATGTTTCTTAAACTTCATTGATAATTCTGATATTTAACACTAATTTAAACACGCTCAACCTTCTCACGGGCAGCAGCAGCCTCCTCCTCGGCGACCAAATCAGCAGGAATACGGTCCGGCGTCGAGTTGACAAGCATAATCATCGGCAGCAGTGAAACTCCAAGCAGAGCAAAAGTCACAATACTAAGAGCGTCAGTAAGCTGTATAAGAGTGGACGCTAAACTGGAACATACAATCCAATAAGCGGGTTACTCGTCGTTTGGGTATTCATGCCGTAGGCAATAGCCTGCCCGACAGCTTCGATGCACCTGAACGCAGCGCCATTCCGGACATTTTCTATGCGGTTTTAGTACGTCTGGACTGTCACGGTAGATATGAAGCTTACGCTGGGCATCTGTCGCAAACGACGATAAAAGCCAGTACATGTATGACTGCGAGAACGGCCCTGTAGTCTGCACGAAGAAATACGGCAGGAACGAGGACGGGTACAGCCCATCTTCCCAGTCAATATGTCCCGGGTTGTGGTGATTGAACTTGGCCTGCATAATGATGGACCAGATATACACGCCGACATTGAGAATGACCACGATATAAAGGCCGAGTTGGGCACGGCGGCGCTGGCTGAGGCCTTTCATATCGAGGATGAAACCCAGGCCAAAGCATCCAATACTAAGCCTGGTCAGCGAATGCAAATGCTGGACAAGTATCTGACTTACATGCAGAAGAACGGCGAGACCAGAGACGAGAGGGCACGGGCGCGGACAGAGAAGTAAGTCCCCAAGTAGGTGGTCCAGGTGCCGCTGTGATGGTTAGCCCTATACAGCTTTGAATCTGGGCAGTCTTACGTGTAGAAGAATGACCACAGAGCCCAGCCAGCGGAGAGCACAATGAGTCGTGAAGTCACTGTCTTTCCAATGCGCTTGAATTCCTGCTTGGTGGAAAGTGTCTCTGCAGTAACTATTGTCGTGCCATCAGACCGGACAACGCGTTCGAAGGGAGCAATCAACAACGCGAATGGCAAACTGTGACAAGTCAGATACAGGCTGTTCTCTGTGTGTGCCCATATACTCACGCGATACACTCGATGACTACAAAAGCAACGTAGGTGTCCGGAGTAATGCCTCCATCTGCTCCTTTCTCGTGGTTCTTTGCGAGACTGACAAGATTGTTAGACAGACCACTTATTTAAATGTATATCTTTGGACTCACTTGATGGCGCCTCCAACCAGCTGTCCGAGATTCCGTGAAACAATCCACAGAGCCAAATACTTTCCACGAGCACCGGTTGGTGCAAGTGTCATGATGGCTCCGGCCTCTGCAACATACCAACAAGCCGTGCCCATGCCGCTGATTGCACCGCTGAGAATGAGGTACTGCAAGATGTAAGATTCCGGACTCTTGAAACAGTCTATTGTATCACTCACCCATTGGTTCCCAAACTTGCTGTTGCAGTAATATGCAGACCCCTGGATAGGGAAGGACATTGAGCCGAGAACCAGCGCCCATTTGACACCAATCTTGTTCACCAAGGGACCGCCCATGAAGCAGACTAGCATTACTTGTCAGTGTGCAGACTCCGCAGTGGAGGATGATACATACCAACCGCAAGCATGGCGTAGTTGATAGCGATAGAGATGTTGGACACCCGCGTAGTTGCAAGGCCTCCTCCTCCGAGACCTTGGGGCAATCAGCCGTAAACTCAGACGAGATAATTCAAAGAAGCTTACCAGTAATCGCATCAGACATTGCAGGCCCGCAGAATGCCTGGATACTCAGGAGCATCATCTGCGTCAAGCTGTGCTGCCATACCCGCTTCCACAGGGGCACAGTCGCCCTGTAGTGCTCCATGTCAACCCCGGGCACAACTTCGGCCATCACAGGCGAGACAGGACGATCGTCCTGCGGGGAGGAAGCAGTCTTCGAGTCGGTCATTATGGAGTCAGTCTTGAGTTGGGAAGGGAAGCAAGACATCAAAGGGCAGGACTACGGGTTATATACGCAAGGATCAGCCTCCTTCTATTCTTCTATTCCCAGTACCCCCTCGGCTTATGCCCCAGAGCTTCGCTATCTCTGGCATTCTAGCATACTGGAATTCTGGCTATCTCAGTGGGCCGATTCCCCACGTTCTCCTTCTCCAACTCGTGCCATGGGGTTCGGCTGGGACGGTGGAAGGTCCAGGCGAAAGTCCGCACTAGTGTGGCCCTTGGCGATAAGAATGGCTTTGACTTGTCTGGCCAGTCGTGTTGTCCGAGGCTAAGCTTCTTGTTCTCCGTTGGTGTGCTATCTGTCTGTCTGTCTTGTCTACTGGGGTTTGCCCGGTGGAAGGTCCACGCGAAGCAAACGCCATTTCTCCACTGCAGTCGGTGCTGCGCCGGTCGCTTAGCGTCAGCATGATTATCTGGCATGATCAATGGCTATCTTTATAAATACTACTCTTTTGCATCACTATCTGGGCCTCGGAGTCGAGTTATCAGTGGAGCTCTAGTATCTTCGCCGCTCACATGATATCCATCCACGGTCGCTCGCTTTGACTTCAGTCCACCTTATCTCGCCTTTCCCCCTGCTATCTCACCTTTTCGAACTCTGTAAATCAATCAACATGGCTCCGTCACGCGCAAACACAACAGTCGTCGTGGTCGGCGGAGGCGGCACAATGGGCTCGTCGACAGCGCTGCATCTCGTGCGCGCTGGATACACGCCGTCCAACATCACCGTGCTGGACACATACCCAGTGCCCTCGGCGCAGTCGGCGGGGTACGACCTGAACAAGATCATGAGCATCCGGCTGCGCAATAAGCCCGATTTGCAGCTGTCGCTGGAGGCGCTGGATATGTGGAAGAACGACCCGCTGTTCAGGCCTTTCTTCCAGAGAGTTGGGATGGTGAGTCCTTTTTACCTTGGACTTGCGTAATCTCGCATCTATACTAAGAAAACAGATCGACTGCTCTTCCACAGCAGAAGGCATTGAAGGTCTGAGGCGGAAACACCAAGCCCTAATCGAGGCAAATGTTGGGCTGGAGAAGACGAACTTCCTGCTGGAGAGCGAAGACGAGATCCTAGCAAAGGCACCGCACTTCACCCGCGAGCAAATCAAGGTACCTGAACCAATTTCCAATAGCCCAGCAAATATTGAGCGTCGCTCACCAGGACAGGGGTGGAAAGGCTTGTTTTGTGGCGACGGGGGCTGGCTTGCCGCTGCCAAAGCCATCAATGCGATAGGGCAGTTCCTCAGAAGCCAGGGCGTCCATTTTGGTTTTGGCCGGTACGTCGATGGGATCTTATAGTACTCGAAGTACTCAAATACTGACCGTCGCAGTTCTGGGACATTCAAACAACCCCTATTCACCGATGGGGCGAAGACGACATGCAACGGCGTCGAGACCGTAGATGGCACCAGATACTACGCCAACAAGGTCGTTCTAGCAGCCGGTGCCTGGAGTCCGACACTAATCGACCTAGAAGACCAGTGCGTTTCGAAAGTAAGTCCCAGCAATCATGTCAACGCCAGCAGCTCCCTCATTGACCACCGACAGGCCTGGGTATTCGCCCATATCCAACTCACACCCACCGAAGCAGCTCAGTATAAAGACTCGCCAGTAGTATATGACGGCGACTACGGCTTCTTCTTCGAGCCCAACGAGTAAACACCCTTCCTCGATAGAGAATGCAGTAACTAACACCGGCACAGGAACGGCATAATCAAAGTCTGCGACGAATTCCCAGGCTTCACGCGCTTCAAACAGCACCAGCCCTACGGCGCCTCTTCGCCCAAACCCATCTCTGTCCCAAGATCCCACGCCCAGCACCCCTCAGATACATACCCCGATGCTTCGGAAGTCACCATCAAAAAGGCAACCGCTCGATTTCTACCGCGCTTCACGGATAAAGAGCTGTTCAACCGCACTATGTGCTGGTGCACGGACACAGCTGATGCGAACGTGCTGATATGCGAGCATCCGCGGTGGAAGAATTTCATTGTGGCGACGGGGGATAGTGGGTAAGTTCGATAGATCAATTCAAAAACACAAAAGAAAACGGCATTATTGCTGACTCTCTAACAGACATTCATTCAAACTCTTGCCGAGTATCGGAAAGCACATTGTCGAACTACTCGAGGGATCTCTATCACCGGAACTGGCTGAGGCGTGGAGATGGAGACCTGGCAGCGGTGATGCCCTGAAGTCTCGACGAGATGCTCCTGCAAAGGACCTCGCTGATTTACCGGGGTGGAAGCACGATTCAAAGATGTAATTAATATAAATCATTATACAATACAGGCCACAAATAGTCTATGTAGGTATATACCGTCTCCGCATGAGCTCGGAACGCATTAGCAAGGTATAAAAATATAAGAAACAGAAAACAAGAAAGGCAATTTCACGCTTCTAGGTTTAAGTATGCAAGCACCATAATCACCTATCGCCAACAATAAAAAAGGTTCTATGCCTTGGCATCGTTCGCCTGCTCCTCGTCGTCGGCGAAGGCGAATTTGGAGAAGCGGCGGATCGATGCACCCTTGAAGTAGAAGACGTATGGGATCGCACAGCAAGCAAGTGCAATAAAGGCAAGAAGCGTGCTAGCCCACTGGTCATTCAGACGTTCGTACATCTGCTCGGTAAAGAGAACGGTCGAAGCACCCCAGATAGAACGCAGGAAGGTCTTGGCTGCGAGGGCAGAGGCGGCTTGGTGCTGGTATGTGTCCACTGGTAGATATTAGTGTCTGAAACAATGATATTCTTGTATAATAGTATGAACTTACCAAGATAGTTGTTGGCCGAGTTATACAGGAAGATGAAGCCGAATCCGACAGGCCAACCACCGATAGCAGGTCCAAACCAGTGGATTTGCGGGTACGACGTCCAGGCGAAGATGAACAGACCAATAGGGATAAGCCAGCAGGAGAGCATCATTGGGATGAGACGGGCTTCGGCCGGAGGCTTGCCGCCGTATTTGGCATACAGCGAGAGATAGTGCTTGTTGACGAAGGGGGAGCAGGCTGCACTCATAACGACACCGAGAGCAAGCGGAATGAACATGAGACCGGTTGAGCCAGCGCTCCAGCCCTTTCCTCCCTGGTAGACGATTGGGTACGCAACGAAGAACATGTAGAGCAGGCCGTAGAGGACGGACATGTAGATGGAGATGAAGAGGACGATGGGCTCGAGGAAGAGGAGCTGGAACGGGCGGAGGAGGAAGACGCGCAGACGCTCTCCCATGGGGCGAGCATCGAGTTCAGTCTCAGTCACATATGTCTGGTCGTTCTCGGTCTTTCTCAGCTTCCTTGCTCGTTTGGCGAGGATGGCCGGGGCAGAGGTCTCGGGGACGGTGAAGGTGATCAGGACCCAGGCGACGAATGCAAGAATTAAGGTCAACCAGTATAGCCATCGCCACCCAGTCGCATCAGCGAGGTAGCCACCAGCAAGAGGACCAATGGCTGGGCCCAGGAAGGGACTGGCAGAGAAAGCGGCCATGGGGACACCGCGCTCCTCGTTCTTCCACATGTCGGCGAGGGTACCGCCAACCAAGGTCATTGGGGCACTGAATGCAATGCCGTCAATGGCACGGCAGACGATCAGGGTCCCGATGTTCTGGGCGACAGCGCACGGGATAACGAAGATGACGGCCAGCAAGAGAGTGGCAGCGTAGACGGGACGACGTCCAAACATCTCGGACATGGGGGCAAACGCCATGGGACCAACACCAAATCCAACAACAAACACCGTCACGACGACCAGGCTGACCTCGCGGGAGACACCAAACTCTTCTGCAGGGCCTGGGATGTCGGCTGTAATGACACTACTAGCGAAGGCGACGACGAAGCAGGTAAAGGCGACGACCATGGTAACGTACCACTTCTTCGCCTTGGACCAGTTTTTGGGGTTCTCGGGGTCGTCGATCTTGAAGGTAACCAGCTTCCAGTCCTCCGTCTTCCCCTTGGCAGATGGAAGGGGCTTGATGATCTCGCCGGTCTGGGTCTCGTTGACATACTCCTCGATGTTGGCATTGTCGGTCAGGGTGCGGAAGGGCAGGTCGGTGGGGTCGACCTCTCCTCTGGCAGAGCCGAGTGAGAAGGTCTGGTGCAGTGCATTGCTGTGGTCTGTTTGTGATGACTGCATATTGGCGACGATACAGTCCTATACTACTATACTATAGAAGTATATAGTGAGTAGAATGATGAAGACGGTTAAGCAGAGATCAGGAACAGGCTGCGGCGGGGTCAGCCAGGCGTTATATAGCTGGCCATGACCCATCATTCTGGAACTAAGTCCCACGAAACAAGAGAAAAAAACACAACAGAGACCAAAGAATCGGCGCATTCATCGGATTTGATCCTGACGTTGCGGGCCGATTTGCCAGAACGGCCCCCGGTTTCCCGATCGGGATGTGCACGCTAGCCGGATCGGGCGATATGGTACGAGGGGCGAATCTCGACTGACGAGTGACGACCCTTTGGGCCTCTAACTAACTATGGGCCAGGGGCTCCGACTTTACGTGCTCGAGTTTATCACGTCGCTGCAAGGGTTCACGGTGCAATTACAGCATCATCGCTGTAATCATCTCTGGGTATACACGGATGCCATCATGCCTCAATCGTAGCTGACGAACACCTTAAGGTTCCTCGGCCACCTTCCTCTCCACGGTAACGACTGATATCGATCGCAAGACCAGAGCCTGAATTGAAGCAGAGAAAAAACAAAAACTGCCATGTCAAAATGGCCCAAGCTCAGGCCCGCTCCGGCAGCTTTCCCGTGCCAAGACTTGCCTTGCGCGATGGAGCATATCGCCAGATCTGGTAATACTCTCCGTCTTCCAAAGTCGGAAACTGCCATCCAACCAAGCATCAAGGGCTTCGAGGCCAACAGAAAGGCTGAAGCTTCGAGAAATCATCAAGCAGGTGATATTTCACCACCCCCACCAGCTTTTCGGCTTTCTGGGTTGATATTGTTGTATCCACTCGGGCTCATGCACCGTTATCAATCGTATGCTCCGCTGTGGTCCGCAATATATATGTCTCACCCACACCACTACCACTACCACCACCGCCACCAATCACCAAAGAATCCGTCTTCTACGATGGGTCTTTTTGAATCTAAGCAATGTAGTATAGCCTGAGTTCAAAGCTCTGGACTACGAACGTGTACGGAGGTAAACTCGATGATGGATGTCAGGCCACGTGATGATAAGCGCGATAAGCCGGAAAGGGACTAGCGCGGGGCTCCCCAGAAGAAATCGAGCATCGTGAATTTTCCCGCCGCCAGACGACGAGCAGCCCAGCTCTTCTCCCTCGCTGAACGCCCTGATCAGTCGGAGCTCGCTCCTCGAGGAGTATCATCGCTCCAATCCAACCAGAGGTCTTCATTGGTCCTCGTCTCGATCCCTCCCTCGACTTCTCCCGTCCCCTCTCGCCGCCCCTCCGAACTCCCCGTTGAGTCACCTACAAACGGTGTCACAATGGTCTCTCCCTTCAACTCGGCGGATTTTGCCCTCCCGGGCTCCGTTGCTTTCTCCCTCTCTCGTGGCCGGGCGATTGCTACGTCCATTGGCGCACAGGATGTCCGTGCCCAATGGATTCATTACGTCCACACTTCAGACCGTCTCCCCGAATTCCAACAAGACGTCCTCCAACAACTCCTTCACTACGGAGATATCACCGACATCCCGCCCACATTCAGTGCCGAAGACGGCGAGTTTGATGTCTTCTACGTTTTCCCTCGAACCGGAACAATCTCGCCGTGGAGCTCGCAAGCCACTGGTATCGCCCAAGTATGCGGGTTGAAAAACTACGTGAAGCGCATCGAGCGTGGTATCAAGATCTCCTGCCTCCGCCCCGCACTTGGAGAATACAAGCCTGGTTTCAAGGATGTCCTCCACGACCGGATGACTCAGTTGATCAGTGAGAGCGAGCCCGACTTGCACTTGATGTTCTCCGAACACAGCCGCTTGCCCCTCGAGACCGTTTCCCTCAGCGGCAGTGACAAGTCCCCGAAGGAAGTGCTGCAGGAAGCAAACAAGCGGATGGGTTTGGCATTGGACGAGTCTGAGATCGATTACCTCGCCGCCGCCTATGGCCCCAATGGCCCGCTCGCTCGTGACCCCACCGATGTCGAGTTATTCATGTTCGCCCAAGTCAACTCGGAACACTGTCGTCACAAACAATTCAATGCCTCCTGGAAAATTGATGGAATGGAGATGCCCAACAGTCTCTTCTCCATGATCCGAAACACCCACCGGAAGAGCCCCGATTATACTGTGAGCGCATACAGCGACAACGCTGCCGTCCTACAAGGCTTCGACTCCTCCTTCTGGGCCCCTGATACTACAACTGGAGAGTGGAACCACACAAAGGAGCTTGTCCATTTCCTAGCCAAGGTGGAAACTCACAACCACCCTACGGCAGTGTCTCCTTACCCAGGTGCTGCCACCGGATCCGGAGGTGAGATCCGTGACGAGGGAGCCGTTGGACGTGGCTCTAAACCAAAGGCTGGTCTCGCCGGTTACTGTGTGTCCGATCTCCTCATTCCAGGCTTCAAACAACCTTGGGAGCTGGATGTCGGCAAGCCCAACCACATCGCCAGCGCCTTGGACATTATGCTGGAGGCACCGATCGGAAGTGCCGCGTTCAATAACGAATTCGGTCGGCCTTGTATCTCCGGTTATTTCCGTACCTTGACAACTGAAATTGACGTTGGCGATGGGCAGAAGGAGGTGCGTGGTTACCACAAGCCTATAATGATTGCTGGTGGTGTTGGAACCGTTCGTCCCCAACATGCCATCAAGAAGCCCGATGTCGTCAAGCCTGGTGCTTTCCTCGTTGTCCTGGGTGGGCCCGCCATGCTCATCGGTCTTGGTGGAGGTGCTGCCTCCAGTATCACATCTGGTGAAGGTTCGGTCGATCTCGACTTTGCCAGTGTGCAAAGAGGCAATGCCGAAGTGCAGCGCAGGGCGCAGGAGGTTATCAACGCATGTGTCTCCATGGGTGACAACAACCCTATCAAGTTCATCCACGACGTTGGTGCTGGTGGTCTCTCCAACGCTCTGCCCGAATTGATCCACGATTCGGGCTTGGGCGCCACCTTTGAACTGCGTGAGATTGACAGCGCAGACAAGAGCATGAGCCCCATGCAGATCTGGTGCTGTGAGGCACAGGAGAGATACGTGATGGCTATCGGGGAGGAGAGCATGAACAAGTTCACGGCTATCTGCCATCGCGAGCGTTGTGGCTTCTCTGTTGTCGGTCGTGGAGGTGGAACCTCCGAGGAGGACAAGAAACTGATCCTCCTCGACCGAGAGTCCAAGGAGCACCCGTCGGTCATCGACCTGCCCCTGTCAGTGCTTTTCGGCAAGCCCCCAAGGATGACTCGCACTGTGGACTCGCGAAAATTGAAGCTCCCTGCTGTAGACTCCAGCCTCACCACCTACCTCCCCTCGCTTGCGCCCAACCGCGGCGAGCTTATCGGTGAAGCTGCTAACAGAGTCCTATCCCTCCCTGCCGTTGGCTCCAAGTCTTTCCTCATTACCATCGGCGATCGAACCGTCGGTGGTCTTACTGCTCGCGACCAGATGGTGGGCCGATGGCAAACTCCAGTCTCCGATGTTGCTGTTACCGCTACGTCTCTCACTCAAGGATTGACGACCGGTGAGGCTATGGCCATGGGTGAGAAACCCACTCTTGCCCTAATCTCCGCTGGAGCATCTGCCCGGATGGCCGTCGCAGAGTCGCTGATGAACATCGCCGCCGCCGACCTCGTTGATCGGTTGAGCCGCGTCAAGCTCTCTGCTAACTGGATGTCCGCCAGCAGTCACCCTGGAGAGGGCGCTGCCATATATGAAGCTGTGGAAGCCATTGGTATGGAGCTCTGCCCAAAACTCGGTATCAGCATTCCCGTCGGTAAGGACTCTATGTCGATGAAGATGAAGTGGAAGGACGATTCCGGCGCGAAGGAAGTCACGGCTCCCATGTCTCTAGTAATTTCCGCCTTTGCACCTGTACAGAACTACCGCAAGACGTGGACACCTGCTCTTCGCCACCCCGAGGATGTTGGTGACACCGTGCTCATGTTCGTCGATTTGTCTTTCGGACGGAGGGCTCTAGGCGGTTCCGCTCTTGCACAGGTCTTCAACCAAGTTGGTTCTGAATGCCCTGACATCCGCGACCTCGAGATCTTCAAGGATTACTTCGATGCGACGCAGCAGTTACAAGAAGCTGGTATCGTCCTTGCCTACCACGACAGGTCAGACGGTGGCCTTTTCACAACTCTCGTGGAGATGATGTTTGCTGGTCGTTGCGGTCTCGAGATCATGCTTGACAACATCTGCCCTGACCTCAGCACCAACAGCATGATCGAGACCCTGTTCAACGAAGAACTCGGAGCTGTCTTCCAGGTCCGCAAGGAGCACGAAATCCAATTCCGCTCATGCTTTGCCACCTGTGGTCCTCCCGCTGGCTTGATTCACAAGATCGGTCGGGTCTCTGAGAGGCCGAAGCAGAACCTCGCCGTCTACTACAAGGCCAGCCAGGTGTACCGCAACACCCGTGCCAACCTTCAGCAAACCTGGGCATCCACATCCTACCACATGCAGAAGATGCGTGACACCGCCGCCTGCGCTGACCAGGAATTCGCCAACATCCTGGACGACGCAGACCCCGGGCTCTCTTGGAACCCAACCTTCGACCCCAAGGACCGCGCGCTCCCCTTCCTCACCAGCTTAACCTCCATGTCCCCCTTCACCAACAAGCCTCGCGTCGCCATTCTCCGCGAACAAGGTGTCAACAGTCAAGCCGAAATGGCCTTTGCCTTCAACACCGCCGGGTTTGCCGCCATCGATGTCCACATGACTGACATCATCTCCGGCCGCGTCTCCCTCTCCAGCTTTGTCGGTCTCGCAGCCTGCGGTGGCTTCTCTTACGGTGACGTCCTTGGCGCCGGCCAGGGTTGGGCCAAGTCCGTGCTTCTGCACGAGAGCACCCGCTTCGAATTCCAGACCTTCTTCCAGCGCCCCGACACCTTCGCCCTCGGTGTCTGCAACGGCTGCCAATTCCTCTCCCGCCTTTCCAGCCTCATTCCCGGCGCCTCCAACTGGCCTACCTTTGAGCGCAACGCCTCAGAACAATATGAAGGCCGCGTCGCCATGGTCCGCATTTCCGATCCCGACCCATCCTCCCCCTCCGTATTCCTCCACGGCATGCACGGCTCCTCCTTCCCCATCGCCGTCGCCCACGGCGAAGGCCGCGCCTCATTCACCTCTTCAACCACCGTCCCGCCCACCGACGCATCCTCATTCGTCGCCCAGGGCCTCGCACCAGTCCAGTACGTCGACAACGCCACCCTCAAGCCAACAATGAAGTACCCCTTCAACCCCAACGGCAGTCCCGAGGGTATCGCCGGTGTACGCAGCGCCGACGGCCGTATCCTAGCGATCATGCCGCACCCCGAGCGTACCGTCATGAACGGCATTGGGAGCTGGTTGCCCGCGCGTGCAGCGGAATGGGGCGACATTGGGCCATGGGGACGCATTTTCTTCAGTGCCAGACGCTGGGTTGGTTGATTTATTTCATTATTTATCATCTTCTTTCTTACATCTTGGAACGAAAAAAGATCTGTTTGTTTGTCGATTAATCGCGCGTCTTATTTTGCGCTGTTGAGTTCTGCACGCATGCTTGCATGTTTGTTTGTACGTAGGTATATATGGGAGCCGAGAAAATTATGGTATGCTACGCTGGGATGACTTGAAGATTGCAAAAGAATGAACTTACTTGATATCAGATACATTAGAGTTAAATGAATGAAGTCCATTTATTTTGAATCCTGCATTATCCAAGTAGAACCAGTGGCTGGCACATAACATATCATTCTACATCGTGTCTCATTGCATAACCATTCCTTTTAAGAAGCCTGCGCCGTAACCCATAGCCAATGCCCTGTAGAACGCCGTCCATCACATCAAATAAAGACATAAATACCAACCCATAGCTTAATAAAACAAGATAGGAATATGGCAGTAGTAATAGCACTAGCCGATACCAATTCAAGACCACCCAGCCGTCCTCTCCTTCCTCCACTCCAATTTCTCCGCCAACATCTCCCAGCTAACCTGCCCATCAACACGCCCCACACCCTTTAACCCCGCTGCCATGAACGCAACAAGGTGATTAAACTGGATTTGGATATCTTTCAGCCGCTGCACATATTGAGCTTCATGGATTGAGCCACGGCGATGGGGTGAAAGGTCGTCGTCTTCGTCTTCAGACTGAGAGTCCGTCTCGTCGAGTCCCTCATCTGAGTCCGAGTCGTCTTCGTCGCCATAGGAATACTCGTAGCGGGTTTTACGGGGTGTGGGCGTCAATACGGTTTTGAATGGTTTGCCGGGTACCTGTTTCCGTGGCGTTCGTGTTGGGTCAAGAGAGGTATAATGTTGGAACCGCGTGGTGTGGAGGTCTCCGAAAGAAATGCAAAGGTCGAGGATGGTGAGAGTTGCCTGGTGGAGGGGGTGAAGGTTCCTGGAGAGCAAGCATTGTTCCTCTAAGGACGCCATGTATGAGCGATGGGCTTCTATCATAGCGTCGACATCGCTGGCAGTTGAAAGGTAGTTCCGTAGCGATTCGGTGGTAGATGAGATGACAAAGCTTGTTAAGTGGCTGTAGAGAACGTTAAGGAACCAGAGCAGGTTATGCCGGATGGCGTAGCTGAGAGTTCTGCCTTTGGAATGTGAATCTTGATCGGAGTACTGGAGGCGCTGTTTTATGACGGTATATTTCGCCCTACGGATCTGCATGAGGAAGGTTGATATGCGTTGATAGGCGGCCATGCCGTCTTTTGTGATAATGTTAGCAACAGGCCAGGGTAGGACGTAGTCGAAGGATAAACTCGAAAGGATCTTTACGGAGCGGCCGCGGCTGTCTGTACTTCTGGCGGATCGGACAATCAGTCGAGTTGGATCGATAAAATGCAGCGCGCTGAATGCAGTTTGCGCGAGTTCTGTGAGTAAAAACCGATCGCTCCACCCGCCCTTTCCTCGATCGATCAGTTCAAATATTTTGGTGTCGATGGGCCCGAGCAGACTCATATCCTTGCAGAGATGGATATGGTCCAGTGCCTGAAGTGACAGCCAGAGCCCGCATTGCTCATTGAGCTGCGTTCGCAGCAGAGATGATGTAAATATGTGGTGCTCGTTGACAACGTTACTGAAGGCAGATTCAAGTAGTGCATAAAATGGAAGGCAGAGCGATGATGAGTTTGAAGGGTAGACATCTTCAAATGCCAAAGAAGCTTTCCCTGGTGCGTCCAAACTCTCGGCCATATTTAGACGCTTGAGAAAGACCATACTCTTGCCAGTAATGAAGATCTTGTGAGCAAACGGACGGATGAATTTGGGCACATTTGCCACGTCTGGTTGGATATCCAAGGTATACCAATCGTGCCATAAGGTCCGCAGGTCGCTTTTTTCGGGATTCTCTGCAATGAACGACAAAGCTTCTAACTGCCCTGTTTCCATCCAGCGGCGAAGAGGTCGAGCATACGTTTCAAAGCACAAGAAGAAAATGTGAGCCAGCACAGCGAAGTTCTCGTCATCGCCAGCAGCTTGCGTGATGCAAACCAAGTCAAACAATAGATCCAGGAATTGGATGTCATTCTTTGCAGTTTGATCAAAGTTGGAAACTAGGTCAGCTAAGAGCACAAGAAGTTTGGATTCTTGCTGGACATTATCGGACAAGTGGAGGAGGCTGATGGCCACAGAGCTGCTCGGAGACAAATATCGGGCCTGCACATCGGATAAAAACTTGTCGAATTTGTGCAAGCGATCCTCGACACTGCGGTGAAACGTTTGCATACAGGCAGCAGATTGTGGCCTTTCCGCAAATTGCCTTAGAATGTCAAGCTTAGCGCCAC
This sequence comes from Aspergillus sp. S2111Y, assembly GCA_023625095.1. Lineage (NCBI taxonomy): Eukaryota > Fungi > Ascomycota > Eurotiomycetes > Eurotiales > Aspergillaceae > Aspergillus > Aspergillus sp. S2111Y. The sequence continues at coordinate 76,764 of JAMABB010000030.1, forward strand.
AGTCACCTATCGAGCGCAAAATGGATGAGAGCACTTCGTGAGATAAGTGAGCAAGGGTGTATCTGCGGTCTACCTCGATGCTACCATCAAGACGCCATAAAAGAGACGTAGGTAACCCTTGCAGCATGAATATCACCTCTCTGACCATTTGCAGTTCTGTTATTTGTCGGGAAGATTCCTTCCCAGCCGTGGGAGGGTCTGTTGTGTTTTCATCCCTCCAAAATTGGGCACTTGTAATCGAGGTCACCAGATCACCGTCCTCGCCAGAGGAGAATATGTCGTCTGGAATCACGTAGTCGTCTTCTATAGTCGGTTGTGTAAAGCTTCGAGCAGGCTGAGTGCCACTAGATATCGAGGAAATATCATCTTCGTCAGAGGAACTGGCGCCATAGTCGACGTTTTCCCAAATATCCTCGTCGCAGTAGGCAGTCTCCGAGGCATCCAAATCCGTCCAAGACAGCTGCTTCTCCTCTTCTTCAGGCTGGAGCTTTTCGATCCTTTCCACTCTCGAGAGCTGTGCCGGTCGATCGGCGAGCTGTAGAAACAAGGATAGGATCTCCGGAAACACAGAGCTGCGATGCTCATCCAATTCAGCTAGTCTTGGCTGGAGAGCGTCTGCCAGGTCGTCTCTGTTGAGAACCCGGAACTTTTCTTGCAATCCTTCGAGCTGCTTCGCAACAGCAAACTGGTCAGTGCGCGCATGCTGAGATGACTTTAAAGAATCATCGACGCGACGTTTCACAGCTCGGAAACGAGGAGTGTTCTAAAGGCCTATTAGCGGCAGTTAAGTCCGAAACTCGATGACGCGTACCTTGTCTGTTTTCGCGACAGCAGCGATCAGTTCTTCCGTAAGGGCCTTCTGACTACTGGCAGCGGCCATGATCAAAGTCATGCAAGACTGTATGGGTGCGCATGGGAAGAAGCGCAAGGACAGCGCATAGCTGAAGATGGAAGAAAGAGTGAAGTGAAGTAGAGTTGGTAAAGTTGGTAGAGTGAAGGTTGATGTCTTGCCCGATTTGGCGGGCAGCGCGCTAGTCCCGATCGGGCCAAGGCGGCGGCGAGTCAAAAAGGACAATTCGAGACTCATCACTGGTCTCTCTCTCTCTCTCGCTCTTGCAATTGCCACCTTTCACGGACGCTGTCGTTTCTCCCGAGGACAGTCAACATGGCTGTCGCTAGACCTATCCGCATGCTCTCCGCGGCATGCGTGGTGTTTGTGATCTTCATGGTGTTCCGGATGAACAGAGGCTCTTCGTATGTCGGGACGGGGTCAGGCCCGTACAATGGCATGAAGTCCGATCCGCTCAAAGAGAGTACGTCTACCCTTTCTCGTGATTCCATGGTCATGATTCGAGTCCCTCCTGACATGGCATCTTCGGTATTATAGTAACCGGTGAACCCGATGGCAACTTGTGGCGCGCCGACGAGCACGATTACTCTCCTGACAGCCCCAACTCCGCCCGAACCAACGCAGCCATCATCTCCCTCGTCCGGAACGAGGAGCTCGACGAGCTGATTCCTAGCATGCGTGACTTGGAGAGGACCTGGAACTCGAAGTTTAACTACCCCTATATCTTTTTCAACGACAAGCCGTTCACCGCGGAGTTCAAGAAGCGAACTCAGGCCGAGACCAAGGCTAAATGCCAATATGGTATATAACCCTAAGCCTCTCTTCTGCGACATACAATTGACACTTCTCCAGAGCTGGTTCCTAAAGAGCACTGGGACGTCCCGAAGTATATCGACATGGACCTCTTCAAAGAATCCGCGGAGCTCCTGAAAGAGCAGGGTCTCCAATACGCTGATAAGGTCTCCTACCACCAAATGTGCCGCTGGAACAGCGGCATGTTCTACAAGCACCCCGCCCTAGAGAAGTACCGCTACTACTGGCGCATTGAGCCCAAGGTCCAATTCTTCTGCGACGTTGACTACGATATCTTCCGGTTCATGGAGGACGGCAACAAGACCTACGGTTTCACGATCAACCTTTTCGACGCACCCGAGAGTATCCCGAAACTTTGGCCAACGACGCAAGAGTTCCTCGCCGCGAATCCGTCCTACCTCTCCGATAATAACATGATGGCATGGTTGACTGATGACCAACTCCGACCCGAACACACCCGCGATGCCAACGGATACTCGACCTGCCATTTCTGGTCCAACTTCGAGATTGGCGACATGGACTTCTTCAGGGGGGACAAATACTCGGCTTACTTTGATTATCTCGATCACGCTGGTGGCTTCTTCTACGAAAGATGGGGTGACGCTCCTGTCCACTCAATCGGTGTAGGACTGTTCGCAGATGCTGCCAACGTTCACTGGTGCGTACTACACCCCGGGAAGAAACTAGCAATTATCAACTAACATAACTGTTTGATATAGGTTCCGTGATATTGGATACCGTCATATCCCCTACTTTAACTGCCCCAATTCGCCCAAATGCTCCGGCTGCACACCTGGTAAATTCTACGACGGCGCATCATTTCTCGCCAAAGAAGACTGCCGGCCCAGTTACTTCAAGCACGTCGGAACGCACTGATTCAGCCTCGAATCATGAGGTTTTCTTTTTATACCCAGAAAGCGCTTCAAATAACAATATATCATACCATTTATTCGTCCGGGTGTCGTTATACATTGGCTTGCGACAATACAGTCACAATTGACATTTTTATTTGAATTTGCATCCTTAGGATTGACGATATTGCACGTTTCAAAATCTATAGTTGTTTCGGTGGCGTTTAATTGAGATTGGTTCTGCGCTTACTTTGCAATGTTTCGTGTACGTTGTCCTCTTCTGGTCGTCCAGTTCGTTTCCTTCGGTTGTACCGGTTATCCCAGGTTTACAAAGAGAAACGCTAGGAAGGACTTTCCCATTCCTGTATTATAGCAGATTTTGCCCTTTATCCTCTAATATCTCCCGCCGAGTCAACCCAATCTGTACATGATCAAAAACCACGAATAAGTAGAACAATATGTCTTTATAGATGTCTTCAGTAGAGTACAGCAGCTGCTCAAAAGGAACAAAGGATCACAGGTCAAAGGAAGCTCGTCGTAGCACTGGTATAGAAAGCAATGATGCACCTCCATTCGACACCCGAAACACAACACAATACAACAACTCTCCCAACTGCATTCTAGAGTATGTATACAGCTTTCTTATCTCGTCGACCGGACGGGATTGACACAATGGTGAAATTCGCGTGAATTTCGTGCAATGGGCTCGACGTCTATTCCTCACCAGGGTAGAGCTCCTCGCGGAGAGCAACACCTAGCTCCTGGCGGAGACCCTCGAGGGCCTCGAGATATTGCTTGTATTGGTCCTGGTTCTCAACCTTGGCCTTGACACCTGTTGACGATGTGAGTATGTGTCCAATTCTGGTACAACGCTGAAGCGATGGGGAGTGTTATTGCGCACCTTCGAAAATCCGGACAGCGGTGGGGAAGTCGTTGACGCGGCGGGCGGCCCTGAGAGCAGAGGAGAGAACCTCAACAGAGGGGACAAGATCGTAAGCGAAGCAGTTGTTCAGGTTGCGCTGGTTGGAGACAAGTGATGTTAGTAGCGAATCCTCATTCGATCGGATGACGCATTGTCACCCATTCGGGCCGCGTCTTCGGCATTTGACGTACCTGGAGTTCGAAAACATCCTGCACAGTATCGAATTCCTTCTCGAATCTATCATTGAGCAAATGTCAGTGGGATTGCTACTGAGGTTGGCGGACCGATCCGGGGAGACAGGAGTCAACTCGCAGCCGCTGAGTTGTTCCCCTGCGACCGACGATCAAGGCTCCCGGCTGAGCCTGCCTAGGCCCAATGGCTCGCGGATTGCGGTAGCGTACCTGGCAGAGAACTGCTCATATGTCTCATCGTCGTGCTGGCCGGAGCGGAGCTTCATGGAGGTACTGAAAGCCGGACGGCCGAAGGCGAGAGCAGCGGGAGTCTGCACCCGGTTCCGGGGCAATTGAGAAGCTCTGAAGAGGCCGGAAGGGCGGACGGCGCGCGTCGCGAGACGGAAGACGGAGAGGGAAGACATGGCGAAGAGGAAGTTTGAGGCGAGGGGGAGGAGACGAATTGACGCTGGAAGACGGGACAAGATGTTGACGAGGTCGAGATGAGGATGAGGTTGAACCGGAGAGCGACGCTAGGTTTTTTGCGGGCGGGTGGTGTGAGGTGTGGCGGCCTGAGGCAGCGACGCCCGGTCATTATCGCATCGCAGGTTGGTCGGTTTGTTGCTGCCTTAATGCCTGGGTCTGCTGGCTCAGGCCTGCATTCCGCTTGGGCCCGACGTGGCGGCCTGAGGCTGCGGATTTCTATTGTCCAGCTGTGATTGGCCGTTCTGCTCGGCCGAATCCCGAGTACTTCCATGGTTCACTTGGTTGAAGTTAACGAAGTTGTTACTACATAATCTAATTGATGGAGCGTCTATGGATTGTCTATACTGGGTTTCCAGCCGGACAGTGGCATTGGGATGATATTTCCGGGTTTACAGGGCCAGCTTCGTTGCCGGATCTATCGGAGAATCCCCGCTATATATATTGCGGCGCCATTGACTCTATAGTCGACGGTGGACACCAGTGTAAACAACGAATATCACGGTGCCAACTGTCAAGAGCGAGCTTTCACTCTGTACAATTCAGTGTTACCCTTTAGACCCGTGATCAATTGCACGCCAACCGTCCAACTTAATTGCCGAATGTTTGCGGCTCGGCATGTGAAAGTGATACTCGAGTTGAGACTTCCCTCCCTTCAACCGTGGATGTTGCAAGTTGCTCTCGTCTACAAGGTAACAGCAGTCAAAGTGATCAATAGAATGCAAGAGCTGCAACTACTCCGTACTGATGAAATGTATCTGTGATTCAGCTGCTGCACAATAACTGGTTTCGCTGAGCTACACGTGATCCGCCCCTTTAATCAGGCGCTAGCCGCATTGGGACGAGCACCACGGACGCGGCGGAGAGCAACTGGAGCCAAAAAAGACACGCCCTGCTCTGTCCATCCCATCGCCAGCTCCATCTTCTCTTTCCTTGAGTTCTCGCTAACATCTCGATTTCAGACGCCCGTCCTCTCGGGGTCTTTCTTTCCTTTGCTTCAATCGCTCCCTTTCCCCACCCCTTTGCCATCGCATCGCTTTTAATTCTTGTTGTCCTAATTGCGACCGACCTGTCAGCATCCCCAACGGAAAAAATCGAACAGTCCTTCCCTACTTTTACACGGGCTCAACTGGTCTTCCGGTGCAATCCTGTCTCTGCGCAATTATACAGCCTATACAACCGTCCGGACTTTCATATAATAACAGCAATGGAGTTCCTGCAGAACCTTCCGAAGCCGACCGTTGATCGGCCCTTTGGTATTGAGCTATGGCCGATCTTCGACAAGGCCTTTGAGGTCGTGATGGGCTACCCTGCCAATGACTTTCGCTTCGCCGAGGGCAAGACGCCCATGTCTACGCTTCCCGAGACGGCTGCTATGCTCATCGTCTACTACATAACCATCTTCGGTGGGCGCGAGCTCATGAAGAACCGCCCAGCCTTCAAGCTCAACACTTTGTTTATGATCCACAACTTCGTCTTGACTGCGGCCAGCGCTATTCTGTTGGCGCTCTTTGTTGAACAACTTCTGCCTACCATCTGGCACCATGGAATCTTCTACTCCATTTGCGACCACCGCGGTGGGTGGACGCAGCCCCTGATTGTCCTGTACTATGTGAGTGTGTGCGACTGTTGGTTGCGGACGGAGCCGGCCCGCTAATGCGTGATACAGCTTAACTACCTGAACAAGTACCTCGAATTCCTCGACACCGTCTTCCTGTTCCTCAAGAAGAAGCCTTTGACCTTCCTCCACACCTACCACCACGGTGCCACCGCTCTCCTGTGCTATACTCAGTTGATTGGTCTGACGGCTGTGCAATGGGTGCCCATCACCATCAACCTCCTGGTGCACGTTGTTATGTACTGGTACTACTTCCAGAGCGCCCGTGGAATTCGCATCTGGTGGAAGAAGTACATCACCGTTCTCCAGATTATCCAATTCGTTATTGACCTTGGTGAGTAATTACGGACCTGCGCTGGCCGAGAACTGCAACTAATCAAAGCGAATTTTACTAGTGTTCGTCTACTTCGCTTCCTACACCTACTTCACCTCGACCTACTTCACTTGGGTTCCCAACATGGGCCACTGTGCCGGTGAGGAATTCGCCGCTTTCGCTGGAATGGGCATCCTCACATCCTACCTCGTGCTGTTCATTTCCTTCTACATTGTCACCTACAACAAGGCCGCCAAGACTGGCCGCCCGCGCCGCAACACTGGCAAGCAGGCCGTTATTGACATGGCGAGATACGAGGTGGCCCCTGCCCCTGCTGCCGAGGCCAACGGCAAGGCCAAGTCGAACGGATCCGCTGCTGCTTCGACTGGACGCTCCAACGGTCCCGTCACCCGCTCTCGCAAGGCGTAAATTCAACATTTTCAGGTGTCGCATGCGGGCTCTTTCCCGTATTGATCCATCCCGCAGAGTGTTCAACCGCACGTTCGCCGCACGCTCACCGCATTCAGAACCTTCTGCGGAGCCAACCGAGCAAAGATTTCATTCTGCGTGGTTGTATTATGGAGCCGAAGTATTTCTTTTAATGAATGACCCTGATGACACTGGTCGTGCGTGACGGCCAGATGATGCATGTCGCAGCAGCTTTGGCATCGGAGGTTGCGAAGCTTGGACCGGATGTTCTGCATGAAGGTTAAGATAATTTCTGATGGAGAATGGGAAATTGGGCATACCCTGAACCATGTCTCAGTGTATTCTACAGATGTTTACTCTTGGTTTCTTTGCTTTTGCGTTTTCTCTTCTCTTGCTGCTGGTTGCAGACCTTTTTTTTCCCGTTTGACGTTCTTAGTATCTATAGATGGCGGCAACATAAACGTAATCACGGTGTGCTTTCCTGTATATAATTGAAATGCATGACTTTCTTGTCAACGATTCAATACTGACGTGATTAGAGGAAAGAGATGTCGAAATTGGACGCGTTGAAGGGAGAAGGAGCGCGAAGACGAGAACAAGGGAGAAGCTTAACGGTGCAATGATTCTATATTTGTCGACAATGTGACGACAATGTGATATGACACTATGACAGGCCATCCAATATTATACATAGCGCCTCCTATTAATGCGTCGCAAAGCATTTTCCCCACACATCGAACCTGATCACCGCTTGTTTCGTTTCTCTCTCGAAGATGCTTCCGCTTCCCTCTGATTGACCTCCAGGACGGTTTTGGAGTACTACAGTGGACAGGGAACGGGACAATGTTCCCCTGTTTAATCTGATATGATAAATAGTTCGACTTCTGCACGGCAAACCGGCCCAGGCACTGTTTCAAATAGAGGGGCAGAAAAAGTTAAAAAAACAGAGAGAGCTGTTTCACATTGATATGGCCGTCGTTCGGCCGTTGCGTGAGAACCGAAGCAACCGAACAAGAGGGAGCTAGACGCATTCACTCCGATACGGTGATACTATTACCTGCAAGCTGCCAATCCTGTCCATTATCCAGTCCTTATGCGCGATCGCTGACATCAACCCCTGCAGGTCTGCAGCAGAGTCAGCTCAAACCGGAAGCAAGCCCGGGCGGAGTTGCCGGATTCGCTCCTCGCCTGGCCTCTTTGGGGCTGATGCGTTCTTACTGGGCTCTATTATTCTTCAGTCTGGGTCCGAGTTCCAATGAGTGAAGAGTCTGAAGACACCTTCCTGCAGGGTTGAGAGAGTTTGAGTCTGACGTTGCCGGTGGTTGACCTGTCACACCGACACGCGTGCTAGCTATTAGAATTCAGACGCCATGGCCCATGGCCCTCGACATGCATGGGCCATATACGTCTTGAAGGAGGGTGCAATAGTCAGTTACTGAATCGGCAGGAGATAGACTTCGAGGCCAGAATAGGAGGCTGGGCTGTTCTTGCGGTGAGGCGAGCTGTATGTGACTCGCGAAGAGTTAATCGTGCCTTGAGTTTGACAGCCTGAAAGGGGCCAAGGGGGCTTTTTAGCCAAGTTAGCCTACAATTACATAGCCATGTTAAGCCCAAGTTAACTCTCGTGCCATTACGTGGGCTGAAACAGCATGCTGCTGCCAGAGCGGGAGGGAGGGAGGCTGGCAGTTCGGCCCATGCGTCAGTCTGCATGGCCTTTTCAGTTTCTACGTAGTTTCTACTCTCTGGGGTACGGAGGAGAGAGCGACTGTGGGCTCGAAAGGGATGGAGCAGTCGAGGCTGGGAGACTGGGCCAATGGAGGAGCGAAGGGGAGGCAAGGAAAGCGCACGCTGGGTTGGCCTGCAGCGAACTTATAAGCCATGGCGGCAGCAGCTGCAGCAGGGTCACATTCGAGCCGGCTTTGACGCTTTTGCTGCATAAACGATGCACAAGCTGGAAGGGAGACCAGCCACACTGACCAGGGCTGGCAGGGACTGGCAGAGATGGCGGTTTCAGACTGCGACTGCGGTTCCTGCAGCACAACGGCTGGCCCCTGTGATGCAATCATGCAAGCCAGTGGCAGAGCAGGAGTGCAGGAAGAGATGCAACCAGGTTGATCGAGTAATGAATTAGGCATGGAAGAGACTGCAGCTTTCCTTGGTCGCTCGTCTGGCCCCTCATACGATGTCACCCACCCAGGGAACCCCTGAGTATGAAGGACAGAAAACAGGCCTGAATACTGAATAGGAGAGAATGCTCAATGCATGACGAACCCTCCGCAACGCTCTCGTTACCTGAAACCCCCATTCCGAGGCGATCGGGCCCAGGCGTGGGCCAGCAAGGACGCGATGCATATGCAGGGAGGCAGCGCCTATCTGGAGGAACGGCGGGCGGGGAAATTCTCCCATTGGGCTGAGCAGGAAGTGGAGGGGCCGGACGTTTAAAGTAAATGATAAAAAATAAATCAAGAATTGGTCTGAGTCTGCTGTGCTGGCGTGTTTGAGGTTGAAGATCGCGGCTTGGCTCGCGGATCCAGATATTCCTCTGTATTGAGTATTCTGTATTACTATTGACTACTCTGTATTGACTATTAATCAGTATTGGCTATTGAGACGTGTAATACCTGTCATCTCTGTCTGGTGTTCTCACTCTGACACGTCCATCTCTTAGGGCAAGCTGCAAGGGCCGCGCTTGGTCCACCGCGTCGCATGGAGATTGGAGAGCAAGGCTCAGAGTTCGTTCCTTGAGAGCTTACGTCGTCGGTTCTGGATTTGAGTCTGTCTGCACGTGTTCAAGCTTCTACTACGGGCGTTCTTGGTGGTTTGGGAGCCTGTTGGGATGGCCCACTGGAGAACATGCCAATGCCCCGTGTGGGACGCAATACCGGTTAGTTAATATAAGAAACAGCCCAATATAACAGTCAGCCTGTCCCTTTTGTCGTTTGTCTTTCTGTCTCTTTCCTGTTGCGGCCGTGTGCATTCGCTGCTCTTTAATATTTCCTCCTCTCCCCCGGCCTGCTTTCACCTCGTTCTGTCTTCTCTCCCTCCACCCTCCTATCTATACAAGATGGCTCTGGCCCTCGACCTCAGCTACGTCAACCAGTCCCTCCCCCGGGAGTACGAGTCCGACGAGGAGGACATCTCCGAGTCTGAGGGCTGCTCGCCGTTTGACTCGCACAAGAGGTCGGCGACCCTCGACTCCATCATGAGCGTCGGCGACGCCGCAACGCCAGTGGACAAGCCGGCCTTTCCACGACTGCTCTCACCGTTCTCCTCTGGCAAGACTTCACGACCTGTATCCATGGACACCGTCAAGCGCAGCAGCAGCGCGACCTTTGTGACGGAGCCCTGTACGATTTTCGACCGTGACGACGACGACGACGACATGATCCTTGAACTGCCCTCTCCCGACTCCACGACGCCCCTGCAATCGCCCATCTTCCTCCAGCCCTCGGTCTACGTGCCCTCCGAGCCACTCACCTCGTCACGGAACTCGCTGAGATCCTCCTCTGCAGCCTCTGCCTACTCTGACGACGACAGCGATGTCTGCGTGGCCGAGCAGGTCACCTACGTCGAGCACGCAAAGCCCAGTATCATCCTAATATCGCCCACAGCAACCTCTCCGTCAACCGATGGCTCCGTCTATTCCAACGACGAAGCAGCAAAGTCCCAGCCCCTGCTCGGCGAGACCAGCATGGACCGCGGCCGCTCACGGTACACGCTTCGACCGGCCCACAGCAAGACCAAGGGCAGCCTCAGCGCCCTGGACACCCTGCAAGACTGCTCGCCAGTGTCACATACAGAGCCCCAGAGCGCACCGGCTATGTCCTTCCGTGCTCGCTCGATGTCATTCTCGCGGCCGCAGACGCCAGCAACCGAGTCTCGCCGGCGCCAGCAACGAGAGCCACCGCGGCGACCCCCGTCAGCCCAGAGCACGGCCACCTTCTCGCTCTTCCCAACGCAGGCCGCGTCGTACAGCCAGGTCTACCCTGGCATGGGTGCAAACGACTCTCGCACCCGCTCCATCTCCTGCTCCCACTCCGCCGCCAGCTCCGAGTACTCGCTCGCCTCCAGCCAGTCGGCCTCGCGCACCGCCAGCCCAAGCCCCTACTGCTCCCCAGCCTACAACCGCAGCCGCTCCGGCTCTCTCTACAGCATCTCCAGTGTCTCTGCGGCAGGGACACAGGCAAAGGCGAAGCGACCGCCACTCCCGTACCGCGCGTCCATGATCAAGGGAGCCAGCAGCCTGCGAGCACAGGTCGGTAGCAGCAGCAGCAGCAGCAACAGCACGGCCCCTGCCACTGGGCCCATGCATACAGAACACGGGGCTGCACAGACGTCGCAGATGGAGAATTCCAAATCCAAGACCCGCCGCAAGAAGAGCGTGAAACAGCTCAAGCCCGAGTCGGAGTCGTCGTCGGCGGCGAAGAGCTTTGTCGGCTTCATGCTGCGTGGGAAACGGAAATCGGTGATTAAGAACTTCTAATGCTAATATTTCTTTATTTTTCTTTACCTTTATTTTCTTTTATTTTCTTTCTTTCTTGGTTATTTAGTTGTTGGTTGAAAATTAGGGTCTTGTTCTGTCTCCTGGTGGCTGTACATCTTAGCGTTTGTTTCAATATCTTTTCTTTTTTTTTTTTCTTTATTTTTATTTTTTTTTCTTTCTATTTCCTGGCAAACAGGACTGGATACTGGATAACTTCAGATTGTTTATTTCTTGCTGTATTATACAACCGGATCACTGGCAGATCCTGCAATACGAACGAACCATTCCAACCTCATTTTTTCGACTTGACTCCAGTAATCCTTCAATCCCTTTTCTTTCATCTTCTCTTCGTCTTTTCGTCTTTCAAAATTCAGTACAGGAAATGACAGGGGCGCCGTGATCCATCCGATCCGCCCGTTTGTAACAGCCCGAAAGTGCCGAACCGCCCACTTGGCTGCTCTTAGCGCACGAATTAATTGTCCGAGTCAGTCTGCTTCCTGATTTTGTTCCTGCTTTTCTTTTACTGTTCGTGGCATGGCGGGGATTCGGTTTTCCTGTTTTTCTCGCCCCAGGGCCCAGGGCCTTATGCTCCACTGCTGTACGGTTAATCTGGTTAATCTGGTTCTCGACGAACTCGTAATTAGCATTCACCCTCTCATGTCCTCCTGAACAGTAGAAAGACGACCAGGATGGATCTTGCTAATCAAGCAGGATTCATCCAGTCCAGCCCCGGCATTTGGAGACAACAAACGAAACACGCACAGCCTCTGCAAGTCCACCGGATCCAAGACAAGCCCAGTCTCAGGCTCTTCCCGCCGTTGCAATCGCATCGCATCGCAGTGACACACACGGACAGGGCTCTCCAACCGGCCGGACCGAAACAAAGATCGAGATCAGGCCCGTGTGGACCTGCTCCGCGCTTCAGCTCCATGGCCAGTGGCCACTGTCTCGGCGTGCAGGTGGCAACTTGCAAGGTGCCCAGTCGACTGTGTCCTTGACGACGCCATCTCCAGCTGGTTCCTGTACTGTTTCATCGGGGTCAGGTCCGGATTCAGGGGTGAGGGATCAGTGGGTGAGGGGTTGAGGCTATGCTGCGAGATCGAGATTAAGTGTTGGATCGGGATCGGGATCGACATGATTGAGATTATTCAATGGAGAAGACGCAGAGACCCGTTGAGTTGCTATTCTGGTGATTCTGATTTGGAATCGAGACATGCAGGACTCGTTGCGAGGCTGCAGAGCCCGTTTGCTGTAGCCGGCTGACATGGACAGGTATGGATGATACCTGCAGCATGAACGAATTCGTTTGCAGGCATTCTGATCTCTGTTGAGCTGTTCTTGACCTGGACGCCTTCATCCTGTCACTCCATCATTCTGTTCGGCCAGAGGGACTGACCGTCAGCCTATATATACCCTCTCACACCAAGACCAGTATGGTCTTCATCCATATATATTCTTTCATATTCTATATATCCCATCTATAGCTACTGGTCGCTACGCTATATCCGTAGTCTTTGTTGTATACTTATTTTCATCTTTTTATCCCAGCCCTGCCTTCTGCCTTCCTAGGGTGTCGTTCTCACTATATCCCTATATGTCGCGTCTCCTCGCCCTCTGATTGATTTTCGAGAGATGGATACAGCCGTTACAGTATGCCAATACTTGTCTACTGGAAAGACGTCGTCCTTACCCTCCCCGCAGCATGGACCCAGTCACCGGCTCAGATCAATCATACCCAGTCAGGTACGTGGACTCCATCTTCACTGAATTCTCACTCTATTGTGCCTTGGCTGACATGAAATTAACTTCATCTAGGGTCGTTCGACAGCCGTGACTCCTGGAGCCTGGACGAATCGAGTGATCAGATCAAGGTAGACGCCCTTTCTCTTTCCATCCCCAGTGAAGCTGTCCAGGACGTAACTAACAGTTTCATTCCACCACAGAAAACCAGAAGCCGATGCACGACTGGTGTATAAAGCTTACTGAGCTTTCTGCTATCAGAAGGCTGGACTATCGATTTGTTGTTCAAAGCATAACTTCCTGCAGTCACATCTATCTACCTTACCTACAGTGACCAGCAACCTCCGCTCTCACTAGGTTGCAGGTAGATCATACAGTGAGAGGGTGATTATCATGTGCTGAGACAACTGAAGCAGCTGGAGAGTGGAAAGCAATTCTTGCACAAGAATTCCCAATGACAGATGAAGGAGGTGTCTTATCTACTTGGTTTTCAAGTCAGAAAGACAATCAAGGGATGCTTTTCATCAGGAAGGATATATAAACCAGATCCTCGAAAGAATTCAGCTTCAGTAAACAAGGTTATACTGCCTGTATGACAACGACCCCTGTTATCTTGAGTTTGTGCCTATCTGACTGATCACCGAAACAGATATCCACATCTACATCCAACAAGCATAATTCCTCCACCGGCTTCAATTCAAGCCCGGATTGACAATAGCGACTGCGTATTGTCTTGCCGAACCCACTGGTGCGTGTCGACCAAGCCCACTCACAACGCTATACATGGCGAAGAAACGTACATTTCACACAAGAGAAGGTCTGCTCTACATCGCCGTAGTCTTCTGTGCACCGGCGATACCACCTGTCAATGTGGTCAGCTCTCGGTCAAGGCTGGAACGAAGTCTCGGACAGGAATGGGTTCGAAGTACAAAACACCAGACAGAATCAGTTTGGGGAACGAGAGAAAGTGAGCAATAGAGCTAGGGGTCATCCTGTCCTACCGACCTGCCTTCCCCAATATGCGGACGAAGATACCAGTTGACCCTTTTTGGAGGAGTGCACTGGTCTGCTCGTCGCTGTGGCCTGCGAGAAATAAAAGATATCAAGGTCTTCACCACGAAATATCCCTGGATCTATGGCTGATAACTAGATCCTCAATGCACCGCGGCGTTAGTATTGGCTCTGTTTCCTGAATTATCTCCCAATCTACTCGCGCTTTTACGCTTTTACTCTTTTACTTTTACTGCCCTTGCTGTCTCAAGTCTTGACCAGAGCGTACTGAACGACACGAGGAGCAGACATGGACACCAGGGATCAATATCAAGCAAACCAACAAGCCAACAAAAGAGTTGATCAGTGGATGTGCGGCTGTTTCAATTGTTTTTGAAAACAAGTCAGAAGCTCTATATACCCGATTGGATTGTATTTAGTATTCGAAATGCGCAACAGTTAGACAGTTCTTAGCGAGTCTCTCTAACCCCGATATAAGCAAGTTGAACCACCAGCGTTGTAGATGAATACAGCGACAATCTACCTTCAGCGTCACCGGTGTCCCATGTGAGTCTAGAGTAGTCTGTACTCTGCAGCACACCGCACCTTGACCTGGATGCTTCTGGGCAAGTGAAGCCATCCCCCTTGCGTGGCCCAGATCAAGCGAGGAGAAGCACGTCGAGTCGATCAGCACTGGGTGCTTTCTCTCATGCCCTTAAATGAAGCCGGCCTACGAGCCAGGGTCATTCTCGACGCTCCAGACTATACACAGATTGACCATGTTGGCCATGGCCATTCTCAGCAGCCTCGTTTGCTTCTTTTCGACTGTCGTTTTCTCGTCTCAGATACAGAGCAGCTATACAGAAGCAACATACACAAGTCCCAACCAGTTGCTATTTAATCAGTCCTGTTCAGTGCGCCCACTCATTAGCCTGGAGGCCGATACTTGTCCGATCGAACCAGACAAATGCAACGGTGGCTACTGCATCTACACCGACCCTGGCTTCTCAGGATCACGCGGGATTTCTTTCCTAACGTCCCCAGACATGGAAACAAAGTTCCAGGAATCGCTCCACAAACACCAACTCAACGATCAATCCACCGGCGTCGCCGTGGATGCTTTTGAGCAACGCGATATCCCGGGCAAGGGCGTTGGGCTGGTGGCAAAGCGCTTCCTGCAGCACGGCGAACTGATAATCAGGGAACCACCCGCGCTCATTGTCCATCTGGACGCTAGATACGAACTGCCTGATACTCTGCGGCTTGAGATGCAGCGAGCTGGCGTGGAGGCCCTTCCGGCCGATACCAAGCTGGAGGTGCTAGGGCTGATGGGCCACTTCGGAGGGGACCCGATTGAAGATAGACTGGACACGAATGCTTTCGGGGTGACGATTGGGAAGTCGGGCCCAGATCACAGGGCTCTGTTGACGCAGACTTCGGTGGGTTTCTTATTCGCGGCGTCATGTTCTGCTTGGTCTACGCTGACACTGAGGAGAGGTTGAATCATGATTGTCGGCCCAGGTCAGTTAAGCCGCATATACAGGTCGTTGTGCACAGATGAACGACTGACAATTGCTTGTTCACCCCAGCTGTATCTTGAATTTCAATGCAAAGACCCTCACGGCGAGTGTTTACATAGTTCGGGATATCCGCCCTGGCGAAGAACTTACCATCTCCTGTATGTGTCTACACTTGACAATGAAGCTCACGCTTACCAGGTTAGACACCAATACCAGAGAAATGTACGCGAAGCGTCATACAGCCATCCAGAGCTGGGGATTTACCTGTTCCTGTGCAGCCTGCACGCTTTCACCAGGAGACCGATTCTTGTCGGACGACAGGATACAGCAAATGAAGCACTATACGACAGAGCTTAAAGACTGGTCCAACAAAAGCCGCGCGGCGCCAGAGATTGCGGAGGCCCTGATCAGATTGTACCGAGAGGAGCAGCTGTTCTATTATCTCGGAGATGCGTATCGGCTGGCGGCTCACACTTATAATGGAGTACGTGATCGGTACCAAGCATTGCGCATGGCGAGTAACGCCCTAGTACATGGACTCCAGGTCTGGGATAATATGGGTTTCAACGGGCGCGATGTTCTAGCATTGCTGGAGGATCCTGAGAAGCACTGGACTTGGGGGAAGCGGTTAGAGGAGAGATAGTCATCTCGAACAGATTGGATATACAGACGAGGCCGGAAATTGCCATACAGCAATTCAGTTTATTTGATTCACTGTGCTAGTAAGCAATTACACGCTAGACATACAAGGGCACTGCAGAGAGCTAGCAGCGTAAGTAGTGTGCCCAAAACGAACATGGCTGGCGGCCTCCATGACCTGGATGGGCCCCAATCACTAGATGGATGAATCACGGCAGGTGCTGGAGGGTTGATGGCAGCAACCTCTGTTCTGTACTCCATGGCATCCCCGGGGAATGGGTGAAGTGTTTGATTGGAGCCATCCAGGGCCTCTCCCCAGAGGTTCAGTCGCCAGTTGATGAATGTACCTGTGTGGCCATTTACATTGGTGTCCTTGACAATCACTCGCCATGTCCCGACGCCGGACTCGCCCCTAATATCATCAGTTATCTGTAGCAGACGTGGTGGAAGGAAGGGGAAGATACCAGTGCGCAACAGACATGAACTCCCAATCCTGATAGCCCGTTTTATGCTGGTCAGGTATTCGGGGCGTGCTCAGATAGCTGACGACGCCATTTGGGCTGACCAGTTCCACGCTGAGATCCCCACGCCTGGTGTGATTGGCATTGATAGTGACAGTGACGTGCTCTAGCTGCGCCAGATTCGCCGTTCGTAGCATCTCCGAAGACGCCTCATAGTAGCTGGACTGTCCCTGATGGCCCTCGGTGATTTCTTGGTCTACCTCTTGCCATGCTGAATGAAGCCATGCTTGCGGTTTCACCAGTTCCCAGCTGCGAGCCTTTGAAACTAGGGCATAAGCGTCCAGCTTGCCATATCCCCAGTCATGGCTGAACAACCGTCCACCCGCTGTTTCCTGCCAACTGCCATCGGAGGTATGTACTGGGACTGCAGTCTCGACCAGGAGATATTGCACATCGCGCCAGGTCAGCTCCGGCCGCACACTGAGAGCCAATGCAAGTACACCCGCCGCCAGAGGTGCCGCCGCTGAGGTGCCGCTATGAAGAGAGAAACACTGATCCCCGTTGTCGGTCGAGTAGAGCCCGTGTCCATGGCCGCTGCTGTAGGCCACCACCAACTGCGCCGAGCATGATTCTGCGTACCGGGGATGGGTGTCCATTCGGTCAATTGCACCAACCGTGACACTGTATATACTGTTAGTGTAGCCGTCGAAGTTGCAGTTATCGTCATTGCTGGCCCCGTTTCCAGCTGAGAACACAAAGACAGACCCCTTTCCACCGCGGCCATTCTGCACCCCGTTTACAATGGCCCGCTGGACCAAGAGGCCGGGTGATTTCATTGTCTGACCGTCGTCCTTGGGGCCCCAGGAACAGGAGTAGATGTGGTTATTCTGATAGTCATAGTTGATTGCCGCCGCCTGGTCGATATCATCCACAGGCCCCGACAGCATGCGAATCCCAGCTACTTGGCTGCTATATGCAACTCCAACGCCGCAAACACGGTTTTTCGCGGCCGCAATCTCCGCCGCACAAAGGGTTCCGTGGTGATCGTCTAGCAACCGCGGCCGGGGCTCGGGACTGTCATTGTTGAAGTCGTACGACCCCCGTGCGTAATAGTTTGGCTGCAAGTCTCGGCTGTCGACGTCTATTCCGTCGTCAATAACAGCCACTGTGACTCCCTCCCCTGACACGCCATCTAACCAGACTCCCGTGACATTCAGATCGTTTCCAGGCTGGACCGTGTTGAATAGATGCCATTGTTCGCGAAAGAATGGGTCATGGATGCCCAGGTGTGAAACAGCCTCGTCTTGGGCCTGCACAGCGGCCTCATCTGGCTGTTCGAGAAAGATTGTTCTGTCTGGTGCGCGCGCTTCTTGCGGTGGAATAATCCTTCTCCGCAGAGCATCCGCGGGTGCCAATTTCGATGCCCAGAAGGGTGCTTCAGAACCATTGTGTGCCTCTCGCGCGATGTGCAGTAGCCGTGCTATACCGGCGCTGTTGCCGTCTTTGGGTACGGAGAAGGCATGGTGATTTGCGAGCTCGCCGATTGAGCCTTCATGTTGCAGGCCCAGTCTTAGAGCAACTTCATCCGGGGATGCGTGGGGATGAATCTGGAGCGCAAAGTAATCGTGAGTCCCATGGGAGCGGTGTCGGAGGATGGCATGCGCTGAGTCCGCTCTGATGGCAAGATATACAACCAAGGCGTGGAAGAAACGCATTGTGAAGTGGGTAGTTTCTTCATGGCCAGATTACTGCTGTCTCTACGTTGACAATAGTTACAGAAGGAGGAGCAACCATCTCATCACAGTGGCGCAACCCTTGCATATGGTGGCGGCGTTCGACTCGAGAGTAACCACGCCATGTAAGGGTTAAGTCGGTGAGACGAGAATATATTGATCATGATAGGTCTATTGGTTGGTCTCTATCCTACCTACGTAGTACGTACAGTGTTTTCTCAAGCCCCTTGCAAGAGATAGGGATGCTGTTGTACTGCATTTGAACTGTACGATGGCGCCATCATCTGACTCTCCCTCCATCTGTTTCCGCAAGCTTGAGAATGACGTGTGCCCGATATCTGCTGCTGCTAGTTGTGTGGACCATCGCCGTGGGCGTAGTGGGTGACTCGGTGACTGTCCGACATGTAACTGTGAGTGCTTCTTCCGGCAGATGATGGCAGATTCTAACCCTCTTCAGCTGCCAATTGACCATAACAATGCATCTGCCGGGACCTTCCAGAATCGCTACTGGGTGAATGACCAGTATTACCGCCGGGGTGGGCCGGTGTTCGTTCACGATGCTGGGGAAAGCAACGCAGAGCCCACAGCGCAGCGCTATCTGGGGGATTCTTCCTCGTACCTGGTCGATTTTCTACGTGAGTTCCATGGAGTTGGCATCGCATGGGAGCATCGGTCAGTCTATTCCAGTACTTCGCTACTCCAGTATACCCCATTGACGCATGATCAGTTACTTTGGCGAGTCCGTGCCCTTTGCGGTCAATCTGACCACGCCGCTGGAGCAATTCCGATATCTCACAACCTTGCAAGCGCTCGAGGACATCCCTGCGTTTGCGCAAACCTTTCGCCATCCACATACGGGCGTGGATCTCAGCCCTCGTACCGCTCCATGGGTGTTCATTGGCTGTTCCTACGCCGGGGCGCGAGCTGTCTTCTCGCGAGCCAAACACCCCGAGACCTTCCACGCTGCCTATGCGTCCTCCGCCACAGTCGAGGCTGAAAACAACGGCAATATGTATTTCCAGCAAGTCTACCGCGGAATGGCAGGCCACGGATATGCGAATTGCACTCGAAGCCTGCGTCAAATCGTACAGTATGTGGATAATCAGCTGTCATCCGGGGGCCCCAATGCGTCGGCCATCAAGAGGCTGTTCTTTGGCCCTGGAGCCGAGTACAACACACACACAGATTTTGCCACAGCTCTAGCAACTATATACGACAAGTTCCAGGGCCACGGAATGGCCGCGGGGAATTCAAGTCTCGCCGCCCTCTGCGACTACCTCGAACGCACCCCCGAGACAGGAGACTCAGAGACTCTAACGCAACGGTTCGCGTCCTGGCCCCCCTTTATTGGGATTATCAACAAATCCTTCCAGACCAACTGCGCGGGCCAGAATTCTTCCATCCCACTACTGTGTGATTTGTCACAGACCAGAGCTACAGATCCGGCGCTTATTTCGTGGACGTGGATGCTGTGCTCGGAATGGGGGTTAGGGACTGGGCCCGCTCCGGAACCCTATCCCATCGTATCCAAGTATATTCTTCCCCACGATAGCAGAGCTAACCTCTGCGATGTGCAGTTTCCTGGTGCCATTGATACAGGAGCTCTGCCTGCCCAGCCAGAGACGGCTCGCCTCAACTGGGCTACTGGTGGCCGCCGTGTTCGTCCCTCTAACACCTTCTGGACTGTGGGCCAGTTCGACCCCTGGCGGTCACATACGCCTCTCGCGGGGACAGGAACCGATGCGTCTAACGCAGTAGAGTACATCCTACCCAACGCAGAGCATTGCTATGATTTTCGCGCTTCCTCGCCCTCTGCACATACTGCGCGAAAGCGGTTTGTCGACAATCTCCGGGTATGGCTGTCGGAGTGGCGCCCGATGTGAACCTTGGCCTATGAGAACTATTATGCCTGATTTATTGTCGACGGCCGTCCGTCAAACTGAGAGGCGGGCGTGGATGGGGATGAGATGTAACTTCGTATCTGTTGGCGTTCTTATACATTTCAAGACGGAGCCTGCATGCGTTGGCGGTCCAGACAGGAGTTACATTAACAAATAAACCATGAGAAGCAGTCCTTTTTATTCAATGGCCATATTATATGATCTATGGCCTTCTCCCCACTGCCTTAACTTATCCTGGCTAAAGAATGTCATGATTTTGAATGCCATCGGCTAGCCCTAACCCCCGAATAATCAAACGCAGTGCATCAAACCCTGAGCCCGGTCCTGATCCCATGAGCCTGCCGGCTGCAAGTACATGAAGAAAGCTGAAGAAACATGGTTATTTCCCGAAAGTGCCTCGTCAAGTGATATCCAAACCCCCAGTAACCAAGACCCCAGATCACAAATCAAATCATTCACCTATTCGTGGCCCGCTTGATCCGATACCCCAAGATGAGCAGCACATATTGGCTTTCTATCAGGATATGGCATTGCTCACTGTGCTTCCTCCTCGTCTCCAGTGTAGCGGATCTTGAAGTTAGGACGCTTGGAGAGATCACCATCAGCCTCCCCCTCGTCTCCATTGTAACGGATCTTGAAGTTAGGACGCGTAGAAAGGTCACCATCAGCCTCCCCCTCGTCTCCAGTGTAGCGGATCTTGAAGTTAGGACGCTTGGAGAGATCACCATCAGCCTCCCCCTCGTCTCCAGTGTAGCGGATCTTGAAGTTAGGACGCTTGGAGAGGTCACCATCAGCCTCCCCCTCGTCTCCATTGTAACGGATCTTGAAGTTAGGACGCTTAGAAAGGTCACCATCAGCCTCCCCCTCGTCTCCAGTGTAGCGGATCTTGAAGTTAGGTCGCTTGGAGAGATCACCATCAGCCTCCCCCTCGTCTCCAGTGTAGCGGATCTTGAAGTTAGGTCGCTTGGAGAGATCACTATCAGCCTCCTCCTCGTCTCCAGTGTAACGGATCTTGAAGTTGGGACGCTTGACCAAGACGCCCGAGCCAGGAGAGTTCGTCATATCGCCAGCAGCGGGAGCTACGGGAGCAGCAGCACTGAAGGTAGCAAGCAGTGCCACTGCCGCAAATCCGGTGAAGGAGGTGAAACGCATGGTGAAAGTAGAGGTAGTGGCTGCGATAGGAGAAACTGGGTTGGATTGAAAGGTTTGCAATAGAAATGAGGAGCTGACTTGAACCTGAAGAGTGAAGGCTAACTGCAAACCAGAAGACTATTGACCATGGTAGCCCTTATATCTTCCATGCGTGAACTGCCACGCGTTCAGCCATGTTGCATTTCGAGTCCAGTGATGCTCGTGATCAATGGCCTTACATGGAATGTCGTCACTGGGCAAGCACCCGGTGAGGAGATATGGTTCTGTGTATTGCATTTCCGGGGTTCTTGGGCGAGTAGATTGATGTGACTAGATAATTGCGTGAGATCGGCTGCATATCCCTTACTCGTTGAATGCCAAGACTATATCCTGTTCGCGATTGTGACATAGGACTTGACCTAGGTACTGCACTTGGTCTGGCCTGTTGGTCTTCTGTGCCCCTTGCTCGAGATGGTTGTACAAAGTAGGCGAGTCGGTGGCGGCGCTGAAAGAGGTCTATCTTGGGTAGAGATTACGGAACACTATATAGCATAAACTATGACTACAGCTAGTAATATATTTGTTATCCATAGCCGAACTAGATATTATAGTATAGTAGAGCGGACTTTGTGCACGCTAAGCTTACCTGCCATTAGACCCTTGCTGCGTATGTCACGAACATCATGCCTGAAATATGCCAGGAATCGATTGGACATCCATCAATAGGCTGCAACCTGTAAGGGATGGAGCGGTAGGTTGTATTATCTCACCGCAAACTGTATAACAGTGGCACATAATGCCAGCGAAATCTATGGCTTATGGCGAAAACCACATGAACAGGAATGTTCAGGTAAGATAAATCACTCATTATCCTTGCTTCTGTGCTACTCTTCTGCATTCATCTTGACCTTTTTGAATCTCTCCATTCCACTTGCCGTGCGCTGGAGTTGGGCTGTTGAAATAGAACCTTGTTCAGTACCTCCATTCGTTCACTGTCCAACATGAGTGCCAACTACTCGCTTTTGCGACCAAGGGAAAGCCAGGATGAGGATGTTTCTGAGGTTGAAAAGAACCCTCACCAGTCGCGGTATCGACTTCTCTTTGGCAAACTGGACCCACATCCACGCCTGTGGCTGAACCTATGGGCCATGTGCAACACGATATTCAGCATCTTTCTAGTGATAGCCGCCTTCAGCCTTAGCAACCATGCAAGGTCACTGACTGATAGGCCCGTTCCTCCGTCTTGTTAGTATTTCACCTGCCATACACATCTCGACAAAGACTGACCCCGACAAAAGCTCCCCTTCGCGAAGACGGCGCCGAGCGGTTCGTCAATACACGGTACAAACCCGATAAAGTGTTCCAATCTCCTCCCTCGGATGAGGTAGATGCAGCATGGCATGATTGGCTAAGAGGTAGGTAGTCATTCATGTTCCGGTGTTCTAGTTCGCGTTAACGCCTTGGTAGACCATGACCATCTGATCCGGGTCTCGGGGGGGAAAGTAAAGGAGTTGGGCCTTCCGGAAGCTGTTGAGCTCTATGAAGATCCTGGGAATTATGCCTACGGGCTAGGTGTTTACCACCAAATGCATTGTCTGAGCCGACTGCGGAAGTCGTTCTATCCTGACCGGTACTATCCGAATGCGACTCAGCACGAAATACTGCATCACACAAGTAAGTCTCTCCCTCGTCATTTCAAGTTCACTTCTCATGAGCAACAGATCATTGCTTTGACGTTCTTCGACAAGCCATTCTTTGTCATGGGGATGTTTCTCTGGTATACTGGTGGAACCAGAACTACACCTACATCGATGAGACTGGTACGAAGCAGTACACGGAAGAGTATTTGCAAAGGACACCTCAAGAACGAGCGACAGGATCATTCGTAACATGGGACTCCGAGGTGCAGTGCCGTGACATGGATGCCATCAATGCCTGGGCGAAGAGAAACGCGGTGAATGACGATGATTATGGGGGGCAGGTAGTGGACTGAATAAGACGCCGAAGAGCATAAGGGCACCTACATAGCTCAATTTTCAGTAGCTGAGAGCCGATTATATAGCCCAGTCAGCCAGCAATGCCAGCTGGGACAGAAGCTGTATACTCTGTATATACTATATAGTATAGACTGGTCTGCCAAGTGCGCCCCACTTGGATCTGCCCCTTAAAATCCAGATCGATCGATAAATCTCACCACCCGCAACGTTCTCAGTAACTGCCAGGCCGATCTCAAGATGGGGTGGTGCCGTGGACTGGGAATGTGCTTTTGCGCATTCTCGCTGCTTGTGGTGATCCTGGGCTCCTATCTTGCAATGCACATCCCCGAGCTGGAGGAAGTGCTGGCGGAACTGAGCCAGCCCCAGGAAGAGCCCTTCGACTGGCACGATTATATCTTTGGCGACAGAGACGAGCCGGAACCGAAGTCCTCTCTTGAGCTGGCTTGTCGGTTAGGAGATCTGAATGCTGTGAGGGCAGCCATCTCGTCTTCGTCGGCAACCGACCTCAACGCAGCCCTATGCGCGAGCTGCAAGAGAAACAACACAGCTGTCGTCCAGCTGCTGCTCGAACACCCGCAGGTGGACGTGAATGCTGCGCCAGAGGGGAATACTCCTCTATTCTTTGCTGCGATATACAATGAACCCGAAATCATCAGACTCCTGCTCGACCATGGCGCCGATCCGTCGGTGAAGTCGAACGGTGATCATAGAGGGAGCGAGTATTCTCCTGCAAATTTGACGGCGCTACATGGACTAGGACGGGGAATAAATGGCAACCATTATCCTGACCGCGACGAGAGGTTGAATCGCGCCGCGGCGCTTTTGATAGACGCCGGGGCCGATGTCCATGCCGTTGACACCTGGGGCGACACTCCCCTCCATGCATGCCTTCATAGCCGAGCGCCTTTTTTTAAACTGCTGCTCGGCGGCGGTGCAGATCCAAACGCTCAAAACGACCAAGGGGGTACCGCTATGCACTTCTTCTTCGACCTGGGGGAACGGCCGGAGGACCTCGAAGTGCTCATGGCTCATGGAGCGAAGCTGGATATTACACGCACGTCGGATGGATTGACTCCCTTACACTTTCATCTGCCCAGTCTCAACAATCTCTCAGATTTGCGGCCCTATGTCTCCGACTGGGGGGTGGTTGATGCAAAGGGGAGCACGCTGCTTCACCGGGCGGTTGCGAAGCATCGTGTGGGCAACAAGGTCATTTCAGAGTTGTTGGAGCTGGGGCTCGATCCTAACCAGAGGAATAACGAGGGGTGCCAGGCCATCCATATGATTAGCTGGTTCGATGTTTTGCAGGAGGTCCTGGACATGCTGTTACCGGCTGGGGCTGACCTCGAGGCCAGAGACTACCAGGGACGTACGCTCTTAGCCCGATTGATATATCACGGTCCTAGCTACGACTATTATCAGACCCTCCCAGCTCTGATATCCCTCGGGGCGGACTTGAATACCCAGGACAACGATGGAAACGGCGTCCTGAGCTATACATTTAAACGGCATACTTGGCACTTTGACCATTTCAACTATCTCCTCTCAATAGGGGCAGATCCTCATATCACCAACAACAATGGGGATACTCTTTTACACCTCCTGGCCGCTAATTTTGCCACTATTACGGATGATACTATGCTGAACGCCATGATCAAATTGATACAGCTGGGGGTGTCTCCGACTCAGACAAACCACCAGGGAATGACCGCGCTACATATTATCTGCAGAGAGCCATCTGAACATCTGTTCACCCCATCTATCTTTAGTGCAAATGTTTCGGTTGACCTGCCCCTCGACGCAGGCTTGATAGACAGACTAAACCAACCGGACCATGACGGCATACTCCCAATCCACCTAGCAGCAGCCAAATCCGAAGCCCTAGTGGGAAAGCTCATTGTACGAGGCGCAGATACCACAGCTGCTACAAATGACGGCCGCAATCTTTTACATATCGCCGCGGCTGCCGGACAGAGCAACGTGGTTGGGCTCCTGCTGGAGCACTATGCAAGCATTGACATACTCGGGCTGGTCAATGCGCGCTGCAAGAAACGCGGCTACACGCCGTTGCATGAGGCATCACGCTCAGGTCAATCGGACACCATCTCCTTATTGCTTGGGGCCGGTGCGGATGCCAACGTAGTCGACAATGACGACCAGCGGCCCATTATGAATGAGTTGCCCTGGTATGAGGGCAGCGAACTCACTGCACACCTGACAGTCCGCATGGCCGAAGACGGCTGGATCAATAGGTGGCAAGATGGTCATTCGTATCTCCTCTTCGCTACCAAAAGTCAACTACCGAATTTAGAGACTATCAAGGCCATTATTGAAGACCTCGGCGTTGATGTTAACGAGCGATACCCCGAAGAAATCCAAACCAGACCACCTCGGTGGTTTACCTCCATGGCGCATGCGGCCCGTGAGTACGAACCTGGGGATACGGCTCTCCATTACCTTGCAAAGGGCGGACATTGGTGGCACAAGGAGGCGATCAAGTATCTTCTCCAGCAGGGGGCTGATCCAAATGCCAGGAATGATAATGGCAAGACTCCCTTAGCACTCGCAGTGCAAGAACAGCTTTATGGCGGTTATCTGCAAAAGGATATTACGAGGATACTTCTCGAAGGCGGAGCTGATCCTAATATCCCTGCTTCCTGTGGCCATACCCCCCTGGCCCTAGCAGGACGCGATACAGAGCTGGTCAAGCTCCTCCTCGAGCACGGCGCACAGCCATCGCAAGAAGACCCCGAGGAACTGTTTTCAGCGCTTGAAACGTACAATCTCGAAGTCGTCAAGCTTCTGCTAGACACAGGACTGGATCCGAACACAATAATCCTAACAGAAAGGCAGCCTCACTGGCATCTACACCGTCTTCCAAAACCCGAAGACACCAGCGACAGCCCAACCATCCGCCCACTCGAGTACATCTCAATGCGAGCCTTCAACGAAGCCCACGCACGAGACCAAGCAATCGAATTGATAAGATGCCTCCTCGCAAACGGCGCAAACCCCCATCTCTCCTCTTCCGCAAACCGCAGTACAATCCTGCACTACGTCTTCGCCGATGGAGGAATCATCCCGCCCTATCTAGAACTGGAGGATCTCGACCTCGAACGCCGCGATCCAGCCGGCCGAACCCTCCTCATCGCAGCCGCAATGTCCGACGTCGGAACAGCTGGCTACGCATTAGACGTGCCCTTGTTCCTGACCCCTGGCGGGCGGCTTCCACCGGTCCCTTACGCCGAGGGAGACCCGACCCGCGCAATGACACTCTATGAGCGCGGAGCTAATCTCACGGCTACTGATAACATGGGGAATAATGTGATTCACTTGCTGGTTGAGAATGACTGTAAGCACGAAAATAGACTGGTTGATGTCCATTGCGAGACGGAGTATCGGAGGACGCTGTTGCTGTTCCTGGATAAGGCACCGCAGCTGGCGACGCAGAAGAATAAGGACTGGCTGTGGAGGACCCCGTTGGCAAAGGCAAAGGCTTTGAAGACTGAGTGGGCTGTTGAGGTCTTGACGGAGTTTCTTGATTCTGCTTGACAGGATATGTCTATCTTCTATAGTACTTTCATCTCTGTAAGTGCAAGGCATGTATAATTATGTGGTGACAGATGCAGCATGGCTGTACTAAGGTATCTGTGTCATACTACGATCAATATACATGCCAGTTACACGAATACCATAGTAGAGAGCCCTGAGTAACCATTAGGCAAATGCGAGTTCCGAGACCATCTTACGTGTCCTTCCTGTCCATTTCTATCAGGTACGTCATGAAAGTCGGTGTGATATGGTGTGATAACTGCCTGCAATCGAGAAACAGTATGAGGCATCGGATATCAGTTGACAAAAGGGGCAGGACACAGGGTAGTCCTGAGGATGTCTGCTCCACGAACATGACGCGTTCATAGCAGCAAGGGATATGCAGCCTTACATTATGGTATTTCATGGATACCAATTATTGCGCGAGTCCCCGGTTACCTGCATACGCCGCGCCTGCTCAGCGGTGTGAGAATACAAATAATTTAATCTCCTGCTGATGCTCGAGCATCTTTAGCACTCGTTTGTAACTTGCCTCCTGGTGCGAATATTCAAGCTTGTCTCATCATGGGCTCTAACGAGTTCATGCCGCGTCTTGTGCCAGATGCCCTGGACCAAGATGCACTCTCCAACCCAGAACGCCTCTTCTGCATACACGCGGTATCCCTCAAGAGTCTGTGCAGCGGATGGCGTCGAGTGACAATTGGCGACCTAGCCCACGCAGTGGACAAGTTCGCGTGGTGGCTTGAAGAGACCGTTTCGTCCCGCAAAACGCCCGAGAGACTCGTTTATATTGGACCGAATGACATCCGCTACGCCATAGTCGTTCTTGCGTGCATGAAGATAGGCCACTGCGTGAGTAGCCCGAGTCAGACTTGCAGTATCATGTCCAACTGACAGAAGAGCTCAAGGTCCTTCTCCTATCACCCAGCACGCATCCATCCGTGGTTGACCATCTTCTCACCTCTGGAAATTGCTCCAAGCTGCTGTTCGCCCGTGAGCTTATCGACCAAGTCCAGAGTATCACCAAGGCAAATGCAAGCCTTCAGACATGGGAAGTGTCGGACCTCTGGTCAATGTTCAATGGTCCAAATAGACCATTTCCCTACTCCCACGAATACACTCTGGCCAGAGAGCAACAGCCGGCTGTTGTAATGTACAGTTCAGGGACTACAGGTAAGGTTGCGATCTAAAAGGAATGACTGTGCCCCTGACTAATTTGAATTTCCGTGTAGGGCTACCAAAAGAGATGGTCAAATCGCATGGATATCTCAGTGCAGTGGACTATTTCAGGCATATTCCATTGCCACCGGGAAGAAAGCCAACAGCCCCTTGGATGAGCCATCCCAATGACCCCCATCTGGTGAAGGCCAACATGTTCCACGGGACTGGTCTTATAGCATGGGTAGCTGCTCTCTTCCATCAGACACATTTTGTTATAGGCCCCGATGTGCCACTGACTCCGGCGACGTTGAAGGCAATTGTCTCCGAGACAGGCGCAAAGTCAGGCCTCTTTACACCCGACATGCTAACAAGCTTGAGTACTTTGCCGGATGGAATAGAGGCCCTGGCAAGCCTGGAATGCGTAAGCTTTGCCGGCAATCCTTTGGCACCGAGTGTTGGTGATAAAATCGCACGCGTTACGCGTTTGCAAGCATGCATTGGTATGACAGAGAGTGGCTATCTCTATACCTTACAGCCTAGAGATCGCAGGGACTGGGAATACTACGAATGGACCTGCCACCATCCGGTACAGATGCGGGATCACCCCAGTGGATATTCCGAGCTGGTCATCACACGCCCGCCTGGCCGTTATACGCATGCTCTCTTCTTCATGCACCCCGATCGACAAGAGTTCTGTACGGGCGATCTGTATGTCCAGCATCCTGAGCTCCAGGGGCTTTGGAAGCATGTTGGCCGCAAAGACGACGTGTCCAAGCTGAAAAACCGAGTGTTTCTCCATCCAGCTCCCATTGAGAGAACTCTCGAGGGGCATGAGTTAGTTTCCAGGGCTGTGATGACACCCGACCCTGCCCTTCGTGTGGTACTCATTATAGAGCCGGACCGGAGAATGGCAGGGAGTTTGCTGTCACCCGACGAGATCATCGACAGGCTCTGGCATTTGGTGGAGAAGCTCAATGGTGGTCTTCCTGTGGAGGCTCGAATGGCAAGGAGTCGGATTGCGGTTGCTCCTGTTGATAAGCCCTTCAAGAGAACAGCAAAGGGAACAGTCCAGCGCCGTCACGTACTTGATGACTTTGTAAAGGAAATAGAAGCGGACTTTCACAGCGTATCCTGACCTGCATGGACGATATAACTCTTTATAGCTGTTATTAATCAATCCGCTCATCTTGGTATTAGGCGTTTAGTACGATATTCTCTAGCTCCTAAGCATATAAAGTACATGATTCTGATATTGGACCAGGCTGCTCGACTCCCTGGGGCCTGAATCGACATCTAAGCGAACTTACGAGGTAGAACGTTTCATCCTTCAGATATTCGTAGGCACCAAATTAAGCAACGTATTATTGGATAGACTGGCATAAGCCAATGTTCATTAAGTAAACATGCAGATACCTACTATTACCGGTAGCTGTTAGTTAACGAGGCTGTGTAGTTGGTGACTACAGGTTCCAACACGCTACCTCACAGACCATTCCACGCGTTTTCAACCTAAAGGGCCTGAATATTGGGTTAAGATACCAGAGTGGTCTATATTGCTTGACCGGTCAATACCTTCTACCCTGATCGGCCAGGATGTCGACACAGTCTACGCGCAATCCCCTCCAGATCCCGGAAATAATTGCCCTCGTTCTTGATCATGTCTGCTTCGTCCCTGATCTTCTTTCCTGTGCCTGCGTGAATAGCAGGTGGCATGGCCCGGCTGTAGCGAGGCTGTATGAAGGCTGATATTCCCGCTCTCAACTGCCTTTATACCGCCTCTCTGCAGGCCTGTATCTCTCAGCTCCTTGGATGGCCGGTGCTGCCTCTGAATGTGTTTTCCGATCTCGATTTCTATACCACCAGTAGGAACTCTTACTAGGTCTGTTTACGACTGTTGATATTTTGATAGATGGTCAGTTCATCAATCAATGTCTGTTTTGAACTGGATTCAACCCTGTGGAAATACAACCTGGATGATGATTAAACGGAATCGTCGATATAACACAAATTAAATAGTAGTTTAGAATACGGTCTATCTACAGTATTGCTCCACATGCTGAACTGGCAACTACACGATGCCTGGCTATACAAGCGAAGACATTGCTGCCAGTTATTGTAAGCAGCCATTTCATCATCTGCCTGGGTGATCCCAACAGAGGAATTCCACTGGCTAATCAGCTACCGTGTAATTGCCTTGCACCGACCAGCCCTCACGTCTCACACCAGCCGGCTTGGCTCTTTGGTTTCTGAGGTTGTAGACAGGAATGTGCTATTGAATCATATCCAACCCCAGGTACCCCGTAAGCCACGTTCATGATGCCTCCACAATCAAGTTGGGGTAGCAAGCAGTCTATTCCCAGGTGGGCAGAGATCTGATGCTCGTAGTATTGAATCAATGAAACATCCAGTCGCCGATCAGGGTGGGCATCATCGCCTTCGGTCAGAGTCCGAGCCTGCCCTCCCCACGTTCTGGTCTGGTTCGCCACTCCCCGGACTCTCGAGTCATTGTCTCTTTGTCTATTTGCCCATCTCTTGACGGCAGACTGTCGGTCTCCAGTAGGCTAGATAATGGCAGAATCGCCTTCGGTCAGAGTCCGAGCTTGCCCTCCCCACGTTCTGGTCTCGTTCGTCCACTTCCCGGACTCACGAGTCATTGTCCATTTCCCCAGCCCTGACGGCAGTTTTCCGGTCTCCAATTGCCAGGAGTTGATCGGCAGTCCCTCTCCAACTGTCCAGCATGTCGTCGGCTATAAATGATGCCATCCACCACTACGACAGGCTGCTGCATCAAGTTCATTCCCGTACACTCCAAAATGAAGCTCGGTATTGCTAAGCCCGAGGGCCTGCGCGATACTCCGCGCGAGGTCTTGAACTGGAAGCTGTTCTGGAGTGCTACCGTGTTTGGTATGTTGCCTCTGCCCCTGTTGATACAGACCATTCTAGAATGCTAACACATTAAGGCCTCCTTGGTCTCAGTCGTGGCCTCGATGAAGGCCTCGTCGGCGGCATGGCCAGCCTGAAAAGCTTCAAGGACGAGTTCCAGCTAGAAGAGGGATCCGAAGGCCAACAAGCGAGCGTCCTGTCCAACATCACCAGCATGGTCCAACTCGGCAGCATCGTCGGATCCTTCCTCGCCTTCTTGATCTGCGACCGACTCGGGCGTGTTCGATCACTGCAGGTCCTCAGTGTGCTCTGGCTGGTCGGGTTCATCATCGTCGTCGTCAGCCACGGCAATGTCTCCCAGATCCTGGCTGGCCGGTTCATCGCAGGCCTGGGAATCGGGATGACGGTCGTGGTCGCCCCTACATATCTTGCAGAGATTGCGCCAAAGAGTGTCCGCGGTATGCTCACGAATATCTTCGCTGGCTCGGTGTATCTCGGCGCAACGATTGCGTTCTTCAGCAACTGGCGGGCTTCGGTGAATCTGCCTGATACCTCGCGCTGGCAGTGGGTGGCGCCGCAGTTCGCGCATATTGGGTTCGCTGCGTATGTTACATACTTGCTTCTGCTTTACCATTTACTTCGTGCTAACGAGTTAAGGTTCTTCCTGGTTCTCTCCTTCACCGTCCCCGAGACACCACGGTACTACACCATCGCAGGCAAACACGAAGCAGCCGAGCAAGCCCTCGTCAAGCTCCGAAACCTCGATAGCAGCCATCCCTACATCCAGGCCGAGATGATCGGGATCCGCGAACAGCTCGAGCGCGAGCAGGAAGGCTCCAGAGGTGTCTCACGCTGGGGCAAAGTCCGCGAGCTCCTCCTCATCCCCGCAAACAGATATCGCCTGATGCTAGGCGTCATGTCACAGGTCCTAGGCCAGTGGAGTGGTGCATCCTCAATCACCATCTACGCCCCCGAGTTCTTCAAATCGTTAGGAAAAACAGGACAATCGGAGAAACTATTCGCAAGCTGTATCCTCGGAATCGTCAAGCTCGTCTCCGCGTACATCTGCGCCTTCTTCCTGATCGATTTCATAGGCCGACGCCGCTCGCTATACATCGGAATTACAATCCAGACAATCAGCCTTGCCTATATCGCCGTTTTCCTGGGCGTTGTGGGCGAATCGACCCTGGAAGGGGGCCACCTCACCCCGTCCCAGAACCGCAGCGCCGTCGGCGCCATCGCCATGATATACATCTCCGGAATCGGCTGGACGATGGGCTGGAATGCATTCCAGTACCTGGTCAACGCAGATATCTGGCCGCTGCGGCTGCGCGCGCTGGGTAGTTCCCTTGTGATGTGTCTGCACTTCGTCAACCAGTACGGGAACACGAAAGCCGTTCCGGATATGTTACTTGCCATGCAGAGTTACGGCTTCTTTGTGTTCTGTGCCGTGGTCAGTTTTCTAGGCCTTGTTTGGGTGTGGTTCTTTGTGCCGGAGTTGGCGGGGAGGTCACTCGAAAGTACAGACGATTTGTTCTCGTTGCCCTGGTGGAAGGTTGGACGCCATGGGAACAGGCTTGCGCCGGATTTGGGAGGATTGGGGGTTGCAGGTGGTGAGAAGGGTGACGATGGTGATGTTGAAAGGGCCAGACAGGTTGAGTACGCACGGGCTTAGATGTTGGTTTAGTATTGATAGGTACTCATTGAGGAAGCATTGACTATGCCGTCTATCTAATTAGCTATTAGTATTATTCTATGCTTTGTCTATATTATTCCAGAGGCATACACCGGTTCTCGAGCCTTCCTGAGCATCTCAGCCTTCTCTCCAGTATCTCTTGACGTATATTATCGTCGAATTGACATTGTCTGGTTGTATGGTGCTGCGATTGGCGTCTATGAGACTCATTAGTGGCGTCCGAGATGCCGTGAGTAGGTATAGCTGGAGCTCCGTCTCTCGTGCACGGGATCCCTTGCTGTATAGTTTGGGGTGGCCTCTCGAGGGTTTCTGTGGAGGAATGAGCCAGCTGTATAAGTGATAGAATCCTCAGAGCCTCTGGCAGACCGATAGTCATATCCAAATGGTGGACATCTCGAGGAGGTTTAGGCGGCGCCTGAGTGTTCTGTGATCTCCGTTCCACCAAGATGTGCTCTCGAAATGACATCGAACGCCATAGCTCATGCATTACCCAGTGTATTCTGCCTGCCCGCACCATACCCAGGGCCTAGACGGAATATCTCCATCTGGCCGGACATGAGGTCGTCCCCATTGAATCCCGTAAGACACTTCCCCCTGGCCCAAGTCCTAAGCCCATTCTGCACGAACCCCATATCCCCCGACGCACTGGCAACAATCCCAAACGTCCTTCCCCCGGGCCAGCAAACCTGTATAGCGACATCTGAGGGTGCAGCCCTGCGTTTCATAAACTCGATAAACTGCCTAATCAACGGCCCAGCCGAGCCCTTCGCGATATCACGACCGAGATACAGACCAACGATAGACTGTTTCGACCTTGCAAAGATGACTTTCTCTCCTGACTCGCTCGAAGCAGACTCACTCAGGAGATGTAGATACTGCTGTAACTCGCGCGCAGCATTCCGGATCTGAACCGTTGATCTCGCGCCGCGGCTCTCGAGACCCCCCCACCAGCCGACCTCGAGATCAACCGCGACCGTGACGGTGGGAGCATCGTAGTTGAAGTTATTACCGCTCGTCATGTCGTTTGTATCCGAAGCACATGCACGGATGGACTTGTTTCGTGCGTCAATGCGGGCGTTGAGCGGGGCGTCGAAGAGGACTGGGCTGTCGCAGTGGCGGAGGTCGTCGAGGGTTAACCCGGGGGTCCATGAGGAGCTGTGCGGGCCGGAGTCTAGACATGAGACTGGACAATATATCTCATACAAGTCGTGTTCCTCTATGGATGGGTAATCGTCGTATTGTGGGAGTCTCGTATGGGATGCGTATCTGGCGAGGGCGGGCTCGACGAGACTTAGGGCTAGCAGGCCCGCGAGGCTGGAGATGTAGCGTTTCATTTGGGATGTCGTCTAAATACTCAATATGTGGATGGATAGATGTTAACTCGGTAGAATCCTAGAATCTGCTATCCTATATAGTTGCCAGTAACCCCTGTTCGTAAATTTGGCTTATACACTTGGCTTACGCCCCCACCACCCACCAGACCCTCGTGTGCCATCAGCCAACAGGGATTGACAGGATGGCCCAGACTAGCTGTGATAATGGATATAGGATAATAATTACACGGCCCAAGCAGGGGCGAATCTGGCACACGTTGGAGTTTGCACCTTTGACGGGAAGAAGCACAATCACGGACGTCAAAACTTATTATGGACTACAGAGGCCACTATCATTAGTTAAACTGAGCCTATTTGGCTCGTTATGAGCCTCTTGTTCGATTCTGTTTCTGTTCCTTCTGGCTTATCAGACGGGCTCTTGTTAGGTAGCCCTTTCTTATATCAATACTTCATATCCAATCATACACACAGTATGTAAACCCACCGTAGGATTGTCTAGCCCCCAAAGCCCAACTGCGTCCTGGAGGATCTACGCACATCCTCATTAGCCTCAGGGCAGTCAGCCTCGCATGAAGAGATTTCGATATCCACTCCCAACGCAGGAACGCCCTGACACGGCCCACGCCCTGGAGCCAAGGAGATGAGGCTATTCCCTGCTCCGTTCCGAATACCGTGGGAGTTATACAACATAAATCCGGCCCTCATATGGCCGCAGAGTCTCGGAGGCCGAAGGATAGTTGCTCACCAGCAGTTGCATCCCAGCTTCCATGTCTCTCGACCAGGCTTGCTCAGTTTGGGTGAAATTCAGCACTACAAGAGCCCGGTGCTCGCCTCTCGACTTCAAAAAGCTAAAGACTTCCTCGTTCTCATAGTCAACCACTTCAAACGACCCATGGATAAATAACTCCCGGTATTCTTTGCGCAGGCGCAGCAACTTCTTCCAAAACGAGAGCACACTATCTGGATCCCCCTCTTGCCTCTTCACATTGATCTCGCGATACATATCGTGCGTCCTCATCCACGGCGTCCCTTCACTAAACCCAGCCTCAGCCGTATCATCCCACTGCATAGGAAGCCTCGCATGGTCGCGCGCCAGAACACGGAGACCCTCCATGATGCGTTCTGGGCGATCAGGGCTCACACCGGTAGCAGCCTGCCTCTGCGCCTCACGATAGTACCCCAGCCCCTCGATATCCTTATACTCGTCAATCGACCAGTCCCGCGGCGCATTAACCATACCAATCTCCTGCCCCTGATACAAGAACAGAGTCCCCGTCATCGCAACCATCATAACCGCAAGCATCTTAGCAGACCGCTCCCTGAACTCCGGCGCATCAGACGCAAACCGCGACACCGCACGGCCGTTATCATGGTTCTCGCAAAAGGCCGTCGTCCAGCCGTCCGAGCCCTCAATGAAGGACTGCCATTTGCCCACGATGGACTTCAGCTCCGTCAGCTTCCACGGCTGCAGGATGTACTTGTCTTCCAGGCTCTCGCCCATCCCGATATGCCCGATATCCAGGTGGAACACCATACTCAGCTGTTTCGCAGACGTACCGACGTAGCGCAGGACATGGGCCGGGTCTGGTGTATTCGCCAGCTCGCCGACCGTCACGACATCGCCATACGGCGCGAGGACATCGTCGAACATCTCCCGTAGAAACTCGTGGATACGGGGTCCGTTGCACCACATCTCGATCGCCGGCTGGATGTAGCTATTCGGGTCTGTAATAGGCGCGTCCTGGAAGTCGCTATGCTTGCTGTACTTGTTGACAGTGTCGACCCGGAATCCGTCGACGCCTTTCTCCAGCCAGAACCGGATTGCGCTGTTGTAGATGGCTTTGCGGGTTTCTGGGTTGTCCCAGTTGAGGTCGGGCTGGGATTTGGCGTAGAGATGGAGGTAGTACTCCTGTGTATGTTCGTCCCATGTCCCTGAGCAATACCGTCAGTGTCTAGAAATTCAGCAACGCGGTATGAAGGAACAGACAGGTACTCCCAGCGAAATATCCCCGGTAATTCGTTGGAGGCAGCCGATTCCCTTTATCATCATAGCGAGGCGGTCGCCAGAAGTACCAGTCGCGTTTGGGATTATCTCTGCTGCTGCGACTTTCTTTGAACCAGCTGTGCTCGTCGCTGGTGTGGTTAATCACCAGGTCTAGGATAATCCTCATTCCGTGCTTGTGGCAGGCTGTAATGAGATTCTCGACGTCTGAAACGGTGCCATACGCCGGCAGGACGCTCTCATAGTCGGAGACATCGTAGCCCATGTCGTGCATAGGCGAGTCGTACATTGGAGAGAGCCAGAGGACGTCTATTCCTAACGAATGCAGATAGGGCACTTTCTCAATGACGCCTGGGATATCGCCCCAGCCATCGCCATTGGAGTCTTTAAAGGAGGCCGGGTAGACCTGGTAGACAGTGGCCTCCTTCCACCAGTTGTTGGTGCCTGTTGGGAAGGACATTGTGCGTTCTTCTCTGCTAGGGAAATAGTTCTTCTCTCGCTGGCAATAAAACACACAATGGACGCCTTATATGTGAGACCCCGCGCAGCTTGGCTTCTAAGTATACAAGCATGGATTGGCCTGTTGCCCCGACTATCCCCCGACATGGCGCCGGTGGCCAACCAGCTTGATTTGTGTCTTGCAGTGCGGGGATGATCTTCATATCTTTCTTGTGTATATAATGTTCCATCCTCATTGAGGTGCTGCCATCTCAGTCGATTAGGCCAATCTCGTCGAAACCATGGAGGACCACAAACAGACCCTGGCCCACGGCAAACATGCTGCCCAGCAAGAGCAGTCCATGACGCTCTGGCAGGGCCTCCGTCTGTATCCCAAAGCCGTCGCATGGTCTGTGCTGCTATCCTCAACCCTCATCATGGAGGGCTACGACCTCGCCCTGCTGGGAACCCTCTACGCTTCACCAGCCTTCAACCAGAAATACGGCGTCCAAACCGCCGATGACGACTGGAATATCTCAGCAGCCTGGCAATCCGGCCTCTCAAACGGCGCGCGCGTCGGCGAGGTCATCGGCCTGATCCTCAGCGGTCTCGTCTCTGAACGCCTGGGCTATCGCTGGACAATGATCAGCGCCCTCCTCGCCATGAACGCCGTCATCTTCCTCTTCTTCTTCGCTGTCAACGTCCGCATGCTCCTCTCTGCCGAAATCCTCGCCGGTATCCCCTGGGGCGTCTTCCAGACCCTGCCAGCCGCATACGCCGCCGAAGTGTGCCCCGTCGTGCTGCGCCCATACCTGACTACCTACATCAACATGTGCTGGGTGATGGGCCAGTTCATCGCCGCCGGCGTCAACCGCGCCTCCTTCGCGCGAGAAGACCAATGGTCCTACCGCATCCCTTTCGCTATTCAATGGGCATGGCCCCTCCCACTCGCCGTGGGGATCTTCTTCGCCCCTGAATCCCCCTGGTGGCACGTCCGACGTGGCGATATCGCCGGGGCCAAACACGCCCTGCAGCGCCTAACCCTTACCTCCTCCCCATCTAGAGACACCAACCAAAACGAACCATTCGACCTCGACGCCACAATCGCCATGATCGCACACACTAACGAGCTCGAAAAGTCACTCACGGCCGGGACATCATACACCGACTGCTTCAAGCGCGCAGGCGGCAACCTCCGACGCACAGAGATCGTCTGCGGCGTGTGGATCGTCCAGACACTCTGCGGCCAGAACTTAATGGGCTACTTCGCCTATTTCTGCGTCCAGGCCGGCTTGCCAGAGGTGCACTCCTTCAATCTCTCGCTCGCACAATACGCACTCGGGATCCTAGGGACGATCGGCTCCTGGTTCCTCATGGCCAAGCTCGGGCGGCGAAGCATCCACCTCCTGGGCCTCTGTTGTTTATTCACACTGCTTGTAGTAACAGGGAGTCTCTCCTTCGCATCTGCATCAAATACAGCAGCTAAATGGTCCATCGGCGCCATGCTAATCCTCTTCACATTCATCTACGACATAACCCTCGGCCCCGTAACATACGCCCTCGTCTCCGAACTCTCCTCCACGCGCCTTCGATCCAAAACTATAAACCTCGCGCGCGCCGGGTATAATATAAGTAATATCGCCGTGAATGTGCTCACGAACTACCAGTTGAATGATGATGGCGAGACGGGGTGGGGGTGGGGCGCGCGGTCTGCGTATTTCTGGGCGGGCTCTTGTGTGGCTTCTCTTGTTTGGGCGTTTTGGAGGGTTCCTGAGCCGAGGGGGAGGACTTTTGCTGAGCTTGATGTGCTTTTTGAGAGGGGGGTTTCGGCTAGGAGGTTTGGGGGTGTTGTTGTTGACCCGTTTGAGGATGGGATGGAGGTAGGAGAGGGGAGAGAGGGTGGGAAGGGGTGAAAGAAGGCTGGGTCTGGCTATTTTGTAGGAAATGAATATGAATCCAACGTTAGTGGAAAACCACTATTATTTGTTAGTTCTATTGAATTAGTCTATTTTGTATGCTTCAAAATCCACCTGTTCTGGGTTATCACGTCCAATCTTGTATATCTGCCATAGTATGGAATGGTTGTTGACTGTATCAATTCTCGGCAGGAATTTTGGCCTGAGGTTCTGGTTCCGGCGACTGACGGGCCTCGCTCGACGTACCACCAACTTCATCCACCGCCGTGCTGACAACACCCTTGCTATCGACGAAATTCGAGATGCGGTTCCGCGGCAACCACGCATCCTCCGGCATAATGAAGTACGAAACAAGTGCGAAGATGGTCACGCCGGCCATGATGATAGGCGCATAGTTTAGGTTCTCGCCTGTCACAGGGAAGGCATATGGCGAGAAGAGCACCGCAACAACCCATCCGTTCCAGAACACTCCGATCACCTGGAATGGCTTGGACCACTTTCCAAGACTCCACGCGGGCTTGGGGAATCGTTTCGGGGTGAGGAAGAGACGCGCGAGGCAGATGAGGCCATACGCTGCAGCAGAGGGGACACCGGCCGCAGAAACGAGCGAGGTGAAAGCAACGTCTGACGGGAGGATGGTGCAGGTGATTAAGGCCGCGACACTCCAGACAACGATGACGGCGTTGCGGGGCTGGCCGTTGTGGACAACGGAGACCCAAGAGGAGAAGGGCAGGACGCCGTCACGGGCCACGGCGAAGACGAGGCGAGACGCCGCTACGATGGCCACCGCGGTGTTCTGTTATTGTTGGGTTAGGGACTTGGCTGATTGGAAATAGGAGGTAACATACGAGCCAGAGGGCGAATATGCAGATAATGTTCATGAAAATGTGCCCACCCTTTCCGAGAACAACGGCGTACAGAGGCACGAAGGGCTGCGGCGAGCCGAATTCGAAGAGCTTGTCAGGAGTGGGCTAGTTTTGTTAATCATTGTTTTTTCAATACGGTCCGGCAGACTTACTGCGCAGAAAAGGAATAGGATAATGGTTGCGAAACCGCCGATTCCACTTGCAACTGTGCTCCAGAAGATACCCCGCGCGGCCGTCACAGATGCGTGCTTGGTTTCCTCTGCGACGTGACCGGAGGCGTCAAATCCAATCAGAATACCGGCGGTGGCAAGATAGGAGAGACACCAGTTCCACCCTGGGGGGGCGTTCGTGCCGTTGTACGTAGACATGAAGGCTTCCTCGGCAGTTCTGAATCCCCAAGTATTGGCTGTGCCAATTGGGAGCCAGATGACATTAAGGAAGAAGTCAAGCATAACAACCGCCGAGGAGAACCAGAAGACATATTTGAAATATCTCGCTGTTGACGTTAGCGTGAATCCGCGGGTTGGTGGACGAGACTTACGCGGCATGAAGTTGAGCAGAGCTGCTAGGGCAAGGAGGACCTCGGTGACGATCCATTGCACAGCACGGAACTTGACGTCTGTCACATCCTTGGGAAAGTCGACGTCAAATACGGTCAATTCCTGTAGCTAGGTAAGTACGCATGTATGGATGGCGATGAGGGTCGCCTACAGATAGCAGATAGTTTGTTGCTGACTGGGTATTACTGGCGCAGAACGTTGTCCACGCAGTGGTCGACCACCATGCGACGATAAATCCAAGAAGTCGTCCGAATCTGGGACCACCTGCTT
The DNA here is from genome assembly GCA_023625095.1 of Aspergillus sp. S2111Y. Classification (NCBI taxonomy): domain Eukaryota; kingdom Fungi; phylum Ascomycota; class Eurotiomycetes; order Eurotiales; family Aspergillaceae; genus Aspergillus; species Aspergillus sp. S2111Y. The sequence goes on from JAMABB010000030.1 coordinate 116,486, forward strand.
CCGCAGCCCAGAGGTAAATTGATCCGGCGGAAGGCGAAGCAGAACAAACTTCTGCGATGACGGCCGCTGTGATGAAGGTGAAGACCACGGTAACGAGATAACTCGTCCTACTTCTGTTAGACTCGTCGCTGCAATATACGAGATCGGTGCATACCAATAAGCCAAGTTTCCGCCAGCGGCAATGCCGGTACTAAAGGTGACACGTACACCACCGACGAAGTATAGCGCAGCTGTGATGGAGTTAGAAATCAAATTATGGTCATGTTCCACTGCACATACCGAATGTCGTGGCGAAGTTTTCGAAAAATGAGTATGTCCGATGTAGGACCTGTGCTTATAAGTCCCGCCCGCTTTGTTGATCCGATGTGAACTTACCGGCTTATAGCCCATCGTTTTCTAGGGAAATGTTAGATTCGCCCGAGATAGCTGGTGCGCAAACTTACCAGAAGAGCTGCATCTTCCTGCGATTCTCTTTGGCTCCTCGTATCTTCCCCAGCGGGATCCTGCTCGATGAACTGATCATGGTGAGTCCGTGACGACATGGCTACAAATCGAACGCGCGACCAGCGGTACTACGCGAAAACACAATCTGCGCCAAAAGAGAGGGTAAAAAGCAGGAGAAAACTTCTCGTTTTGCGAAGTTGACGATAGAAGCTGTCGCAACCCCACCCGGTCACGAGCAGAAAAAGTAAAAAGTTAATTAGCTGACAAGAGCTAGATCATGCCGAAGGTTTCAGCTTTCAGGCCAGACTTGGAGAAGCCAGTGAGCCGCGAGGATATGGGAGGTCAAAATTGACGTGGTCCTTGACGTTGATGATGAGATGGGTCGGAGATGACTGTTCCGCAGAATTTGGCTGCACGCAATTCCAGGAACGTTGTCGCATCCACCTCTTGTGCCTGCGCAGCGCGAATGGATGGACCGCGCTTCCGTGGGTCGGGGCCGCGAGCTTAGTATGGCCACTAAGACTGGCTGGGCGTCGCTGCAAGAACTCGACTGAGAAAGCTTTGGATCTTCTGAAGCTGAGCGACCATCACCGCACGGTCATGGTATCGGATTTCTCTGACAGGATCTCGGCATCGCGTTGGCTATCTCCAGCGAAGGGTCAGCCTGTCTGCCACTGTGAGAAGCAAGGTTCAAGAATCAAGGACGACCCACCGTGAAAACTTTGAGTCGGGCCGGAGAATGGAGAACGGTGTGGGCCAATAATTCAAGGTTGTTTTGTGGGCTGTCATCAGGTTAATTTGTTTTAACTTTTGGAGTTGGCCGTCGAGACCAAACGTGGGATTTGTCTTGCTCTTGACTCTTGATTCTTTCGGTTCTTTCACGATGAGGTCACGTGAACTCATTGACACCTAAGGCATATAAGGCAGAAGCGTCGATGACTTGATGTGGACCTCGGAGATCCGAACCGCAGCTTCAGCAGCTTTCACATTAGTGGAGCAGTTCTAGCGTGACGGTGTCACATGGAATCAGCCTGCTGGGAACTTGGAACAGCAGAGGCGCTCTGGAAGCCAGCTTGATAACAGGCTTACAGCGTAGTGCAGCAGTGACACAATGCGGAGAAACATGCTGTATCACCTGATCGGCCCGTGGGGTAATTCCAGTCTTCTGTACAGAGCACAGACTTTAAGGCTTACAGAGTAATCCGACTTGATAGATGTGAAGTCATCTGCTGCCAGCTCTTACCGAGTGCCGTTCTTCGGCTCTCCAGAATCCAAGTGGAGACGAGACAATCCCCAGATCCAGCCCGTGCTCTGGCAAGTAAGTTAGTTATTCACAGACTAAGTCTACAGCCCTTGTCTAAGCGCCGAGTCTTGGTCGCACCGTGAGCGGCACCGTTTCATCGATTAGTCTCCTGTTGCCCGATCGTGCCGGCTATTGTCCGTCCCAGGGCGCGACTCGTGGAAGAATGCGCCTTCGTTCGCCCTTGCGGTTGTGCCGGCGATCTCCCCGCAACTCCGTCCCCTCTCCAGCTCCTCCTTCGGTTCTTCCTCTTCTGCTCAGTCACTGCCTGCCGCTAGTCCTCCACTCTCTTCCGAGCTCGAATGAGCTCCTTTAATACCCTCTGGGCACTCCTTCCCCTCTTTTACTCCTCCTCTGCTCGTTCGATGGGCTGTCAACACCCATCACCTTTCCTCTCCTCATTGTTGCTCTGGAATGAGCCCTGTCGCCTATCGTCGGTGACTCAGTGCGCATTCTCTGCCTGAGCCTTGCATGCACCATGAGTGCATCGTTCCCCCTGCGGTCGGCTCTGGGATCGTGTCGAGCGGTCCTCGGTACCTTCCCAGGCAGGTCCTACATCTCACTCAAGCAGTCGTGTGAGTCAACTGTCCTCAGTCAGTTAACAAGCTACTAACACTACTCGCACAAAGTTGTCCGCCTTCCCTCCTCCCGGCCCTCGTACCAGCACCATCAGTCAGTCTGGCAATACCATACACAGAGCCCTCGGGCGTACGCGACCAGTACCTCTCCGCCGTCTACAGTTCCTGTCATCCCGTACGCCTCTTTGACGATCGGAGTGCCTCGTGAGATTTTCCCGAACGAACGCCGGGTTGCGCTTACACCTCAGAATGTTGCCTTGCTGCTTAAGAAAGGCGTCTCGCGTGTGTTGGTAGAACGCGGAGCTGGTGAAGGCGCCCAGCTGCACGACCAAGCGTATGAGCAAGCCGGCGCTACTTTAGTCGACCAAGCTACTATATGGTCTCAGAGTAACATTGTCTTGAAAGTCCGTGGCCCTCAGCAGGATGGTACCTTCAACGAGATCGAGGCCTTGAACAAAGGCAGTACAGTCATTTCGTTTCTCTACCCAGCCCAGAACAAGGAGCTGGTGGATAAGATTGCCTCACGCGGCGCGACTAGCTTCGCAATGGACATGGTTCCGCGCATCTCACGCGCCCAAGTTTTTGACGCTCTAAGGTAAGCTATCCGTTTAATCATCGCAGTTTAGTCTAACATGATGTAGTTCGATGGCCAATATTGCTGGTTACAAGGCTGTTCTGGAAGCCTCAAACCACTTCGGTCGTTTCTTAACCGGTCAGGCCACCGCGGCTGGAAAGATCCCCCCCGGCAAGGTTCTAGTGATCGGCGCTGGTGTCGCCGGTTTGAGTGCCATAGGATCCGCCCGCCGCATGGGCGCAATTGTTCGCGGTTTCGATACTAGACCTGATGTTCGAGAACAGGTTCAGTCACTTGGTGCGGAATTCATCGAAGTGGACATCCAGGAAGATGGCGCTGGTCAAGGTGGTTACGCGAAGCAAATGTCACCAGAGTTCATCGAGGCAGAGATGAAACTTTTCATGGAACAAGCCCGTGAGGTGGACATCATTATCACTACTGCTTTGATTCCAGGGAAGCCGGCCCCGAAGCTGGTCACCAAAGAGGTAAGTTTTGTTGTGGTCATCGAAGGACATTGGTCTAATAATACTGAGTAGATGCTCGCGGCTATGAAACCCGGGTCTGTCATTGTTGATCTAGCAGCTGAGGCTGGCGGGAACTGCGAGGCAACTGTTCCTGGAAAATTGACTACCTACAACGATGTTACTGTTATTGGTAAGTTCTCAACCTGCGTGGTAGGACTGTGTTTTAAACATGATTTCAGGTTACACCGATTTCCCGTCTCGCCTACCAGCCCAATCGTCCTCGTTGTACTCCAACAACATCACCAAGTACCTCCTTTCTATGGCTCCCCAGGAAAAGTCCTTCGGTGTTGATTTGACGGACGAGGTGGTTCGAGGATCTATTGTGACTCACAATGGTGAAATCCTCCCTCCCGTACCTCGTGCTGCACCACCCTCTCCGAAAAAAGAAGCAGCAGCAACCCCGTTGGCGGCAAAGGCAGAGCTGGCTTTGACACCATGGCAAAAGGCCACCCGTGAGGTCACAGCTACCACCGCTGGGATGGGAACTGCTCTCGCACTGGGCAAGGCAACTGGACCGATCTTTATGGGCAACATGCTGACAGCTGGCCTGGCCGGGCTTGTCGGTTATCGTGCTGTTTGGGGTGTTGCGCCTGCTCTTCACTCCCCCTTGATGAGTGTCACCAATGCGATTTCGGGTATGGTTGGTGTTGGCGGATTCTTCATCATGGGCGGTGGCTACCTTCCCACAACCGTTCCCGAATTGCTGGGATCCGTGTCTGTTCTTCTCGCATTCATGAATGTTTCTGGCGGTTTCGTCATCACGAAGCGCATGCTCGATATGTTCAAGCGTCCTACTGATCCACCTGAGTACCCCTGGTTGTATGCTATCCCGGCTGCTATCTTTGGCGGTGGCTTTCTGGCTGCCGCAGGAACTGGTATGGCTGGACTCGTTCAGGCGGGATATCTAGTCAGCAGTGTCCTATGTATCAGCTCTATTTCTGGCCTTGCTTCCCAGCAGACCGCGCGCCGTGGAAATATCTTCGGTATACTCGGTGTCGCTGCCGGTATTCTCGCGTCGCTAGCAGCTGTCGGATTTTCTCCTGAAGTATTGACCCAGTTCGCCGGTGTTGCCAGTGCAGGTGCTGTTGTTGGTGAGTATTCATTCTATCATATTTAAACCTATTCCGCTAACAGTCAACAGGGGCATTGATTGGACGTCGTATTACCCCAACTGGGCTCCCACAGACTGTTGCCGCTTTACACTCCGTTGTTGGCCTCGCAGCTGTACTCACAAGCGCTGGGAGTGTGATGGCCGACATAAACGATATTTCGACTCTCCATCTAGTTACAGCATATCTTGGAGTCCTTATCGGTATTTCAACCAAATTCTGCTACTTTGATTCATAGTTTATCCTAACTCGCTTAGGTGGTGTCACATTCACTGGCTCCATTGTGGCCTTCCTCAAACTCGCCGGCCGCATGTCCTCCAGGCCGACCATTCTCCCCGGGCGCCATTTAGTGAACTCAACCTTGCTAGGAGGCAATATAGCTACTATGGGCGCATTCGTCACCATGGCGCCCGCTAACCCTGTTATTGCTGCTACATGTCTAGGAGCCAATACTGCGCTCAGTTTCTTAAAGGGCTACACCACGACTGCCGCTATTGGTGGCGCAGATATGCGTATGTACAGCGGTGCCTCTGTATTGAATTTTGCTAACAACTGCAGCGGTTGTTATTACCGTGCTTAACGCGTATTCCGGTTTCGCGTTGGTTGCAGAAGGGTTTATGCTCAACAATCCGCTCCTCACGAGTGTGGGTTCTTTAATTGGAGTCAGCGGTTCAATCCTGTCGTACATAATGGTATGTCTCATCAACCTTGCAGCTGGACTGTGCTAATTTGATAGTGTGTCGCAATGAACCGATCTTTGCCGAACGTGCTGTTTGGTGGAATATCGAACCCTCAACAATCCCAGAAGAAGATCGAGGGCGAGGTTACGCAAATCAATGTTGAAGAAACGGTAGACTCTCTGGCCAACGCGGAGAGTGTCATCATCGTAAGTATATCCACTTCGTCTTAGTTCTATACTTATGCTTACAACTGTAGATTGTTGGCTACGGCATGGCCGTAGCAAAGGCACAGTACGCCCTAGCCGAGATCACGCACATGCTGCGTGCCAAGGGCGTCAAAGTCCGCTTCGCCATCCATCCCGTTGCCGGGCGTATGCCAGGGCAGTGTAACGTCCTGCTTGCAGAGGCATCCGTGCCTTACGACAGTTAGTACTCGACCCTCCTTCATTTGACTTGGTTACTGATTATCCCAGTTGTACTGGAAATGGATGAAATCAACGACGACTTTGCGGACACGGACGTGACCCTCGTGATCGGCGCCAACGACACAGTTAACCCTATCGCCCTGGAACCCGACTCCGCGATCTCAGGCATGCCCGTGCTACAGGCGTGGAAGAGCAAGGAGGTCATCGTGATGAAGCGTGGCATGTCCAGCGGATACGGTATACAGCAATCATTCTTTATGATTGAGCAATGCTAACTAGCCACAGCTGATGTCCCCAACCCGATGTTCTACAAACCCAACACCAGGATGCTATTCGGGGACGCAAAGACCTCGTGTGATGGTAAGCTAACTACTAACTTCCTCTTAAACCATACAAGTTAATCAATTCTAACCTTTGCCGCAGCCATCAAAGCCAGTATCGAGGGCCGTAAGTAGGGTAGGGGAGGGAACCGGTTGCATATGCACATATGGGCAATTCTGCGATTTTCTTTTTTTTCCCCCTATTTATTTCCAGCCGTGTCCATAGACAGACCAGACCTACTCTGTACTTCTTTGCATCGCTGATCAATGGGATAAACCGTTTTTTAAGTTGATCGACGTGCGCATCGCACTAACTGCACACGTAATGCAAAGCTAAAGGGCCACCCCTCAATTATCAATCTGAGCGGTTTATGCTTTTAGCCGTCTCCTCGGCTATCATCGGAAGGAGGCGTGCGCTGTCGGAATAAAATCCCGGCGCCCATTGTACTACAATTAAGTAGACACCTTTAACAACGAATCTGACACGTCAAGTTGCACGAGTTGGAGGCTAAAATCGCATGGTACATTATTGGTCTCTTAGAATAAATTTATTCTGACAGGGTACTTAATTTGGTGACTTGTATCCTGTCTCTGCAAACTGCTAGTGCTAGATTTATATATTTCCGCACCGGAATTCAAAAGATCCAGACAACTCCGTATTGGTATTTATTCAGAAGGAAAAATGGACTCCAACTGCGGGAATTATTACGTTTTTGCTTCTTATTGCAAAACGCCAAGTCTAAACAGAAGCAGGTCTAATCGGTTCCAAGGTTCCGCGTATCCTAATTTACCCGAACGCCTGTTTCCCGCGCCGCTAGGAAGTTCAAATCGAAGGAGACGTATAGTCGTGATTGTATCGTATATTTTATATGTTAGATAGGTGGGTGGAGTGTAAGCCTGTTGGGTGGGTAGACTAGTTGAGGTAGGGAGGGATGGTCGACCAGCATTTCGGTAGCTGGGTGTTGAGTTTTGTGCTGATGTTTGCACCAGGGCCGTTTGACGGCCCTTTTATTTGTATAATGTGATATGTCAAGATGATGAGACATATGCAAAGACGTTCAGTTAAGGAAGGAGGATCGATGAGCGGACATCGTCCATGGTGTCGACCCAGCCTTCTGGGAATGCGCGTTGTTTGAACCAGGCCTTTTCTAGCTCTTCGAGGCCCTTTTCCACGTTCTATAATGTGGTTAGCAATGTCTAGTTTTGATGAAAAGCAGAGAGATCGTACCTTGAACCCATATCTTTGCATATCGATCATGGTCTCTCGAACATACTTGTGCTCGCGTTCATCCCGGCTTTCACGCCCCGCAATGAAAAGAGGCCAGCAGATGGCTAGGCGCCCGACGTCTTTTGCCAGTTTACTAATGAGGTTGAGGATTCTGGTACTGAGAGCGGCCAGGACCTCTCTTTGCGGCAGAATATCGGGTCGCGCGACAGCGGCTACCTTGTGGAGGAAGATATGGGTGGCCTTTTCGTAGGCTTCAACGCAGCCTGCATACTCGAGAACGTCTTGGTGCGGATACTGCGATAAGCTCTCGTCATCCAGTTCTCCGAGTTGCTGTATGCATTGCGGGGCATCGAGGCGCCACTGCACTAGTCGCTGCAATAGACCACGGTAGACGAGGTCTTGTTGTTCAGGGGCCACCCATCCAGACTGTTTCGCCTTTCCAAATGAGCTAATGGCCACCTGGATTTCCATCATGACCGACCAGCACTGGCGCAGATCCTGCAGTAGACCATTGTCGGTGCTATCTTCCGACATGCTGGGTATCCCTAGATTGTATTCCCATCCGCCGCCAAGTGTTCTCCAGTAACTTCCTTCAACAACGGTCCCTTCACTCGTAGCGCACGCACCTGCGACATCGAGGTAGGAGAGGAGGGAAACGAGGAATTGTCGGAGTGGGTGATTCATTTCGGCGACGCGCTGGGCTTCGTGGGCGGGGTCGGTGTTCGGGGAAAACATAAATTTGTAAATCTCACGGGCGCCTTTGAGATGGATCGCCCAGTTGTGATGCTGCGAGTCCATCATCTGGTTGAGTCAGTCGCTGCAGCTAAACAGTCGAAGGAGAGGGACAAACCTCGAAGAGAGCTAACAATAAACAGGTGGCGAAATCTGGAAGCCGTAATCGCTGATTGACTTCGTGCCTCGTTCTAAAGGTCTTGACGACCTCGCCATACTTGCCCATGGCGTGCTGAAAATGGACATTTCGCTCCTGACCTGTGGAAGTGTTGGCTAGATGCAGCGCTCCCAGAGCTTCCATTGCGCTCGCCATCGACAACGACGAATGAGAGATATCGGGAAAACTTCGTCGAAACGGGTTTACGTTGGTTGGTGTATCGTAGATAAGCAGCAGCGTAGCAACTTCATTAACGAAATGGGTATAATAGCGTCCCTGCAAGCTGTCCAATGACGCAACTGGCAGCTTTTCATGTTCAAAACGATATTGGATTGGCATTGGGCCCGAATTGCCCGTTGTCGGGAGCAGCACAAACTCGACATCATCGTGTTCCTTCTTTACCCTGGTATTATCTTCGTCGGAGGGAGGAGATTCAGAGCCGACAGAGAAAACGGGATTCTCGAAGCGAAAGACCAGCGGTTTCGAGTCGGTAACCGTCGTCGGCGAGACGACCACACCGTCGACAGAGTCATTCGTAGGCTCCTCCTTCTTCACTCGTTTCTGCGACTTGCCGCGTTTCTTGGGCGGGGCAGGTTGCTCGGTCGGCGGCGGCGGCGGCGGCCCATAGACCTTGAACGTCATGCGACCCTGACTCCCATCACACTCCAAACCGAGCCGGGTGCAGTTCCGACAGGTGGGAGAAGCTTCGTCGCAACGGACATGGCGGCGGCGACAGGTTGAGCAGCCCGTGAAGCCACGGTGATGCCATCGTCGGACACGCTTCTTCTTATCCTTATCGGGCAGCGAGGAGTCGGCGGGCGGAGGGGGATCGGGGTTTTGAGCCGGCTCAAAGACCATCATACGGGCCTCCATGGGGAGTGAGAGCGAGGCCGACGGGAGAGCTGGAAGAGAGAGACATGAAGAGGGCGAGAGTCGCGAGGATAAGGTCGCGGTGTGGTGGTGGTGATCCTGGTGGACGGTGGGGAGAATGGGGGCGGAAAGCTGAGGATCAGGTCGAGGGCATTATATTATGATTAGGAACAGGTAAATAGTAAAAGGGTAAAAGAGATAAAAGGGCAATAAAGATAAATGTGGGAGAAGCGAGAAGGTGAGGAGATACAGTCGTCAGTGACAGTGACGGTTGGGGAGTGGGGAGACTCAGACCGAGAGACAAAGAAAGTCTCTCACGGACTCACTCAGTGGACCTCTCGAACTCTCTTCCTCTCTCACTCTCACAGAGCCAGACTCCCGCCAACAACGTCCCAGTGGAAAATCCAGCCGCAGCGAATCGCAGATCTTCCGGCCAAGTTCCGGTCCTGCGCTGCAGAGAAGCTGCAGATCCTCGTTTTCGCTTGCTGGTTGACTCCGTTGGGGGCCGTTTTCTGGACCTTCGGCGGCCACTCTCTTTGCGCTGCCACCACTCGCCCGCTCCACTGTGAAGCCATCGCCGTTGATCTCGCTTTTTCCTTTGGTCCGTGGCTGTCTGGTCCCGCCATTGAGCACCCACGATGATTTTCACGATGATCTCCGAGAGGGAACGCTGTCACTTGTCTATTACGTAGTCGGCCTCCTAATTCGACAGCCAGGCACGAGCGACCGGCAACTATTTGGACGCCAGTGAAGAGTCAAATAAATTGGCAACGGGCGACTTGGACTAGACTATCACTTGTGGTTTGATAGAGTTGATGAACCCGGAATATCAGCAATAGAACCAGCAGATCTGCGTTGAACCACGGCCTGCAGCTGTCGATCAACCCTGTCCGAATATCAACAAAAGCCCGTTGCCGTCACCAAGGTGCTGCCCAGGTTTCTACTTCTACATTGGGGCCAAGATATAACGACCGTCCGCGCCGCATATGCAACTAGTTGAGTAGCTACTGCTTGGGCTCTCTGATATCACGGATGCACTACATCGTCCTAACTGGCAGTGGAAAATCCACATATCTCTGAGGAAAGTGCGGATCTATGCGGATCGACTGGGTACATCGCGCCTTCCCACAAGTCTATCGCCACCAGTTCCCTGCTAAAGGCAAGCGCGATGGGCCCTACTGCAGGTTCAGCTGGCCACGCAGTTAGCTGCAGCTTGCGCCAGTCCAAGAGGTGCCCGACTTGTGGCAGGCGGACAGTTGCCACTTTCTTCCTAGGGCAGCCCTGAGGCCAAAGTACAGACTACGATGTACAGAGTATGTCCCTATCATCGGAATTGGTCTATTTTTAGTTAAGGAGTACGAAGTGAGGGCGTAACCGACGACTAGTCATCTGTCTTCATTTTAAACCGCCGAACCAACCGTCATCGAATCCACAGAATGAGTAATTGAAGCCACAGTGCCCATCGGACTCTTAAACGAAGACAACGGAAACCGATCAACCCCTGAGAAAGAATTCCGGATAACTCTCTGCATAGGCTCATTACCATGGGAATGTGCCCCGCTCTGACGCCGCCCCGTATGCGAAGGGATCAAATTGCGAAATGAGCTGCGCCATCTCAATACGAGGGGACTCCGCAGGGCCACCTGGATGATCTTTGGCACGGAGGGGAGACATCCGGCGATCATGCCGCCGGCCATCTCAGGAATCGTCCACAGCCCTACTAGGTTTACGTAGTAGGAGGTGTTGTTGGGTGTTTTGCTCATGATTACAGCGTAGGCGAGTTTCACCACGCCAGAAACACAGGCCCTAGATGGGTTAGACTCTGACAATACGAGGATCGGGGATACGCACATCAAACCAAACGAGAAGGCTGCCGAGATAGCAACCCTCTTCCCAAGCGGAACGCGCAAGCTCCATATGCGGCCCTGGGGAAGGATAAACATCAAAATATCAGACACGGCATTGAGCGCCGATGAAGTGACGACGAGGACGAACCGATTGATGCATGAACCGTGTGTGATGAAGGGATCCCAGGCTTTTGCGATGGGTCTGCATCCGAAGATGGTAACGAAGGTGCCGATGAAGTAGTATACGAAGTTGATCCAGATCAGACCGTGGCAGCTCCAGAAGAAGTAGTCCCGCTGTTCCATGCCGAAGACTTCGATGAGCTGCAGGAGGATGGAGAGTTTGATGAAGAACGAGCAGATCCCGAATAGGACCAAGCCGATTTGGTAGTACTGTAGAGTCAAAGTCAGTACGAGCCAGGCTGACGACTCTATTTAGATGGTCTACCTTAAGCAACGCGACTAAGTCCTTCAGTCGGAGATTCCACTGGTCTACCCCAGACGCAACATTGCCGGACAGCAGCACCACTGCAGAGTATCCCATACAAAGCGCCTATCAAATTAGCACTATCTAAGTGCAGTGAGTTTGGCGACTAACCCAAGCGAGGACCATAGTGTCTGCGCCATCAGCATTTACTTAAGCAACAGAGAAGGAAGTACATACAGTCAGACTTTCGAAACTGGCGAACCACAAACGCCTTTGCATAGATGCGGATGAAAACGCATGCACTAGCCACCGCCCAGAGGGTTACGAAGAGAGCGCGCCACTGCAAATACGAATTCGGGGGATCATCGAGATTAGAGACCTGCCCTTGTGGGGGAGGGCTTGCGGGGCCTTCAAGGAGCGCTTTACGCTGCTCTGGTGTCAATTCAGGTGTACTCATTAGAGTTGGTTGTGGGTTCAAGATAACGCTGGTTGCAAGTCGACACCGCGGGAATGAGCAAATATATACTTGTTTCCTCAATTGGCAATATATAAGGCTGTCAGCGATATCGAAGCATGATCCGAGTTCTTTGTTGTCTGAGTTATTACTATACCCTGATACTGACCAGGCTCAACATGTCAGTATACCAGACAAGGCTGTATCCCGCATACAACACAGCCCCGCAAACCCTGGAAAGCCCAAATGCAGAACGGAAATATGCATGTTCCAGGCCAACTGGTCGACGACAGTATTTTGGACCCCATGATATCGCGCGCTTTGTTCTTATTCCCTGCAGCAGATAACCGCTAAGCTCTATTAATATCCGACAGCACGGTCCCCCTGTAGCCTTGTAGGGTGTCGAGTCAATCCCTGACTTTCCGGCCCGGTCCTAATGCTATTACGATTTGATGAAACTCTCCATTCTCTCTGCTGCATGTTCTACGTAGCAACAGCCTTGTGCTGGAGAGGTCAACGTAGGCTGTGCAAGTTTGCCTCAAACACCACCAAATATAGGCCGTAGAGCTGCAGCTTGAAATGCAAACTTTTCAAAATAGACTATCGCACAGCCTACCAAATCTATTAATAATGAACTAATCCCCGGTAATCTTCGGGGTTCTTCACGGGCTACGAACGACCTCGATTGCTCGAGCCTTGCCGTGGTCCGGGCTGACATTCGGGGATCTAATGATGAAACGGTCAAAGAACCCCTGCTTGTCTTGCCACCTCCCCGCATGTTCTGGACCAATTATTAAAAGGGTCAAATCCCTGTTATGATACTAGCTTGATTTGTTGTCCTTTGCATATCGGCGCTTGTTTCTTGCCATCATATGACCACTGCAAATTTTCAATATCCAACACCAGACCATATCCATACAACAATATAGCAGCACGTCTTAATGGTAATTCATGACTATTCCGGCAAATTATTAAAATCAATCACCCACTCCTCAAAAACACTCGGCCAGTCCTGCGGGTGGTTAACCAAATCATCTATGTCAAGACCTCCATTCCCATTCCCAGTGCTATTTCCAGTCATGTCTCCCCCATTAGCCGTATTTTCATGCAAAGTATAACCAGGGACAGGGCCATTCCGCTCCAGCGCCCGCCAAAAGTCCGTCTCCTGGATCCTCCCATTCAATATCGGGCAGCGACTGGAACTCATCCCCGCGTTCTCGTTCTGTATCTCTGGTATATGCGTAGAAGCATTAAGAGTCAAACGACAAGTTGCCGCCGGCGCATACGTGCGCATGAGTATCCCTAGGACAGACTTGAACATATAAAAGGTATCCGGGTATGTAAGCCTCGAGGATACGGAGAGGGTACCCATGCGGTGGGTGAGGCTTTCGAGGTATATCAACATTTTTGCGCGTGTCTGGCCTTGAAATTCAACCCATTTGCCTCTTTGGGTAGCATTCTCAATATAATGGAGCGGAACTTGGGAGAAACAGAGGTCTGAGGTTAAGGAGATAGTCATGACGAGCTGGGACCACTCGCGGATGGAGAAGTGGATGTACTCGTCCGGTGGAATGGACAGGAAGGTTTCGAGGAATGACTGGATTTCGGAGAAGTGGGTGGTTGCGTGGGTGAGATTGATTCCGGTTGTTGAAGGAGTACGTGAAGGTATTTGATTTAGGGCTGGGTTTGGGATGGTTAATGGCAATGACGAGATGTTGACTTTGATGAATTGTCGCGTTAGGCGGATTGGTACTGTATTCATGGGTTAGAACCATATACCAAGTACTGCTGGAAAATAACATACTCCTGGTGCGAGACTCAGATGGGAGAGCCCAGTATAGGTCCTCGAGTTCATCAGTGAAGGAGGTCATCTTCTCACGAACCTCCTCGAGCGTATTTGGTATACTTAATTCCTCATCGGTGGAATCGCCAGCCAGCTTTACCATGTCCCGGATATCCGCCTTGTAACGAGCAACACGTCTAGCAAGGTCTTGGATACGTAGATACTGCATAGCAAGGTCATCGCTTCTGTCAAGCCTTGGAGTACCCTGGAGGTAGGTTTCTATTCTCGTTCGTGAATAGTTAAATCTCCGCCCAGTAGAGGACATGCTAAGAAGGTCAGCACAGCCCACCCATATAATAGTTTGGTAAAGGGTCTCACAGAGAACAAAGGGCATGACATCCAAGAGAGGCATTTCGCCCGTCGCTTCCTTCGAGGTTTAAGTCCAAGTCCAAGTCCGATATCATGGTTGATACTATTTGGAGGTACTGCGGGATCTGGTTGCGCAGAGGTCTGAGATAAAGGGGATACCTATATAGATTAGACCCGAGAACGGAGCTGGATTTTGTGGGATTCAGCAGGATTCTTACCAGGCGATGTACACCAGTAACCCCTGTACATAGTCCAGACTTTTTTCTCCATGAAGGATGACTCGCTCACTCATAACTCGACGGAATCTCTCGTCTGTTCGTTGCTGGAGGCGTGGTGTGCGTGAAGACGAGACTGTCAGAATCGCTAGTAATAGGAAGGGCTGGTGGGCAGCAATTGCGGCAGCTGAGGACGACTCCGGGATATTTATGAATGGGAAATACGCATTTCCCTTTTTGAAAAAGGATAGCAGTTTGTCTGCTTCTAGCATATTGATGTTCGTATCTCCACTGGCTGGAGATGGACCGACAGACCCTGGGGTTGGTGTAGATGTAGAATCTGGCGAACAGCCTTGGTGCGATTGCTCCTGAAATACACGGCGGTGAAAATCCATCAATTGGTCTACTCCTCCAGAGGGCGGCGGTCGGTCTCTACAAAGGCCAGTAATGACATCTTCGTCATTCTGCGGACTCCCATGATTCAACGACTGGGGCGGCGAGATCCCTGGCCTTTTGACATTCAGCAAAGCCCTAACAGGGATCGACAGGCAACGTACTGCGCACGAGATCGAGGGCCAGTCAAATAACTACATGTATAGCCAAACTTTGCGCATCTGACTGCGTCAATGTTTTGCTACATATCATCATGCGTCAGGTCATACCGTCGACAGGTTTCCCCGTTCGAGCCCTTTCCAGGAGGTAAACATCGTATCTTGCGAGACCGGCAGTTACTGCAGGCTCTTGGGTTCCGCGGGCGAGGACAGATGAACTTCGGGTCGACGTCCATTGCATTGGTTGTTGCAGAGGAGAAAGGTGTAAGACGAGAATGAAGCTTCAATGTGGAGGCTAAGTCTAACCGTATTGCGTATAGATTGTATTGTATCTTATTTCCGAATTGGGAATTCTCTCTTCTATCCCGTCTACGTCGTATATACGGAGTAAGGTAGAGCTAGTATCCTGCAAGCTTAAGACTTAGAGCGTACCCCTCATAGTAAGCTATACATTATTCGAGAATCTTCGAGAGCCCTCTGGGAGATTCCAGCAGTGTCATTATGAGTCAGGAGTCGGATATGCACGTTCCTCACAGCATCAGTGGTGGCCTGAACCCTAAATATATAAAACTCCAAGATCAAACCATACGAACTACTTAAGCTACTTATATTTTATTTTCCAAAAATTCATCTACAATGGCAAACTTCAACACCATCCCGGGTACCACCCCCAGCAAGCCAGAACCATTCACCCTCCACGTCCCAGAGGCAGACCTCACCGAGTTTCACGAATTGCTAAAACTCTCGAAAATCGGCCCACCAACATGGTGGAACCAACAAACCGACGGCCATTTCGGAGTCTCGCGCGAGTGGCTGTCCGACGCAAAGGAAGCCTGGCTGAAGAACTTCAACTGGCCAACACACGAAGCACAAATAAACAGCGTCCCCAATTTCAGACTCACCATTCACGACCACGAGGCTGGTAGTGTCCGTATCCACTTCGCCGCACTATTCTCAAAGCGAGACGATGCTGTTCCTGTTCTCTTCTTGCACGGATACCCAGGCTCGTTCATGGAGTTCCTTCCCATGATGCAGTTGCTGGTTGAGAAGTATACGCCGGAGACGCTGCCGTATCATGTTAACGTACCTTCACTACCAGATTATGGGTTATCAGGCGGTGCCAGCGAGAATGTCGAGATGAATCTTGATCGAGCAGCACGGATCATGAACCAGCTGATGGTTGACCTTGGGTTCGGCGATGGATATATCGCACAGGGAGGGGACCTGGGCAGTATGCTTGCACGGATGATGAGCATTGAATACAAGGGATGCAAAGCGCTTCATAGTATGTATTCCTACAGATACCACTTCGAATAACAGCTAACAGTGGACAGTCAATATGCTCGTGCTCAACACCGATGAAACACCGCCAGAACCGGAGACCCACGATATAACGCCCGAAGAAGCAGAACATCTCGAACGAACAGAGCGCTGGCGTGAGACGGGCTTCGCGTACGCTCTTGAACACGGTACCCGGCCGTCCACGATCGGTCTCGTCGTCTCATCTAATCCCCTTGCTTTGCTAGCCTGGTAAGTATCATCCCCTGCCTCTTTGATATTGTACTGTTTGACCTAACAACGTCAGGATCGGCGAAAAACACATCGAATGGACAGACCCACGCCATCCCCTCCCCCTCGACACAATCCTAGGCATGGTCAGTTTCTACTGGTTCACATCGACATTCCCGCGCGGGCTATACCACGCAGCGCTGGTGAAGGATTTCCTCGCGGGGCGACGACATCCGATCACGAAGGAGAAGCCGCTCGGGTACTCGCGGTACCCGTATGATATGGCGATGCTGCCAGAGTCCTGGGCGAGGGAGATTTATCCGAACCTTGTGCTGGTTAGGAGGCATAGCCAGGGTGGGCATTTTGCTGCATTGGAGATGCCGGGGGCGTTTCTTGATGATGTTGAGGAGTTTATTAGGCTGGTGCGTGATGGTCTGAAGGAAACCTGAATGGGAGTTAATCGGGAGAAGGAGTAAATTGGACTAAAGGAATTGTATGAACCATCGATAACAACATCAGACACTTGCAGAAATTGGAGCATCATCGCGATACTCAACATCCCTCTCCGGCCACCCCCCAGCAGACGCCAAAACATCCACAATTCCAGGCCCCTCCCCATCCTGTCCCCCCCAAACACTCCTAGCGAACGCCACCACCATATCAAGCCCATTCAGCAAAGTCCCCGTAGTCCAAATCTTCCCATCAGCCACATACCGCCTCTCAACCCAGTTCGTTCCGGGGGCCGACTCCCGGAGACTAGGAATGAGGAAGCGCGGCGCTGTAGCCGTTTTCTCCTGCAGGAGACCTGCCGAGAGAACAGGCTCAAAGCCACCGCAGACGCAGAGGAAGGCAGCGCAGGAGTCGTGGATTTTCCGCAGGAAGGCCTTTTCGGTTTCGCTGGCGCGGTAGGTTATTTTGGTTGCGCCGAGGAGGACGATGTCTAGCTGGGGGCAGGTTGTGAAGGAGTCCTGCAGTATATCAACAATAGGATTCGGTGAAACATGTTGGGAAGAGAGGAACGGGAGGCATACTGTGGGAACTACATTCATGTTAGCGGTCAAAGCAGCAGGGGTGTCGCCGGTTTCTGTGACCCAGTGAAAGACGAAGTCTGGGGCTTGGGCTTCCAGTTCGTCGGGACACATGGCTGGAGGGATATCTTTGAGGAAGCTGGCACTAATTCCAGAGAAGAAGCCGACGGGGGCGATGTCGAGCTGTTCAGTGACTCTGGTGATGTTAGTATGGGATAGTACTGTGAGGGTGAAGGGATGTACGAGTTGAGGAGGACGACGCCGACATGAATTTGGCGTCCGGGATTGCGAAGGTCAATTGAAGAAGACATTGTGGAAGTGATTTATGGCAGTTGAGTCACTGAGATTGCTTTGTTGAAGAGAGGGAGGAGTGATGGCTTTATACTTGTCTGCGTGAAGCATACGTTGCCGTAATCGGCTAGTTTATACATCGATATTAACCTATTCTGGCAGGTCGTCTAAACCTTCCATGCGCACTTCCGGTCGGTTCGACTTGCCATCCGCTTTCGATCAACTTATAGACTTTGGTGCCTGCAGTGTTATACCATCATGTACTAGCTCAGACCTGTCCTAATTTTATGATATCATGATGGCCAGATAGAAGCATGACCGAGGACTGTCCAATCATGTGAAAAGAGAGGGTAATTGTGCCTGACACTGAGTGAACCTTGAAGGAAAGCTTAACTGGACCGTGGAAGTGAACTGCAGAGTTTCCATATGACTATGAATGACTGAGTGGTGATATTCGAGGTATCGAAGGCTATAAAGATCTGCCTTCTCCCCGTTCATATCTCTCTCTCTCTCTCTCTCTCTCTCTCTCTCTCTCTCTCTCTCTCTCTCTCTCAACCTCCACGACCAAGCTGGCTTATACCTCTATCATTCAAACCATCCGCTTCGATATCAAAAGCACATTTGGGACAACCGCCCCGTCAATATAGACATGTCCAGCACGGAGATCCTCAATCCCTCACCCACCGAGGCCAGCTACGCCTCCCCAGTCCTTAGCTCGACCACGGCCGGAGAGCCAGTCCGCCACAAGAGGACCGACAGATCTTCAGTCAACAGAGTCTGCTCAGGCGGCTTCGAGGAAGAAGACCTGAGGGCAGGCGGGCCGAACCTATGCGAGGCTCCATGCTGCAGCGGTGAGATACCAAAAACCAATCGCTTTTATAACGAGCTATGCGTAAAGGACGACCATAGCAATGCAATTCGCGCCTTAGCCGACCAGAATCACATTGCTGTGAGCGATATTTCATTTGTCGAAAGACACTCGCGCTGTGTCCCCTCGGACAAAGTTGTCCCAGTCCTCACGGCCCTCCTTACGACCCGAAGACACAACCCAGCCCACAGGGGCTGGGCAGATCTTGCGGGTAAGGTCTGGAATTATCTCAAGGGTTGCGGCATAGGTGAAATAACCGTCGAAATTGTCGACGAACGTTTCAATAGAAACCCTTACATCTTCCCGTGTAAGCGAGAAGATGACATCTATCCCATCTGGGGCCAGGTCTGCGGTGAGATCCTCGCGAGAATAAATTTGACGGACATACTCTCCGCGGGCTGCCACCGTGTTGGCAATGCAGAAGTACCCGACTCGTGCGTCCCCAGCATCCTAGTGGCGGTCTCGTCGAAAAGCAACCGCAACTGGAACGCCGTTCGAGATGAGATCGTGGGTATTTTGATGGAGGCTCAAGTGCACACTGTCGGCGTCATCATCCAAAGAGACGTTTCTCTGGTCCATGCGGGAGACCGGGTTTCCCAGAGCCTACCACCGGAAGATTGTACATCTGACGCCAATGGCGGGACCAGTGTTGGGCCCCATAGCTCACCGCAGGACCAGGGTACACTGGGGGGTTTATTGAACTCAAGAACCCAGCAACAGGAGAGTGGGTAGAGTTCGCCCTCACCTGCTACCATTGCACGATACCAAACGACAAGGAGCTTGCGCGTTATAGCGAGAAGGATGTCCAAGGTAAGTCCTGGCGACTATGACGAGCGTATATAATATGGCACTTGCTGACTCGTAGCCCTCTAGTCTCGGACTGGAACCGACAAGGCGTGCGTATCAACGATGAGAACGCCTCTCGACTCCTAATCATGGACTCTCCAACCCAACGAGACATGCAAGAGGGGATTTCCAGTCTGGAGAATCTTGTCTCAGACATACAAAACACAGGTAAGCACCAGGAAGTTAGCCGTGCAATCGAGGAGGGCGAATATGTGGCTGGCACTCAAATGGCCTTATGGAAAAATCACAATAAACAAGTTCGGAGACTCAATGAGGACAGGGAGTGTATGCAGGGATACCTTGACAAAGGCAGACACAGGCTGGGCACAGTGTTTGCGGCATCAGGGTTTAGAGAGGAAGTGACATCCAGCATAAACTCAAATCCAACACTGCTTCCCACGGTGAGGGACTGGGATCTTATCAGGCCATTGGAGGGCCGCTCCTTGGGAAACAACAATGTAAGTCTCAGCAACTGATCTTGAGTTGGCTGGTTGGCTAACAGGAGCAGTCTATCATGCCCTCAAATCTGCGTGTAGACCAAATGGAATTCCTCCCACGCGGAACAAACGTGGACAGCTCGTGGATCCTACTAAAGACGGGACGCCAGACTGGAGAAACGATAGGCAAGTACAATGGGCTCGCAGAAGCAAGGATTGCAAGGACCTATGTCGATGGAAAGCTGGTGGTGAAAACGACCTTGGAACACGCTGTTGTTTCGAACGACAGGAAGGACACATTCGGACTCAGCGGCGACTCTGGCGCCTTCGTTTACAGCATCACCGGCATTGTGGTCGGAATGTACTTTGGTGGCCCGGCGCATGGGAGGGTTGGGTACTTCACCCATATACACGATATCCTCGACGACATTGAGAGAGTCACCGGTATCAAGGACATTTGGCTGAAGCAGTGATCCGGGACCTACATTCGCCCAATTATTTATCGTATTGCTTGTTTTACTCGTCTTTCGGTTCACATTCTGCACCAGCTGGAAGGCCGACAGACTTTGTTAATGCCGTGCAGTGATTTGCTTTCACACTCTGGTCCATCTTTCTTCTCAATAGATATCTACATTCGGCTTTCTCCATAGCATTGTCCTACAATAAATTCAGTAGTAGGGGCCCATTATGGCCACGTCCAGGGCGCGAGCGCCTTGTTCGGTACTGGGGAGGATGACCCTCGGCGTCAAAGGTCGACTTCGATTTCAATTGAAACGACATTTTGATTTGCTGGATTCCGCAGACCAGCGTCAAGAGATGCAGAGAGAATTAAAAATAGAAACGCTGGAGTGGGATAGGAAAAGGGGAGTTGATGTCAGCGCTTAACTAGATGGCTTATAAGCGCCTACTACTCGCCCTGTCACCAGCTTCATCTTGAACATTTCATTTTCTCATACAATTTGACTATATTCTCTCGACATAATACAAGCAACAGACTGCTGGTAAGTGTCCAACAATGCGATGCTATTCAAGAGTAGCCAAATGTGACTGACATCGCATCAACCTGATTAGACCTGCTTCAAAATGGCTTTACGACAATCTTTGACCGCGAACGACTATACCGTCGGGATCATATGCGTACATGAAAAGCAACTGCAAGCAGTACGTTGCCTGCTAGACTCCGTTCATCCAAAACCACCAGTCCCAAACCGAGACACCAACGACTACACGCTTGGGACAATGAGCGAACACAACGTGGTTGTAGCGTGCGTCCCCGCGAGTCAGTATGGCACGAGTGCTGCCGCGGCCGTGGGGACTAAGCTGTATCTCAGCTTCCCCATGGTCCAATTTGCTTTGGTGGTTGGCATGGCCGGCGGAGTACCAGCCAAAGAGGATATTCGGCTCGGGGACGTCGTCGTGGGCGTTCCTACAGGAGCACGACCTGGCGTTATCCAATATGACTTTGGAAAAGACCTGGCGGACAACCGCTTTATTCACACGGGGTCTCTACAGCGACCACCACGAGTTTTATTGAGCGCAATCAGTGGCCTGGAGTCGGAGCCGTATTTTGGGGCGAGCCCTCTCCAGCCCTATTTGGATGTGATTGTGCAAAAGGATGGTAGATATGGGTTTCCGGGGAGGGAGCGTGATCTCTTATTTCCGGCAAGTTATGTGCATGATCGACCACACAGCACCCGTCGCGACCGTTTCAACGCTCAGATTCAGCGACCGGCTAGAAATTTCGAGTTCCCATACATCCACTACGGCCTCATCGGGTCCGGAGACAGGGTTGTGAACAGTGCGTCGTTCCGAGACCGTGTGGCAAAGCAGCACGATATCCTGTGCTTCGAGACGGAGGCAGCTGGGATAGTAAACATAATGCCATGCCTGGTCGTTAGGGGGGTATGCGACTACGCAGACTCCCACAAAAACGGAACATGGCAGGCATACGCTGCAGCAACCGCGGCTGCCTACGCGAGGGTTATTATGGGCCGCGTGCGGCCCTACAATATACCCAGGACAAGCTCAAATGGGCCGTATGATCAAATGTGAGTACACACCTGTTTGTTGAATTTTGGACCGCAGGCTAACTGAACATAATAGCAGCCACCACGTATCCAACTCAAGGTCAAATGCAGCCCCCAGCCACGAAATCACGGGAATTGCTGAAGAAGGACTGCAACCTGTGCAGCCTTCAAACCAATTCCCGAGTCACAGGAGGCAAGCTCCAACAGGCGTTCGAACTGCGAGTGATATACTTCGCAAGGCGGAGTCATACGCAGACCGCAGCCGTCTATGGAACCCCGTACCCGCGGACGCGACTCCTATCATGGCAGCCTTCAAAGAATGGGCCGAAGGTAGAGGGTCAGATGTGTTGATAGTGGAGCCGGAGACCTGGGACACAGCTCCAAGAGCTGAAGCATTTGCATTCGAAGCTACTTGCTTCCTCAGATTCCGCACTCAGCCGACAATGTGGGCTCTCTGGCCTGAATATCAAGAGCCGCTAACAATGCGGGATATCGCCTACTGCCTTGCAGAGCAGGCCCAAAAGGCTGGCATCCAAGATACTTTGCCTGTGTCAAATGGCGAGACTCTGTGGCAGGATACTCTATCGTTGATAACTGACCGCGTCGAGAAATGCTTCTTTGTTGTGCAGGTCAAGGACTGTTCCCTGGCCACTTTGCTGCTGAAATCCCTCCAGGCGGCTTTTAGCCAGCCCAATCGAACTCTCAAGCTTCTTTTGGTCAGCTACTGGCCCGAGGCGTCAACTCTGGCTCGGACGCTGCTTCCACGGGTCAAGATCCAGAGATTGAAACCTCCATTGCCTGCACATCACATGAGAAGATCAAGCGAAGAGTGGTGGGAGGCAATAGACCCACACCTATGAAGGACAACTTTGAGTCCCAGCTTTCTAACCACTTTCAGTTCAACCCCAATCCAAGATATTCGGCCAACAAAATCAACAAGTATAATTGGCCGAGCTGCTGGTGGAGCTGATGCAGCTAGAGAGCACCACTGTCCCAATTCGGTAAAGGGCATCTTTTGGCCCCTTGGAGGAGTATGAGAATAGAATTCGGAGGGAACATATTTGTACATAAATAGGGTCAGGAGTTCACGTACTACATGTGTTTTTCTTTCTACAATCACTTCTCCTACATCAATGGCGCCTGCTACTCTCGATCTCACCGGCAAAGTTGCCATCATCACCGGCTCAGGCAAAGAGACCGGCATTGGTGCCCGTATTGCTACCACTCTGGCTCGCAATGGGGCACTTGTTGTAATCAACCATGTGTCTGATACCAGCAGACCTCGAGCAGCCAGTGTTGCACAAGCAATATGTCAAGACCGGGGAAAGGCAATTGCCGTCCAAGCAGACGTGTCCACCATCGAGGGGGCAAACAAACTGGTCCACCAGACTCTTGAGCAGTTCCGTGTCGACCATATCGATATTCTCGGTTTGTTATTTACACTATTTAAACATATTGTAACAATACTGACGTACTCGTCCTATTCAGTCAATAATGCAGCAGGTGGTGCTCCCCACGGAACCCTACAAGCAACCCGCAATTCCATCGACGCCGTATTCGCCCCAATCGTCTATGCACCCATATTCCTACTACAAGCTGCAGTTCCTTATATCCCTCGCGGCGGCCGCGTGATCAACATCGGCTCCGAGGCATCGAGACTCGGCATGGCCCCGATTGCCATCTACGGCGCCGCAAAAGCCGCACAGGATGCGCTGACATACTCGATGGCGATGGAAGTGGGTCGCAGCCATGGCATCACTGTCAACACTGTGTCGCCTGGACCAGTGGATACAGAAGCCCTGCCGAAGGAACAGGCCGAGAAGGTGAATGGGTTTCTGGTACCGAGGACGAGGGCAGAGGAGCGGGTTGGCACGACCGATGATATTGCGGATGCGGTGCTGCTTCTTGTTGCGGAGAAGAGTCGTTGGATTACCGGGCAGGTTATTTCTGTTAGTGGAGGTATCACGGGTGGTTAGAGATTGTTGTATCAGCGTTGTTCATCGGTGTAGACCATGTCGATGTCGAATATGAGAAACGATATAGCGTCGGCACTTGAAATATCTTCAATCCATATCACATCACGCGCAGCCGCGACTGCATCTGTTCCGTCTGGGACCTCTGTGCCCTTAATATGGGAAGATATCTCCTGAACGTACATTTTCCTCGCGGGACCATTTGCCAATAAAGCAGCAACGACGAGACACCAAAGCTGCAGCAGCGGAAACGGCAGAACCATCTGTCTCTTCGCAGTGACTGAAACCAGCGTGGAAAGTTTTGTTTGCAGACAATTTATCTCGGGCGCACTCATTCCATACTTTGTTTTCACTCTGGCAAGGAGTATAAGCATCGCAAGCCGCGCCATCTCGGCAATGGCTTGGAATCCAGCCAAAGTAGAGGAATCAGCCCGTGGCATTGACAGTAACTCATGCGTAACTGGACCAAGGAGCTGAAGGGGACGCATGTCATCCTCGCTCTTCCAGAATCCCGGTTCTCGTGAAGAATGTTCGTTAACAAAGTCCGCAAGTGCAGCCATTCTTTCGAGTATTCCGACAAGACAGTATATATCCGTATCTTCTGGCGATTGCACATTTCTGATTTCGTCAAGAATTCCATTCAGCCTCATACTGCATGTTTGTTTTCTCTCTGCATTTGTCGCCAGACCCAGGTACACTGAAGCTGGTGGCATCTGCGGTGGTAAATCTCGAGCCACGGATCCAACGACATCAAACCAGCAAGCAAATAACTGCAAATTGGCATCCAAATCGCCAATCCCTCCTCGCATGCTGACTATCCTCGCCAGTCCCCGGATATGATAAGTCCAGCGGTCCAGAGTGCCGACATAGAGCTACCCCCCATGTTAGCCATATCAAACAAGACAAGAAAACAATACACACATCATGGCAAATCAACCCCAGAATCGCAGTAAAGACGCCCTCGCTAACACAGTCCACCGGATCCGATAGACGACGCGTAACCTCCCTAACGCACTGGCCATAGTAACTCAGAGTCTCTGCGCAGTGCTCGTATCGAAACTCGTCTCCGTCTCGCAGTCGTGCTTTCTCAAGAAACATGGCTGCATTCGCTTTACACAGGATAAAGGCGCTCTGGTCTGTTAGGGCCATTGCGAACCAGACTTTCCGGAATGGTCGGTAATTGTACTCGGCGTCGGCGTGCACTGGATTGATTAGATTAAGCACATCAATACCATATAGACCCAGGTTAGACGTACTGAAATGAATCAACTCGCGAGACCGTGGATCAGAGTCTATATCTCCAGGCCAGGGACGTGGATACGAGTCGAGACACGGCACAGGAGGCTCCAATGGCTGCCAGGTGAAGGTCACTGCTGGAGGATGTTTTGTTTTGCGACGCGATTTGCCGATGTCGCGCATGGCACGGCGGCGGATAGTGCGGCGGACATTCTGGTCCCGGAAGTGAGTTGGATTTGACGCGTTGATGAAGACGAGATCTGTCTGGTCGTCCATGTTGGTTGTTGAGTGGGAGGAGATGGTGGAGAAAGTTGAGGCTTGACGAGCAGATGGGGCCAAATCCACAATAAGCTAGTTTGTCTAGCCTGAGGCCATAGATATCCATTATACTACACAGATAATAAAGATCTGTGTAATAATAATTATCGCCGTATATACATGGCTCAAAGCATACATAGACCAAAGCTGCCTGTGCATGTAAATACAGCTCCACAGATCTCCCATGAATATTCCTAAGCCGGTCTAACGAGTAGATAAGCGTTTCAACCCGCTCTAGACTTGATATCGCAGTGGTGTGAATGTGGCTTGAAATGACGAGCCGGTTGGAGTAGGGATGATACCATGGGCCCTAATATGAGGCGCAGCTAAGCTTCGTCAAGGGATAATTCCCGAGTCAGGCGTGTATATCTGCAGAATTGGAGTCGGTATATGATGCCATCCGGTCTAAGATTATGTTTGCATCGACTGAAGAGGAAATATGCATACACCAGATATCATAAATAGTGCTCTATCTCTCCGTAGTCTGGCAGGTTTCAATAGCAATTTGGCACAGTTTGGCACAATGACAGGCTTTATGGCGCGCCTTGAAGAGACTACGCGATGGTTTCCTGCTGGCATGAGCCGCGAAGAGCGAAGCCTTGTCCGGAAGCTGGACTTGCTTGTCCTTCCTTATGCTTGTCTATCGTTCTTCGTTAAATATCTCGATGTTTCAGCACTGAGTATGTTACCCCTGGAAATATTGGATGCTGCTAACATCGCCAGCGAATGCATACGTATCGGGGATGAAGGAAGACCTCGATCTGGGCGGGGACAGGCTGAATTATATCAACGCTGCCTGTAGGTTAATAGCTATAACTTTCTCTGTGCCCTAACTAATATGAATCCAGATGAGGTCGGATATGTTGTATTCCAAATCCCCAGCAACCTGGTCCTTATCAAATATCCGTATGCACCTCTTGACACAAGCTGAAATATTCTGACAGCGACCAGTGCTCAATACTATCTTCCCTTCGCCGAGCTCTTCTGGGGCTTGTTTACCCTTGGAACAGCATTTGTCAAAACATACGAGCAACTCGTCGTGATGCGGTTCTTCGTCGGATTAAGCGCGACGTCCTGCTACGTTGGCCTCGTCCATGTCGTAAACTCGTACGTCAACCAAATCTAGACACTAACATACTAGACATACTAACTTTTGGATAGCTGGTATAGAAAGAAAGAACTCGGCCGCCGCAATGCTCTCTTCTGGATTGCAAACCCCCTCGGCCAAATGATCGCCGGCGTCCTCCAAGCAGCCGCATATACAAATCTCAACAACAACCACGGCCTGCAAGGCTGGCGCTGGCTGTTCATTATCTGCACCGTAATCACACTCCCAGTTGCCTTCCTGTACGTTAACCCTACCTCCATCATGAATCCCATCCACTAATTCAACCAGCGGCTTCTTCATATTCCCCGACATGCCAGACCGCACAAAGTCCCGCTTCCTGTCCGAGGAAGAGAAAGCACTCGCCAGGAAGCGCCTGGCGGAAGAAGGCTTCAAGCCATCGACAGGACTGAGCAAGACCTTGTTCAAGCGCGTCCTCGGTTCCTGGCGCGCGTACGCCTTCGTTGTCCTCCTCGTCGTCTTCTGTCAACAGACATACGGTGAAGGAACCCCATTCATCCTCTGGCTCAGTTCTCAGCCAGAGAAATACTCCATCTCACTTGTCAACAACATGTCAACAATAACCCACGGCACTGCAGCGGCCGGTGCACTGATTATGAGTTTCTACTCTGACATCCGGGGGTCACGCATTGAACCGATCGTTCTATCAGGGGTGCTCTGCATATTCGCCAATCTAGTCCTTGCAATCTGGAATATCCCAGATGGACTGAAGTTCTTTGCATATATCTCTGTTGGTTGGTCATACGGGACGATTCCTGTGCTGATATCGTGGACGGCGGAGGGCTTAGCGAATGATCTCGAGGTAAGGGCTATTGCGCTGGCGAGCTATAATACCATCTCCGAGATTTGTGGACTGGTTGTGCCCCTGGTTGCGTGGCCTGTTTCAAAGGGGCCTGGGTTCAGGGGTGGCTTTATTTGGGTATGTTATCCTACCTCTATCCTTCTGGAGTGGATGGCTAAATTCTTCTGTATAGGCCACTGTGCTCAGTCTAATCTATCTACTCAATGTCGCCTTTATCCAGATCAAGCTACGGAGGGACGAAAAGTCGGCTGCTGCATTGGAGGAACAGGGGGATGCAAGGGAAGAGTCAGATTCAGATGCTGTGGTTATACATCAAGAGCCTCCGAAGTTGTAAAGGACAAAGAGTGTATGCCCTGGGTTATCTGGTCGAAAAGCTGCCATTCCCAATGCTTCCAAGTAATTATAACAGCAGAGTCAGGTTGGCTACTAGACACCTGTATATCTATCATTCTATAAATCTAGAGTCTACTCTTTGCCTCCAGCTGCTTGACCACATCCCCAAACGCAGCCTCAACATCATGCTCAGACAACCACTCTGTATCCGTCCGATTCCTCAGTCGCGAGATCAATCTCTCATTCTCCTTCTCAGCGGTCAGAGGCTTAGAGTCTTTGTTACTCAACTGACCATGCACAATCCCCAACAGCCTATCAGTATGCGGTTGTCTGGTTCTAGCGTATAAGTCTAACGCCCTTCCAAGAGCCCCATTATCCGAACGACTCTGAGAACGAGAGCCAAAAACATGTCGAAATGCCAGACCCAAAGCAAACGCATCATCCAGCGCCAACGAGCCACCCGCCGCAAACGCACCCCCGTGAGCGTGCGCTGCGTCTCCAACCAGCGTAACTCTAGATCCAAAGACCCAAGTTGGGATTGCGTCGCCGGCGAAATTCGGATACAGGTTTGTATATGGTGTTGCTTCGGTTAGGGCTTTGATTAGGGGATTCCAGTTCTATGTCATTGTTAGCAAGGACCATGAGAATGGCTGTATGGATATATACCTTGTATCGCTCTCGTAGGAATTTGACGTCTCCCTTCTGGTCCCAGGCGATGCTGCTTTCGACTTCCTCTGAGGGTCTGGGGTCACTGTATGCTCCTACCGTGGTGTATTGGTCCTTTCCTAGACGGTGTCAGTATCTCTCAAGGCATATTAAATGGGCTATATGTACCAAGCCGAGATGCAAAGAAGTTATCTTCTGGTCCCCACTACACAATTGTTAACAACTTCAGCACATACTCAATGGAATGTAACTGGAAACGCACCCAATGCAACGAATCATCCGGTAAATCAGGGATCTTCCCAGCTACCAAAGACGCATCAAAGGTTGATCTCATAAAGACCTTCCCTGTAAATCGGAGCTTATAGTCCGGGATAAATGATTGCCGGACTTTCTACACTTTATCAGCATTCCCCAGGTAACTAGTTTCACCAGTATCCAGGTGAAGGTATGGGCAACGAACCGATTTCAACCCATCAGCTCCAATGAGGATATCCCCATGTGCAGTCGTTCCGTCTTCGAAATACAGTGCAACACCCTGTTCACTTGCCTCCGCGCGGACAAGCTTCTTGCCTAGGTGGATAGACTCCCGCGGGACATGCTCCAGCAGGGCAGCATGTAGATGGCCTCGATGGAAGCGCGTAGTGTGGTGACGGGGATCAGGGACATTCCTGTGCGTATCCACTGAGACGACCTGGTTCGTTTTCCAGTGTCTCCACAGAAAGTCAGTATATCGTACTGCAGAGACACAGGAGCAAGCGGTGCATACCGATATATCTGAGGAATCCCACTTGGACCTCTGAAGCCGACTTCCTCGGTGAGTGCATTGTGCACGCCGAGTTTCTCTAGAGTGCGCATTCCCTATGCGACATGTTGGTTAGACGATGTGGAAATTTGCATCTCGGAGACGGAGAGCCTCACATTCGGACTAAGCGCAATACTGGCCCCGATTTCCAGCAGCTCTGGTGCCTGTTCATAGAGCTGAATATCAATATTAGGAATTGCGGCTACGCGCGACAGAGAAATCGCAGTTGCGAGTCCGCCGATTCCTGCTCCAGCGATGAGAACCCGCACAGTGTCGTTGGCGGCCATTATGTCGCGGAATATCCAACTCACAACTACAATCCGAGAACAAAAAAGAGATACCGGGAAGAGGGGAGGCTGCTTATCAAGATCAACGCCCCAATCTCCTGTCAAGTCTCATTAAATCTAGTTGGAGACGTTGTCGCTCAAACAAGCACGTCAGCAGCGCCACGATTGCGAATCCACGCGTGCTTTAAGCGCGCCCTTGCGCATTGTGTAACCAATGCCTCTATTCGGAGTTCTTCTCCATCAAGCAATCCATGTCGGAGAGCGTCCTTCTCGTCGGACAGTCTCCGGTGTACCCCATCCTGTCAAGGTGACAGCTGGAGAAAGCATGGCGCAATAGCTGCGGTACGTATTTAGGGTATGGCCACCCATACCGAGATGGAGCCGTTGAAGAATTTGGAAATCCCAGCTCTCCTTGACACTAGCTACACTGTGAACTGCCTGTCATGTCTGGGAATGTTAAATCCGGGGCGGAAGCGACCACAGAGCCCGATGGCGGCGATGAGCTCAACGACGGGCTTAAAGTCCCAGCACAGTTCGCAGATGAGAGTTTCAAGCTCTTTTCCAAAATCCAGGTCTCAGATCCAACGCCAGAACAGGCGACAGCGATACGGAACAAATGTCTGTGGCGGATTATCCCGTTTCTCTGCGTTGGATACCATCTGATGTATGTGGATAAGCAAACGGTACGTAGCCCTCGCCTTGGACAACGGTCCGATAGTAACAATAAGCAGCTAGGAAGCTCTGCAATTCTTGGAATTATGGACGATGCACATTTGAATTCGAACCAGTACAACTGGCTGTCTTCCATCTTCTACTTTGGATATCTCCTGGCCGAATGGCCGCAAAACTGGGCGTTGCAGAGGTTCCCAGTTGGAAAATGGCTTGCTGGGAATTTAATCATATGGTGCGCCTTTTCCTGAAAATAAAAACCTATGCTAACCCAGTCAGGGGATTTATTATTCTCCTCCACGCGCCGTGCAACACTTTCGCGTCGCTCTTCGTGGTCCGGTTCTTCCTAGGGCTGGCAGAGGCCTGCATCGTCCCTGCATTCCTCCTGACAATGTCCATGTTCTTCACATACGGCGAACAGTCAGTCATCATGCCGATTATGTGGTCAATTGGAAATGCAAGCCCGATTACCTCGGGACTGTTATCGTACGGCGTCCTGTGGATCGATACAGGCAATTTCGCGCCGTGGAAGTGGTTTATGGGTCAGCAGCCTCTTCAACCCAAGTTACTTTTCTAACATAATTCCAGTAATCACCAGTCTTCTTACGGTGATATTCGGCGTGATCGTCTGGATCTTTTTCCCAGATAGCCCCGTCAACGCCAAATTCCTAACCCACGAAGAGCGCGCCCAGGCGATTCTGCGGATCAAGGAGAACCATTCAGGTATCGAGCAGAAGACGTTCAAAAGATATCAGTGCGTACCTAAGCATTTTAAAGTCTGGGAATATATTCTAACCGGAATAGGTTCATCGAAGCACTGCAAGACCCCAAAACATGGCTCTTTTTCCTGCACGCATGGTCCCAGGAAATGGCCAACGGGTTGACGAACCAGTACTCACTCATCATTAACTCTTTCGGATTTACTGTGCTGCAGACGACGCTGTTAGGAATGGTCTCTGGGGTAGTTTCGTTCTTTTCGCTAGGGACTGCGGCTATCGTTCTATATCGTACCAAGGTATGGCCCATCCTTTGTCTATCGAAATATGCTAATGAAGTAGAACTGCCGGGCGTGGATTTCGCTTGTTGCATACATTCCAGCCGTACTGTCTAGTATTCTCCTACTAGGTATGTCTCGTCTCCGAGCTCAATAAGCCAAATTCTAATTGGACCAGCACTCCCCTGGTCCAACCGCTGGGGACTCATATCAGCAACCTGGATCCGCTCAACAGCCGGTATTCCATACGCCGTGGTGATGGTCTGGGCTGCGAATGCATCAGCCGGACATACGAAAAAGACAACAGTGATTGCCTTATATCATGTCGGGTACGGCCTGGGGAATATTATATCACCACAGCTGTTCAGGCCGGAATGGAAGGTGAGACTATCTTCAAATCCTCGATATACCTACTATGTACTAATCAATAATGCAGCCCCGGTATAAACCAACATGGATCATAATCCTAGTGGTAAGTCATCCAACTAATCCATCCCAAGAACAAAAAGACCAGTTAGTCTGACCAACCTAAGATCGCCGCAATCCTGCCCTCAATTATAATCATAACACTGCGAATCCACCTAAGCCGCGAGAACAAACGGCGAGACGCACTCCAGGCCGCAGATCAAGTGGTTACGAACGGTGTCGTCGAGACGACCGATTCCGACGGCACGCACGTCGCACAGGTTGTTGATAATAGCCAGATGGATTTGACTGATAAGGAGAATTTGACATTGTAAGTGTTGGTTCCATTTCTACCAGTCTTTTACTAATTCGAATCTTAGTCGATATGTACTTTGAGGGTTGGATATCTGGGAGTCCAGGCCGCTGGAAAGAGGCATAGACGGGCAGAAGTTATTTTCGGGGCTGCCGATTTGGGATGCATTATAATTAACAGCGTACATAGCTAAAGTAACCAAAGATAGACGGGAGCTGCAACGGATCGATTGTCTTATCCTTGTCAATTCTAAACTGCCACATTTAGTGCACTTTCTATAAAAGTGTAGCCACAATTGTCCCTTCCTCGTTGCGCAGTAGTTAATTGCACCTTCCTAATTAATCGTATGCTTATAAAGAAGGAACGACCGGTCAATTGCTCTTTCCTATTCAAGATAGACAGTGGTTGCACTTTCCCTGTAGCTACTACATATACATCATTGACAAGGCAAGCACGATGGACCGAATCCCAGTCATTCCTTCCTCCCTGGAGCAACACCAGTACATTGTGGGCAATAGACCGAGCGCTGGGTAGTTTTCTGAATGAGTTGAACAATAGTGTTGATATTACCATCAAGTAGCCTGCTATAAACCACAAGTACAGAGTGTGGCTCACTCCGGTAAATATATAACCGAATCATCCGTGCAAAGAGACAACAGACCAACTCAACAGAACCAAAACAGGTGACACCATGTACTGTATAGTTCGAAATAGCCGTTATGGTCAAATTCGGTCAACTATATATTACTTCTTTAAGACGAATCGCCACACGGAAACAACGGAAACGAACCCCGCATGTCAACCCTGGTAGAGATATCATGATGATATTTCTAACGTCCACCTTGACTACACTTTAACAACCATCTCTATTGATACCTACGAGCCTTGATAATGCCTAACACCGAGACCATCCACGTTCCTCACCTTGGAGGCATTGATGTTGCCTATCAAATGCCCCGGTCGTACGACAGTACTAAACCGACAGTAGTGCTTCTTAATTCATTCACCACCTGTTCCGAGCTGTTCCGCCCGCAGTATAATGACAAGAAGTTAACAGATAGCATGAACCTGTTGTCGATCGAGCCGCTTGGGCATGGCCAGACGCGGACATCACGCGAAAGCTGGACTTACTGGGACAGTGCTGAGATGAACCTCCAAGTCCTAGACGCGCTTGAGATTGATAAGGCATTTATACTAGGGACGAGTCAGGGCGGGTGGATTGCTGCGATGATGGCCCTGCTGCGGCCAGATAAGGTATTTAACACCCTAACTGTATTATACGATTCCTGGCTAATATGACGGATAGATCATGGGCATAATCCTGCTTGGAACCTCACTGGATTCCGAATCTGACAGATCCCGCCAGCTAGGATGCTGGGATGGTCCCGGTGTCCTTGGCCCCTTTATGAAGCAGTGGGAAGCTGATCAGCAAACTGCAGACTTCCGACTGCCCGATGCCTTCTGCGATATGCTTATCAAAGCCAGTTTCGATAACCACATGGCTGCAGAGCATGATTTCTGGAGTGCCGTGATTAAGATGAATTACCAGGGCGACGAGGGCCGTCGCCGGATTCGCATGGTTACAGCTAATCTAACAGAACGGGACAGCCTGCATCCAAGACTATCAGATGTTCGGTGCCCAGTACTGTGGTTACAGGTATGGTCACAGCCAGCACTGGCAGTGACAAACTGGGTAGAGACTAACGTAGTGTATAGGGAAGCGCAGACGGAATTTATACTATTGTGAATGCAGCCGAGGAGATTGCACTATTCACTCGGTCGCCAGATGCTCGCCTGGTGGCCGTGGACGGCGGCACACACTTCCTCAACAGTACTCATCCTAGAACTGTAGACAACGATCTGTTGGACTTTGTAAATAAGTTTAAATAATGCCCCTGCTGGGACTCAATCAGCATCAGCATTTGGTCCCTCGCGCATAAAAATACAATTAGTTGTTTGGAGAATATAAGGTGGCCCGTTATCAACTAATGCGTTCAAAGTCATGAAGTCATGATTTCCATACCCGGGACGGCACCGATATCTTGCCACATACCTGTTCCTAATTATCATTTCTACCGCTGAAGTATTAGTCAAGTTGTTGCTAGCAGACTATCTGCTTTCCTAGGCCTGGTTAACCAGAGTTGCTTGGTTCAGGGTACAAGTGGAAGCCTATTTGGCCATGGACACCGGGTCCTTTCACAGCCTAGTTCCATGAGTATGGCATATAAATAATAAATAAGAATGTCCTGATTGTAAAGGGCCCTATTACGGTGGTTCGATATTATAATAGGGAACTGGTTATAAGAGAAGTAATATAACTGCTGAAGGATCTACTTAATATCGGGCATTTGCTGATAAAACATGGGCCACCCATTTTAGGGTCCTGTCAGTTCAAGCACGATTGTCTAAACAGGGCAGTTATATTCCTAGGTGACGGTATTGCATATACTGCCAGGCTTGGAGGCACAGAAGTAGATGATATTCTATAAACACTGCTACATAGTATCCATTATAAGCCCATATATGTAATAATTGAAGAACATCCTAAGTATTTCCCAATCTAATACTCCTCATAACCATACCCTTCGTCCTCATAACCACCGTAGTCCCCGTAGTCAGCCTGTTCTTCATACTGGTACTCAGGCTGGTACTCCTGTTGATATTCAACCTCATACTCGGGTTCATATGTTGGCTGGTATTCCGGCTCGTAATCTGCCTGATACTGCTCTTGATACTCTGGCTGGTATTCGGGCTCATAGTAGACCTGATATTCTGGTTCAGGTTCATACTCAACTTCAGGCTCCTGGTATTCGACCTGGTACTCGGGTTGATATTGTTGATAGTCCGTCTGGTATTCGCCCTGATATTCTTCGCCATCGCCTTCGTCGTCATCATCGTCATCACTGTCCTCTTCGTCGCCGTTATTCTCGTTATAATCATATTCGTGGTTGACATACTCCGTCTCCTGCTCTTCGCTTTCACCCTCGTCGTGGTCTCCAGTCTGTTGCCCTTCCTCACTTTCGTCATCTTCTTCTTCATCACCCTCACCCTCATCATGGTCATATTGACCCTGATGTTCGTAGTCTGAGTATTCTCCCTCTTGATGTTCATCCTCGCTCTGGTAAGTCTGACCTTCTTCCTCTTCTTCGCTGCCATCTCCATCCTGACCATTGTACTCGCCCTGATATTCGTAGTCCCAATCTTCTCCCTGTTGCTGATCATCATCGCTGTCGTGCGTTTGCCCATCTTTTTCATCTTCCTCATCGTCATCTCCATCCTCGTTATTGCCATATTCACCTTGATATTCGGAGTCAGGGTATCCTTCCTCCTGATTTTCATTCCCGCCCTCGTAGGTGTAGTTTGCATCCTCATCCTCTCCATGGTCGCCCGTCTCGTCACCGTATCCCCATCCATCCTCGTACGGATAATCGTCGTCTGCGTCGCCACCTTCATATTCAGCCCCAGAGTGTGTCTGACCAGTCGCATCGACCTGGATTTCGTCCTTCGCGGCATGTTGGTAATCGGCAGTCTCCTGTGCATCGTAGTTGTCGTTGTCATACTCATCGTAAGTTCCGTCTTGACCGTCAGGATACTGGTCGTCGTCGTAGTCATCCTGTCCATAGCCAGCACCGTCGACATCTTCAACATACCCGTCGTAGTGTCCATCATCATCCCCAACATGTTCATATTCATGGCCTTGATCATAGCCACGCTCATAGGCACCCCCATCGTCATCCTCATCATACCCACCCGTATAACCCCTTTCATCTTCATCACTCCCCCCCTCATTCTCAGACGAAGAGCCCGAGACAGGCGTAGATACAGAGCTACCCCCACTCGTAGAGCCCGTCTCCGTCTCGATTTCAGCCACTCTCTCCCACTGACTTGGATCTTCAGGGTCAATATCCCCACCACCCCCAGTAACCTGATTAGACCGCGTGATATCTCTAGGGATATCCTCACCACTCACAGAACCAGACACTGAACTGTTACTCTCTGATCCCGATTGTAAGGGCTCTTCGTTCTCCTTGGGGTCCTTGGGTTCCTTGCTTTCACCTTCATTCTCCTCCTGGAGCGCACCCACAATCGCACCCGTGGCTAAACCACCTATAGCAGCGCCGACTGCGACACCGGCTGCTATTTTGATTGTCGAACTTGAGCCTGAGGATTCGTTCTCTTTGGGCTTCTCATCTGCGTTTCCGGGTACAGGTTGTACGGGTCCTTGGACCTGTGTTTGTACCTGTGTTTGTAACTGTGCCTGAGCCTGAGCCTGAGCCTGTAATTGCATATAATCAGGCGGTCCCTGTCCCTGCGACTGCAGAACCGGCCATGGAACCGACTGCGGCTGCGGCTGCGGCTGCGTCGATGGAATCGGCTGATCCGAAAAATAAAGCGAATTCAGGCCCCGGCCCTTTTGATATCCATCCCCCGGTCCCCTGCTGGTATGGGGATGATGAAATCCTCGTGAACCCGTGTGTTTCCAGCCCATATCTTTACCTGCGTCATTCGCATGCGGGGATGGATGGTACACTGGACTTTCCCTCGTGGGAGGAGGGAGTGGTGGTTTTGGCTGTGGCTGTGGCTGCTTGTTTCCGGTAGGTCCGGGGTAGGGTGTATATTGGCCGGTACCTGGGCCTGGTTTGGGAATTCCGCGGCCGATGGGTGCTGGTGCTGGTGGTGGTGGCGGCGGTGGACCTCTGGTAGGCCCTGGTGGTGGGCCCGTTGATGAACCGAATAACTTGTTGAGGATGCCAGGTGGTTTTGGAGGCGGTTTAGGGCCGGTTTGGAGTCCGCGAGTAGTGGAAGGGGCGGAAACTGGGGCTCTTGGAGGCATGGGGCGCGGTGGTGGCGCCTTGACCGGTGGTCTTGGTGGCTGTGGCCTTGGAGGTTCTGGCCTTGATGGTGCTGCACCTCTAGGGCCAGGGTTTGGCAGGGGTCCTGGTGGTGGTCCGCGCGATATAGGTGTAGGTCCCGGGGGTCGGGGTCGGGGTTGAGATGGGGGTTGTGCACCTGGAGGACCAGATATCGAGGATCGCACCGGAGGGCCTTGGCCTTTGTTTGGTGGGGGATGTGTCTGAATAGTTGACGATGATGGGGGAAGGCTCCTGGTCGTAGTAGGACCTGGAGGACGAGTGGCACCTAGAGATCTGGGCATTGGAGGTTGATTCTGGATGTTCGACGGTGGGCCTCTAGATGCAGTGGCTGGTTGCATTGGAGGGCCTCGGTATGGCATAGGTTTTGGGGGCATAATGGGTCCGCTTGAAATATTTGGCATCGGAGACGGTACATTTATGCT
This sequence comes from Aspergillus sp. S2111Y, assembly GCA_023625095.1. Taxonomy (NCBI): domain Eukaryota; kingdom Fungi; phylum Ascomycota; class Eurotiomycetes; order Eurotiales; family Aspergillaceae; genus Aspergillus; species Aspergillus sp. S2111Y. The sequence goes on from JAMABB010000030.1 coordinate 153,296, forward strand.
GCGAGCGGTTGAGGTTGAGACTGCGATATTCACAGCAGCTGGTGCACCGCTTGTTGATTGGGTTGGTAGATTCCTGCTTGTGGTGGGTGCTGGAGGCACGGGCTTTGGGAGGCTCCCGGTACCCCGTATTGATATTGGAAAAGGGCCAGCTGGCTGGGAAATAGCAAACTTGTCTCCCGGGGGTCTGCACGCTGTAGGAAGGTCGCGCATCGATGCTGGCCCTGGCGGATGAGCCGGTTGCATTGACCTGGGAATAGTTGGAGGAACAGCGCTCGAAAGGCCCCTGGTAGTGGTAGGCCCTGTATGGGTGGTACCCTGGAAACCCTGGCCAGGTAGTCCTCTATCCAGTGGAAGGCCTTTGCTCGCATCGTGCCCTGAAGCAAGGATACTCGGCACTGTAGTTCCAGAAATAGAGCGCGTGGGAAGTGTTGAGCTTGAGGTTGATGGCGGTTCTCGCATGGATAGAGTGGAGCTATGGATAGGTCCAAATGGTGCATCACGCTGCATTTGACCCTGTTGCAGAGGCGTCTGCATGGAAAGTGGCCTGAACGGCTTGTATGTTTGAGTACTTCCGATAGACCTTTGTCCTGTCGTGTTGTCTGCGGCAAAGGGTCTATATGGGATAAACCCCTGACCTGAACCTTGTTTCTCAGGGTCTGTTGCTGTAGGCACTGTCGACGTTGACAGCTGACGAGAAGTAGATTGAAAGTGTGATTGACCCTGGGCGGCTGTCTGGATGTATACACTCGCTGGCCGGGGCTTAAGTATATCGGGAATAGCGTTTGGCTGCCGAGCAGCGTCATGTCCAATTCCCGATAGGGACAGGTGTCTAGTGGGTGCCTGGATAGAGAGACTTGAAGGGAGGGATGGTCGTGGGGGATTGACAACGGGGTGTGTGATATCTGACGAGCTCAGCTGAGCTGCAGCAGAAGCAGCAGTCCCTGTAACGATAGAAGTTGAGAGTGATCTTGGGTGATTTGGGCGACTGTCAGGGACTGCTGCCTCTGGCTGTGATATATCGACGCGGGTAAACGTGTGCTGCTGTACCAGAAATTCAGGGAGCTGCGGTAGTTCAGCTGGTGAATGGACACTAGCAGAGACGTTTACTGAAGAAGTAGAAGGGGCTATGTTACCAGACAACCCCTTCTGCTGTTGAAGTTTGGTAGGGGGTGTTTGTCCTGGTGCAGACGTAATGAGCCCTTTCACGACCTTCTTGATAGCGGATATAATGGCCCTATAGTTCTCGTCCTCTCTGTCTGAAAAGCGCGAAGTGAATAAATGGTTACACCCACTCATCCTATGCACCTTTTCTGCCTTGAGCGCGAGGGTTGCGCAGAACTCGGTCACAGTCTAGTAAACTTAGAACCAGTGCAATGAACAGGACGTGAAACTTACGCAGGATTGTTGCGGAGGAGTCAGAATGTCCTCATAGCACGTAAGGATCTTGAGTTTAAGGCTGATCGCATGTTTCCTGAATTCCGCTCGGACTTTCTGGAAGGACTGCGCATTTCGCTCGATGGATGTCAATATGTTGATATCGACAATCTTTGAAGAATTGAGTCCGTAGAGACTGTCCTTTGCTGAGTTCACCAGAAGGGTTTTCCAGGGAATCTCTGGCGGCGAGCGCTGCGGTGTACTCAGGAAGATGACCTTTTTGAGGCAGACCTTGATATCAGAGAATGCCTCATGGGCCATGGCATAGCTAACCACCTGCAGACATGTTAACCGTATTCAACGACAAAGATAGACACGACATACAGCTTCAACAACAAACCCACCAAATCCATGCCCAACAAGGACGAGCGGTCTCGTAGAGGGAACATCCCTACGACTCATCGCCAGCGCACTCAGCAGGCTTCTAGCCACGAACTCAACATGCGTCGGAAATCGAGAAAACAAGGCTTCGGCATCGTAGAGAAAAGCCAGAACCCTGGCACATGGAATATCGCCAGGGAGGAGATCACGCAGCCACAGAGTCCCATCTGGTGTTGTCCAGCTGGTGCCACCGCCAGCCGCATCGAGACCGTGCACCGCGACGACATCAACTGCTTGGGCCTCGGTGTATTTAATCGAGTCGCGAGGGTCTGTCAGGCAGAGCAGCCGCGTTCCCACTTGATCTTGTTCAGCGGTAGCCATGCTGAGTACCGTTCAGTGAATGGTGAAGATGCGACAATGAACACCGAACATGCTGTGGAGGGACGACCTATTTGAGGCGCGCACTGCAGCCTCGTCAATCTGTATTTAGAGTAGGACAGCCTTGCTTTCCAGTCGGGCTGTGTTGTACTACACAATGCACGAGGCTACGGCTAGGAACAACAGGGTGACCCAGCAGTGCCCTAATCGGGATAGCTGGACTGGTGTTCCAATCATCTGCAGCGTGAGCGATATTTATAACATTGCACAGCCTGGGCAGTTTGGCAGGCTACTGATTGGGAATGGAAGCTTGCAGCCTTGCAGTAGTCTCGTTTAACAATGTTTAATGAATGTTCTTATTGGAAGGACAGCTGCTGTCCCAGTCTGGTGGAGTTCAGCCTTTCGCGCGGATCCTGCAGCAGTCAGAAATCTGTCTATATACACAACTATATACAAGAATACAAATAGAATACAAAAGGGAATATAAACGATAGAGGATACATATCATACACAATATACAAACTACAGCTTGCTCGTCCTCCGCTGCACAAACGGAAACCTGCCCAAGCCCTCTGGATTCTTCCACTGGTTCTCGCCAGCAATGCCAATAAACCAGACACCCCCAGCAGCCTGGCCCATACAAACCCACATATCCCTCTGCGTGTTCGCCGTCAACATATGCGCATTGAACCCACAAACAACCACCTTCTCACTGCCCCCATCCAGCCTCGCGGGCGTAAAATCAATCTCATCGAACTTGATCAGCCTCCAATCCGTCAGCGCCGACAGGTTATGGTTCGGCGGTAAAAACAGCGCCAGCTTCCCCGACGGCTTCGTCCACAGCGCATTATGCAGCGTGAAGGCCATAAACCGCCGCGTGTTCTCGGGCGACGAGCCCTCGCGGATCCCGTCTTTGATATGCAGCGCCAGTTCACCCAGCGGCATGGCCAGGAGCTTGCCCACCCGCAGCGGCGGGAGACTGGTCGCCATGGCGGCGCCGTACCAGTCGTTCTTGGGGAAGTTGCCGCCTTTATGCTGCGGCGTGAGGCCGGTCGGTGGACGGGCGCGGGTGTTGACGACGGTGACGGGGGTTGTCCATTCGTTTGGACCGAGATGGGTGTGGTTGTTCTTCAGCAGCCAGGCGTGCAGCACGTTGGACTTGGTGACGGCGAGAGGGTGTTTGGATTCGATGCCCTTCTTCTTGCGCTTTGCTTCGAGCTGGACGAGATCGCGCTCGGCCTGTGCGACCAGCCCGTTTATCTCGGCGTCTGAGATGAAGAGGTATTTCTGCGAAATGGTCTTCTCGGGCCGTGTGATTTTGGTGTCCCACAGGAAGCGCGACAGGAAGCGGGCCTTGTCGAGCATTCCATAGACGCGCCAGCCCGGGGGTAATGGGGGGTTATTCGAGTGCACTTCCTTGCCGGCGAGCTCTCCGCCGGGTCCGTATGCCTTGAAGGGGTCTTCGCCTAGCTGTTCAAAGGGTGGCGGCGGCGTGCCATACAGGGTGGATTGCCAGCCTGCGTACAGGGACTTGAGGGTCGCCAGGTCGCCCAGGATGTGGCTGACGGACATGGTGATAAGGGTGGCATCACAGAAGCGCGTCACTTGGATGGTGACAATCGGGCGACCGGTGTCGATGATCTCGTCGAGGTTCTTTACGCCATTGAACGCCGTGCAGCGCTTCTCCTCGTCCGAGTCAGCAACGTCGGTGACGAACGTCCCGTACGAGTGGCTGGGGGCGCTGGGCCCGACGCCGAAGCCCGCGCAGTGGTCGGTGATGGACCGATGCGACTCATCCAGGCAGTAGAAGTCCTTGAGGTGGTCTGGGGCTGTGCGCTGGTTCTCCAGGTACTTGGCCATGCCCTGGGGGGTCAGGACATGGTAGACGAGGCCTGACGGTGCACTGCGTGAGCGGCGCACGCGCGCCTGCATGATGGGCCTGATAGCGAGGGTTTTGTACCATGATTCCTTGAGTTTGTCGAAGCATAGGGGGGCGTCGAAGATGGGGGCGACTCGGGCCTGGATATGTTAGCATGACGGGGAATGCGAAGATCACGCAGTACGCACGATAATGTTGGCACTTTGAACGTCAGCGGATTCGTACGTCGGATTCGATAGTTATTCAAGGTCAGACTCACTTGGACTGCGTCGCGTCCAGCAGCGTGATGGGGACGACAGTATAGTCGTCGGGGGCGAGGTCGAACATGGTCACTATGTTGAGCAGTAACAGCAGTAATAGCAGGAAAACAGACCGAAAACGAAGGAGTAATTGGGTAATATTGTCGCCACCGGGATTGCTGCAAGGGAGAGAATGCCGCGGGGACTGCATGGACTCCTGACGATCGAGCGTTCGGGCAATCAATTAACGAATTCGCATTAAGCAAACCCTGATGTGCTGATCGGCGGATTATCCCAATTTCCTCTTTGGGAAGTCCAGGCGGGTCCCCCCTCTTCCATAGGGCCGACTCCTTACCAGACGCCCCCTCTGTCGTCTTACAGGAGGAGACACTGCTAGCTTGACTCGCAGAGAGCGCCCAAGACAGCCAGCCTGCGTCATGAAGGCCGATCGGGCGGCTGGCAGACTGGCAGGTCCGCCAGCAGCAAGCGAGGCATCGCCGCGTCGGAGCCGCCGCAGCAAATGGTGAAAGGAGCTTGTGGATAGCAGACGGGCCCTGCTGCTGATCCGCTGGGCCTTTCGTCATGCTGGAGCAAGCTACACGAGATAGGAATGTTTCAAACTTTGGACCTCTCAGCTGAACCAGAACTGGGTCCTTAAAGCAGTCCTGCGCCGGAAGGGATCACGCAGCCTGTCAACCATGCTGATGCCCATCGTTTCCAAATTCCCACTCGCCGTTTGACTTGACTTGTTGACTTGTTGACATTTGCATTGTTGGCGTCAAGTCGTCCGGCCCCTATCGGACTCCCTGCCTGGACTGCCTGCCCGATGCATATCGCATTCCTGAGCAACCCTGCCTCGGGCCAGGTCAACGTCCAGTTTGCCACGGCGCAGCAGCTGGTGGACCAGGGCCATCTGGTGACATTCCTGTCCGCGGCCTCATGCAGCAGCAAGATCGATCGCTTCCGCAGTGCCCAGCAGCCATGCCACCAGCATCTGATCCGCTTCATCAGCCTGGGCTCCGGCCACACGGTGCGAGACTTGTACGTGAACTTCCAACCCTGACTGGCCTCAATACTGACCCTGCAGCACCGCGTTCATCCAGACGCGCATGCACCTCATGCGCAGGGTGCCTGGCGATCCCGTCAGCCTGGAGGCCTGCATTGAGGCAGCTCTCGGCCCAGCGGACGAGCACGCTGCCACGGCCCTGAGCGTGCGAGAGCACATCAACCAGGTCGATCCTGACATGAGTATGCCCACAAACCCGGTATCAAGTGTTGCTTAGTGCTAACTGTTTAGTTTGCGTGGATGCGCTGACCCCGTCGCTCATCACCGGCGCGCGTCTCACCAAGCGCAAGTTTATACTGACCGTCCCCTGCTCGCCTGGTCTGACGGCTCTTCCTGGTGCATTCCAGCCCAATCTGGTGGCTGCAAACCGCCAGGGGTCATGGGGAACCTTCTTCGAGAGTGCGTTTATCTACAGGCAATAGCTACTATACAGCTGCTAATCTATACAGATATGTACCTCAACATCCACGAAGTCATCCACAGCCGACGCCACCCCGACCGTCGCGCAAAGCGTAGAGTTATCAAACGTCTCGGGCTCAAGTCCTACGGCGCCTCCAGCGACTCTGCCCTCCTCCCTCCGCACTGGGAGGACGACAACTGCGTCGCCAGCATCCACTTCAACACCCAGGGCCTCATCGACTGCCCCAACCAGTCGTGCAAGACCGTCTTCGTCGGCGCAGGCGTCGCAGCAGAGCCCTCGCCCTCGCCCTTGACGCCCCCGCCCACAACCCCGTCCACGCCGTCTCTCACCCCGGCCGGCTCATTCCCTGAGCTCGCCTGGATGGACGAAGCAGCCGTGCTCGGCCAGGACGTGGTCTACATCAACATGGGCTCGATGTTCATCTGGGAACCCGCCGAGTTCCGCGCCTGCATCGAGGGCTTCAAGGCAGCCCATAAGAAACTAAACGGGCGCGTCCGGTTCCTGTTCAAGATCAACTCGCTCCCTCGCACGCCGAGCACAACCTCAACAGCAGAAAAAGAACCAGCAAAAGAACCAGCAGTAGAAGACTTGGAACTCCCCCCCTTCGTCCGCCTCACACACTGGATCTCAAACCAAACCGCCGTGTACACCCACCCAGCCCTAAAGGCCTTCATCCACCACGGCGGCGGCAACTCCTTCAACGAAGCCGTGCACTTCGCCATCCCCCAGCTCGTGCTCAGCCAATGGCTCGACACACACGAGTACGCAACCTACGCCCACAAATTCGGCCTCGGCCTGCGCAGCGAACACCCGCCCTGGGTTGAGGCGGGCGATATCGAAGCTAAGATCCTCGAGTTGCTCGGCGCGCGCTGGGCGGAGTTCAAGGCGAATTGCCGCTGGTGGGCGTATCGGAGTGAACTTGGTGGCGGGCCTGAGGCGGCTGCTAGGATTGTTCTCTTCCATGCGCAAACGCAACAGTTTTGTGCTGCACAGGTTGGATCGCAGGGGCGGAATAAAGATGAGTCTGGATCGAAGTCTACGGAGACGGAGACGGAGACGGACGAGTTGACGCCCCCGTTGTCCCCTGTGCAGGTCTCGGCTGGTTTCGAGAAGGATGCGGAGGGGATCAAGGAAATTGCTATTTCGTGATTCCTTACTTATTTATATAAACCTTGTCCTTTATTCTTATTTCCTATTTCATTTGTTGGGTCGTTGGTTACTATAGATCTGGACATAGAGGCCTACTGTGTATATAGAGCAAAAGGACGAACTGATAATGTGATAATCGAGTACTCATCTCATCATGCTTATGATTTGATTTTTTTTTCTCACTTAACTTGATTTATTTAATTTAATTGATTTATTTAATTTTTAATTAGATTCCCCTTATCTGCTGCGATCGTCCTGCCAAATTTAATCGGCCGATTTCGTATCTTCCACGCGAAACAATAGCTGAACTCTAATATTTTGGCTAGAACCCCTAGCAATCGACAATCGATACATCGAATGGCAAATCCAGGGATCTGCGTCTACACTACGACGACTAAGAGTAAGGAGTAAGGCGCCATTTCTTGGTAGAGGTGAACCATGGACGGACGAGTCCAGGAAGGCCCACTCGATCGACAACGCAAGGAAGACTAATTAATAACACAATGAAGATCGATGAGTAGTGTACAGTTGAGTAGATAGATACAGGAAAGAAAGAAAATGAGGGATTGACTGTCAAGAAGAAATAAGGAAAGAAAGTGCAAAGACCGACTGTCGAGAGAAAGAAGGAAAGGAAAGAAAGAAAGAATGTAGAACCACCTTGTATACCTTTACCTTGCATACCTTGTATCTTGTATGGCAAGAAGTATCAAGTATACACTCCAGAGCATAGGGGTTAATTAAAGTCGAGCAACAGCCACCGGCTCCAGGCCAACCAGCCGGCGAAACAGGCGCGCAACAACATAAGCCATGTGCATGACATCGTGCTGGTCAAAGAACTTCTCATCAAAGAGCAGGTTAAACCGCAGCTCATCCCGGAAGCTATTCAGCGCAAAGCACACGCTGGGATCCGTCGAGCGCCCGCCCGAGTTAAAGTCTGTCATGCGGATACGGTCTGTGCCTGCTGTCCCTGCACCAGTATCTGTTGTCCGTTTGTGCAGGTCGCAGTTGAACTGGCCCTGCGAGGTCAGTGTTGGTCGTCCGACTGACGGCGGCGGCGGAGGACCTCCGGGGAGGTTGTATGCGTCTTCCAGAGCCTTTGCCAGGGCAGGGCCCATCTGGTCCCAGACGGCGATGATGTGCGGCGAGGCAAGATCCTGGTTCTGGGCTTCGTCGATGACGCGTGCCAGGCGGAGGAGACCTTGCGGGGAGGTGGGGCGCAGATTCACGTCCTTCTCGTCAATCCACATGCTTGCTGGCAGGATGGGCATCGTGATAGGGCCCTGGCCGTTGAATGCTGAGACGGGGACGAAGCGGCGGCCGTTGCCGGAGAAGAGGAGATGGGCGCCTTCGGGGGAGGCGTTTGTAGAAGGGAAAGTGTGTGCAATGCCGGACGTCATGCACGCGAAGAATGCTGCTGTGAGGGATACACCGGACTGCTTGAGGAATCTGAAGGCCGTCGTTGCCTCGGACGGCTCGAAGGCGATGGTCTTGTTGTGGATGCGGTTTGGCCGGTGCTGGTGGTCTGGGTGCAGGGGGATGCCAACGGTCGACCGGGACCAGCGTTCCTGCGAGCGTTGATGCAGGGAAAAGGCTTCTTGTAGGTCCTGTGGTGTAGGCTGGTGGCGGAGGGCGTATGCATGGCTGAGGGATTGAGGCAGGCGAGAGGTGGTGTTGGATGTGGTCTCTGGCGCGAAGATGGCGTCGATGCCCAGCTCGTTTTCAGGGCGGGCCAGCTGGAACATAAACTCCTGGAGGATCTTGAAGATGTCCAGGCTCATGAGGGTGTGCGACATGTTGAGCACGTAGCCTCGAGGGCCGCGAATGGGGTCGACGACCAGCGTCATGGTGGTTAGGGCATCCGTTTGCGTGCGCGAGCGGGCGAGATAGACGTCCGAGACAGTCGTGTTGTCTGCCACCAGGCACGTCTGCGCTGCCCATCGTTTGGCATCGTCGGCAGTCTGATGCAGCTCGATCGTGGCCTGGTCGAGTGTTGGATAGCCCACGCCAACTACCGGGAGAGCGCGTCGTGTGCGCCACCAGGCTGCTTGATGGCGTCTTTTCAGCTGCTCGCAGGATAGGGGCGTTTCCAGCGTTGATTTCACAGTCAATTGGAACTGCACAGTTAGAAGCTGGCACTGTAGGAGACCTCAGACACTCACGTTCCCATCGTTGAACTGCTCCGACGCCTTGAGCAAGAGCTCGACGCCGCGAAGACGGCGCACGAGGCTGGTCCCAGACAGCCTCCATTCGGACGCTGGCTCGAGCTGGGCGGCTTCATACTGGTGCACGATGGAGGCCATACTGAACGCTTGTTGAGAGAATGAACTCCCTGTCAGTGTCGAGTGTAGCCTCCTGGTGGACGCTCCCTTGTGGCGAGATAACCAGATAAAGGACGATCGGCACCAGGAGATGACGCTCAGCCCTGAACTGGACAGAGTTGACTAACTGCCAATAGTGCCTGGACTATCGGGGGATTCGAGTTTCGCCTGTCGAATTCCCGGCTCAGTGTCGGCATTCGACCCACTGGTTCCATCGTCCCCCGTGCTGATCGCGATGATCGCTGCAAGGGTTCAGCTGCTGCAACGACCCAGGGGGTCTCTTGGCCCGTCTCGTCGTCATCGCATTCTTCTGCTGCAGTTCTGAGTCTGGATTCTGGAGGTTGGACTGTCAGTGTTTGGCTTTTTGTTTCATCGTCTCACTATGGCCCTGGGTGCATCCACCGAGAAGCCCTATACGCAATGGCGCCAGGTCGACGGCCGATGGACGAGAGAGTGCACTGGAGGCGAGACCGGCGTCTCGTACAACCAGAACGTCCGCGATGGCCATACTGAACTGACCTTCAACGTCCCGTTCAGCACCAGCCTGGCCACCCCCGAGCTCATCCAGCGCGTGCGCAATGCCTGGCTTGTGTGCCATGCAACGCACCCCGAGGTGGCCATCCAGGTGTCCACTGGGCCGGAGATTCCCCAGACCATGACCTTCAAGGCGTTGGAATCTGAAGCAGACGCAGAGGCATGGCTGCAGGAGTCTCTCCGCGTCGTCACTGACCAGCACGCAGCGGACGTTGCTCGTATGACATACAATCGCCGTCTGCCCACCAAGGGGAAGCGCAACATGCTGTATCTTGTCACGGCTGGAGCGGCCGATCCTGAGCATCCTGACCAGCACTGCTTCGTCTGGAACACCAGCCATACCCTGACTGACATCTTCAGCGTCGTCTACTTTTATAACTATCTCTTGCACACCGTCACCCAGGTCCCTGGCGACCGGAACCTGGCTGTCAGCGAGCTCGACTACTCTGATATAGCTACTCGGTTGCCTGTAACTCCTATCACACCGTATGAGCAGCAGCACCAGCCGACTAGAGAAGACAGGGAGCAGGCCATTGCCGGCGCAATCGCCCAGGCCGAGCTCTACTCCTCAAAGGTGCCCCAACCCCCCAATAAGCCATGACCCCAGGAATGAATTAACACGAGTAGATGTCGAGCTCGATAGCAATGTACCCTGAACCGGACGCTGTCTCCCGCAGCCACAGCACCTACTGCATCAGACTGCAATACAGCCTCCCCGAATCCCAATCCCTGCTCGCCTTCCTCCGAGACCAAAAGCTCAGCATCACATACGCCGCCGCAGCCGCCACAGTGCTCGCCATAAAACAGACATACGGCAAGGGCCACGAAACAGGCGCCCTGCTAGGAATAACACGCAACTCGCGGCGCTGGGTGAAGACCGAACTCGAACTCGGCGAAGAGGGCCACCGCGCCCCGTGCGCCTCGGACGTCGTCTTCCTCTGGATCCCTTTCAAGGAGGAATACTTTGCCGCCTCGACCAAGGATACCATTTTACAGCTTGGCCGTGCAATTCGCAGCGAGATGGGGCCTCATTTGACGTCGCCGCATTACATCGCCAGTCTCTGCTTCACGGCAGGCCGGTTCGTGTCTGCCCTCGCCGCGGAGGGGGAGCCTACGCCCTCACCCCAGGCCCCGGGGTTCTCGCCACAGGGTGCATTGCCGTTGACGCGTGAGTTTTCGTCGCCGACGGCCTCGATCCGCGCGCATGACTTTGAGCACTCGGGGCGCCAGATTAACCCGTCGGCGTGGGTGGGTATGTTCTCGCTCTGGGAGAGGGTTACCCTGTCGATGGGCTTTGATACAAAGTACTACGAGCCGAGTACGATGGAGGATTTCATGGCGCTTGTTAAGAAGAATTTGGGAACTCTCATTCCGTAACCTTTTCTCTTGTCTAACGGAACTGCTCTTTACTGCTTCCAACTGAGCCGGTCTTGAGTTGGGCAGTTGGCGCCATCCACTTGCATCAATGTACCATATCAGTTCCTGCATTTCGGGTGTTAAATAGACCAATTACAAAATTGCCGAGACTACACTAGTTAAATAAGTAAGGCGTTCGTCCTGACTCGCAATTATTCGCAATCAGTCGCAATCAGCCTGTCAGTGTCAGTGTCAGTAGTTCGCCATCAGCGCTAGTATCCATCCCTCTTCCATAGCGCCCCTGTCCATCCCAAGCTAAGCAGGCTAACCACACGTGGCCCTCAGATAGGCTGAACTCCGAAGATCGTGATAAGCAGAGCTGAAATCTGTTCAACCGTCTGTCTGCCGTGCCGCAGTGGAGCCCATGAACCTGAACGCCGAGGGGAACGGCCCAGACTCCGATGTTCGGGGTTCTCTTGCCCTGACTTTCATATGATATCGCCATCCCAGCGGCACCCGAACAGCCCCGAACAGCCCCGAACACAAGCTAGGGCATTGGCAAGATAAGGTGTAGATCAGAGGTATCGTAGATGTTACTGTATGCAGATCATCTGTCCGACACAAGTTACAACAGTCCTATCTCCTATCTATCTAGTGCTACAGGGATGCCATTGTTCTGTACCTCGACGCTGTCACCACACGCATCTTCTTTCCATACAATACCATCGGGATAATAGTCAATGTAACAGCTAAACTGATAAGCCCACACGCGATAAACATATCCTGCGCGCCGGAGCGCGCTAACCACGGACTAATCGCAAACGGGATCCCGATGCTGATGGCGTTGCGCAGGAAGGCTACGCCTGTGAATGCGTCGCCGGTTATCTAGCAGCACCCCAGTTAGAACGGTTTGACAGTTGACGGTGTATGGATGAGTGGGTGCTTACGTCGCGGTAACTGTCGATGACAAGTGTCAGCGCTGCATCGCCGATACTGCCTAGGCCGAAGCCGAATAGGGCGCCGCCTATACTGGGCCAGATCCAGTGGAGGCCCTACCGCAGCCATGGTTAACAAGTTCAGCAGAAATACTATACATGGCAGATGTCTCACTCTTGAAATTGTCACCCCAAACATGATCAACCCCCCAGCCAGTGTCAAGGCCGGGAGATGCAGAATATACAACCTCATCTCGGGCTCATAGTATCCCTTATTGCGTCTCGCAAAGAACAGGATCGATCTATCGCCAAGGAAGCCACCGTAGGCCGAGCCCAGGAGGTTCCCAACGAACGGGCCAACGCTCATAAACCCGATTTGCTCTGGTGTGAAGTTGTATGGGGGCATGGGGAATACCAACCCCAACACACTGGATAGGATCGTTAGCCATGCAACGCCGAGGGCATATTGCAAGGCGCAAAACAGGACAGCCGGGAAGGTGGTTAGGACCACGAAGGGCCGGTGGAAGTACGGCCAGATTGGCTCTGCGGTGTATGTCACCAGTGCCAGTCTCTGCCTCCATGTGTTTAGTGGGATGATGGTGTCTAGCTCGTGGTGTGACTCCTGCCTGCTGGTGCACTTAATCTCTGGCTGTTGATTGGATTTGATATCCTTGACTGGGACGTTCTGGCCCTCTGCAGCCTGTGAACTGCTTCCCACCCCCATAACCACTGGGGTATACTTTGTCTCCTCGTAGAAAAATACAAAAAGTCCGAACAGAACAGCATTCACAATTCCCAGTGCACGATACGATGTGCGCCATCCTGCACGCGTTGCTTGCGTCCCGGCACCCATGGGTGTTAGGAAACTCTGCGCCATCAGTACATGTGTGTCTGTCAACAGGTTAAACTCACCCCAATCATGACCATGGTCATGTACAACCCATTCATTCCTCCACGATGATGTACGAAGAACAGATCGGCCACCTAGAACCAATATATCTTAAACCCTTATAAGGGAACCAAGGACACATACTGTGATCTGAACAATAGACTCGTTCGTCGCCCCTGCCAACCCATGAAGCAGATTGGTAATATACAGCTCTGGCAGAGACTTCATCCACGCAGACCAGAACGAAGCGGCCATCATGATCCCCGTCGAGGCCAGGTATACTGGTCTGCGTCCAAACTTCTTCGCCAGGGGGATGAAGAGGACGCAGCCAACAGAAAGACCGACAAAGTTGACAGACATGGCGTTGTTGAGCTGGGTGTAGGTGACGTTCATGTCTGAGACCATTAATTGCCAGAAGATTACCTGGATTGAGAGGCTGGTGTTGTTAATATCTTTGTTGCTCTTGAGTCTATAGGTTGGACCTACGCTGTGAACACAACTACCGTCACTGCTAGGACGAGTGTAAAGTTCACTGTTTTGCGGATTGTACTCCAGTTCTGTCTTCGTTAATGATCTGTGTTCGCTGAGTTGGGCGAGAGGAGGACTACCAGTGGCTCATTAGGGTCCCTCGAAGGCACAGGGTGCAGGATAATCTGGGGTCGGTCCTGATTCTCGCTCTCGCCAGTTCCATCTGAGGTTGATGTTAACAATAGACTGTCCCAGTATTAGGTGATCCCGAACATACTGTGGATAAGAAGAAAAGTGCCTGGTGGCTGATTCTCTTCAACGGACTGTTCCTCGATCTGATTCTGTGCCATCAAGATTGACTTCTTTCGTGAAGGAGCAACAAGTATAGAAGTAAAATATCCTTATAGTGTGACCGGATATTTCGTCTCTAGGTCCTGTTGAAAAGGAGAGATGATGATCAATATATGCTGCTACCGCTGCCCATTCCTCGTGGTACTTGTCGGCCTGCGAACTGCCGGCATGATAGTATACGACGTACTCAAGATAACCATCCAGCATGTCAGTGAGACTATGCATTTGATAAAATGCGGGGAAACGCCCCATTAGCCCGCGATAAGCACTTTGAATCTAATGATCCATGCCAAAACCAGAGTCTGGGTCATTCATCCAGTGCAGGGTCGACCTGCCTAATTGGGTCGGCCGAGGGACAGTTCTGATATGGCTGAGTAGCACTTATATTGATTCCTTCAAGTACCGCTATTTGAGGCCGAGATATAAGAATAGCTTCTCCATTGCTTTCTGCAACTAATACCAGGAAGGCAGGTCCAGCCAGGCACCTCCAGTACTATACAGATCCAGTGGGCATGGGCACATGTCAAACTCAACGCCCGCTACACCGAACATAATATGTCCTAGCAGTCTTTCAAACTACCAAGTGCATTGCTAGAAATATATCACGAACTCTGTCAATCATGGCAACGGCCCAGCAATTGCCCCTTTTCAGGGTCTACGACGGTGCGTTGACGAGTTTGTCCCACTATATATATCGCGTTTGTCCACTAACCCATGAGTATACAGACCGCGAATCACTCCGCGCAGTCGCAAATACAATTACTTCCTCCTTCTCCGACGATCCTCTGATACAATGGTTACGCCCACTCGCAGGCCCGTGGTCAGTTACTGATCCCAATACGTCCAAATGGCAGTATCGCCGGGTACAGAGGGCTGTTGCCGATGGTATTGTGGTGGGGTCTGCTGCCGTCAGTGAGATTTATAAGAACAGCGATGTCAACGAACATGATGCAGGCGCAGTGGCCTTGCTGTTTCCTCTTCGAGACCGCGTCCGATGGACACTGGGTAGGATGCTGCTTTCGTGGAAGTTGTGGTTCCTTGATATAGTCAGTCCGATTTATGAGAAGGGTGGGAATGAACAGGTACGAGCGGCCATCTAGCTACTGGGGGCATGGGGTCAGTAATAACTTGGACATACAGAGACTGCAGAAACTGATGGATATACATGACCGAGCTATTACAGACGTCCAGCAGAAGCATGGCATCCCCGACCTGTGGTATTTAGAGGTTCTCGCTGTACACCCCCGTCTTCAGGGCCGTGGACTGGGGAGGAAGGCATTGTGTTCGGTGTTAGCCCATACCAATAATGAGCCCGTAATTCTCGAATGTACAAACTGGGATAATGTTGCTTTTTATGGACGACTGGGGTTCAAAGTTGTGGAAGAAGTTGAGTTGATGGAGGGAGATGCAGCAGTGAAGCTATGGTTCATGCTGCGGCAAGGGTCAGAAACCCAGGCAAATTGAACTCTGCACTTGTTATGAGATACAAGAAGATATGTACATATAATATGAAAGAAATAATTTAGAATAACCCCAACTCCACGTCCCTCGTCCGCGCAAGCGGATCAATATCAACCGTCCCAGCCGGGTACGTCCAGTATTCCTCCAGCAGGTCCAGGAGAAGGCCATACTGCCTATTCCAAAACGGCCCTTCAGTGGTGAAACGCAGAGATTTCCGTATGAATTGCTTCAATGTCGGATCCTTTTGCAAAACGTCACTCTGTAGTCCCGCGATAGAGACCGGGTACGAAATGGCATTGATGATGAGCGTGTCCCAACATTCTGGATCGAGAGAGCCACGACATACGGCATCCACACAGCTCAGGAGTCGCAGAACTATGACTGTGGTGGAGGTGAGGCTGGCGCCGCTTTGCATGGCCGGATTCATGGCTTCTCTGTTTGAAGGGCGTGGGAAGCCAGGTCCCCCATGGCGAACTACCAACACCCCAGCGAGTCGATACGCCTCCCACAACTGACACTGAATAAAGGTTCCCCGGGCACCAGGCCAGTCCCAGAAATCTGTTTCGGCAGTCCTTTCACCAATGAACGCAAATATGGTCACTAGAGACCTCGGCAAGCCAGTTACTACCTCAACCCCGGCTTCGATCCCTGGCGTGCGGTCTCCCTTGCAGCAATACTGTTTCCAGAATCCGAGTTGGGGGTGCTGACGACCAATTGAAAATGTGGGCAGGTCCATAATACCCATTACCTCGAAGAGATGCGCGCGGAATGCACTTCGTTCTTGGTGGTATGCGCCTTCGACGTCATGCATGCGAAGAATGCTGTACATCCCTCGGAGGTGCATTGTCCATGGAATGCCATGCATAACCTAGAAGGATTGTCAACGAAATACTCCGTTGTGACAGGAAAGCAGGATAGATGCATACCCCAATCGTGCACAAGAGTAATCCAGCCGTCAATGTTCCATCTTCTAGATGGTGCTCGCTTGTAGAAAGTTCAGCGCGGAATTTATTGAGGCCGATGTCGAGATATTCCAGGAAACGGGCGGTTGGCTGTCGGTTTAGCGATGCTTGTAGAGCGATGCATATTCGATATAGTGCCTCGGATTGTTGGCATAGTACTGGAAGGCGTGGTTTCAGCAGGGTTTGTTCGTCGTGGACTGTCGTTGAGTGCAGGATATTGATACCGGATGATAGAACTACATGGATACTATTAGCAAAAATATCCGCCCTGCTATGCTATCGTTTTTTGCGTAGGATATGCTCACATTCTTGAAAAAGCCGCGCGTCATCTGTAATATGTCCCGGACTCGACAAATCGAGTATTGCTGGGCTAAGTCTAAGGTCTATCAGAAAGGTGTCAACACTGAAATGTGAATACTGATAGGTTTAGCTGTGAAAGTTTCGCGCACCTTCATGGGAATCCTGAGATGAAGAGCCCTCAGCCGCCTGCGCCTGCGTCTCCCCTTCCTCTTCCCTCCGCCTCCCTCGATTCCGGTCTCTCCTCCTTCCAGGAACCCTCGGAGGAATGGACGTATCTACTGGGGCCTCGGCGCCGGTAAAGTGACCGCGCGAGGCAATGCCGGATCCCCAGCGCAGACGTACTTCATATCCTTCGCATGGTATTCCATGTTGGCTGCAGACTCGGCAAGTCGGGCGGGCACTGTCACACTTGCGGCGTTTTGCCTTGCATGTCCAGCTACGACGTGAAAGATATCAGCTGTACTCCGAAGCAAGAGGGGGGGTGTTACCATCCGGCGTGGGAGCGACGGGCACGGGGGGTCGGCATTCCTAATTGAGACTAAGATAGAAGTGGTGAGTGGAGGCGAGATGCTGGTTTAAAAGTCGGGGATCATAATGCGGGGGAATAAAAACGGTGGATCTGATTGGGTCGACCTGCCATATTGGAAGTAGCTTCAGAATTAATACTGCAGATTACTCCATACGAGTGGTCTTCTATCTTGGCATATATTAGGGCTGAAGAGTATATCAGAGGGCATGACTGCAAATGATAGCGTTTGCAGGAACGAACGTCAGGATGTCCTTTCAATCTCCTGTCTCGAAATGTACGACTATAATTCCATCGCTTGGTAAACTCCAAGGACTCCAATACACAAATGGAGTGCAGCAGTTCTGCGGAATCCCCTACGCTGAGTTGCCCAAGCGATGGACAAGATCAACGCTGAATACTGCTTGGAAGGATTCGAAGCACGATGGAACTAGGCTGGGGTAAACATCTATTCCCCGACCATGTTTATGGAAATTGACTATATCAGAAACACCTGTCCTCATCCGACTTCCGAGGAGGAACCCGACGACCTTGTTCCAGTCCCTCCAGCTGCTCACTTCGCATATCCTCCAAGAGTAGACGAACTGACCGGCCTTGTCATGAACATCGCCATCCCACCAAAGTCAACAAATCCTGAGAAAAAATATCCAGTAATGGTCTACGTCCATGGAGGCTCTCTGCTATACGGAGGTGCCAACCTCCCCATCTTCGACGCGGTGAACCTCGTTTCCCAGAGCATCGAAATGGGCACGCCAATCATCTGCGTAAACTTCAACTACCGCGTCGGTCTCGGCGGGTTCCTCGCCAGCAACGCAATACAGCGCGAGCTGGCAGAAGATGGATTCCACGGCTGTGGCAATTTCGGTTTCACGGACCAGCAAGTTGCCTTCGAGTGGGTGCAGCGGTATATCGACGCCCTCGGAGGCGATCCAGACAATGTCACTGCTGTTGGCGAGTCTGCTGGTGGGATTTCAATAAGCAACCAGATTTCTGCTGCGAATCCGCCGCGTTTCCGTCGTGCAGTATGTATGTCTGGTCTGTCCGTGTCGATTCCGCCGTGGACGATGGAGCAGCACGAGGCGCTGTTTCAGGCCGTTTGCCGGTATTTCCGCATTGACTCGTCGCGGTCTGATGTGCTTGGCTGTCTTCGAGAGATACCACAGCAGGACCTTGCGAATGCAACGCCTATAATACAGGGCGTGCTATCTGGGACGGGGAATCCATGTCTGGACGGATGGTTTTATAAGACCGATACTGACCCATGTGAGATCCAGAGGGCACCATCGTGGCTTGGAGCTTTAATGATAGGTGACACCTACCACGAAGGGATCATCTTCCATTTGAACGTCCTAGACGACAGTTTCGACTCAATCCGTCAGATTCTGGTAGAGCATATCAGATCGGAAGACGAAACGGACCAAGTACTTACAGAGTACGGCATTACCCCAGACATCCCTCACAGCCTCCTCATTGAACGAGTCGAACATATGTGCGGGGATGTAATATTCAAGATCCCCAACTACGCCACCGCGCTTGCCAATTCGCATCTTGCACAGCAGGGCGCCCTCTTCATGTACCACTTTGACCAGCGCTCGCGACTCAAGAGCGCGCTGGAGGGGACAGCGTACCATGCGCATGAACTGCTCTATCTGTTCCAGAACCTTACCAATGAGATGGATGAAGGCGAGAGAGCTATGGCGAGGGATTTTGCTGCTGCCTGGATCATGTTCTGTAATGGCCATGCGCCGTGGACGGCCCGTGGACCTGAAAGAGAGTGGAAGGTTTGGGGTCCAGAGAGTGTCAAGGCTATGAGGACAAAAGAGCAGGATGAAGACATTCGCGCGTATACGAGAATGCAGCGGATGCTATCTATGGGTGGTGGAGAGACGTGGAAAAGATGGCTTTCTGGGGTTGATGCGTTGGTAAATAAGAGAATGAATATGGGGAAAGCTGCCTAGTCATATATACACGGCCTACTGCATAATATTGTTTTTGTTCCTTGTTACAGATGAGGAGAGACATTGGAAGGAGAGAGAGAGTAAACCACCTTCCTAGCCCTCTCCTCCGTAACCAGCATCTGCTCAGGAAACCAAGATAGGTCTACCGGCTCTCCATCCAGCTGCTCATCATGAAGCAACAGCATCCTCGCCAATGCCTTCCCACACAACCACGCCAGCACCATTCCTTCTCCTGAAAACGCTGCAGAGACCCATTCAGCACCTTCTCCGTCCTTATCGTTCCCCCTTCCCGTAAGTGCTCCCGGCAGCCGTCCAACCCAAGGGAAGCCATCAGCACTGAATCCCATATTCCCCGTCCACATCTGCTCAACCGCAGAACCAGGTACAGGTGCAGCCCCCCAATTCCCACGCCCAAACACCGCACTCAACGCCCCTGAAATATGGATATCGGCATATAAACTCAGCTCTGAATCTGTGGAAACACCGAGATCTGAAATCCCACCCCCCTGACCCTGAGCAAATCCGCCACCGAACATCATCATCTCGCCTGTGTCTGAGGCTGGCAGTTGTGTGAGATAGTCGAACCCGCGCTCGTAGTTGAAGAGCCATGAATGTTCTGCGCCCTGGCTTCTGAAGTTTGTCCCAGGGTGCTGCGCTGACATTTGGCCGCGGATGGGGCAGATGCGGCCCTTTAGCCCGGGGATGAGATGGGCAGCGTGGGCGTTTGTACAGTGCACGATGTGCCGGGTCTGGATGGTGCCCCGGGCTGTTTTCACTGTGTAGCGCAGTCCGTTTAGTGTCTTGCTGCCGCGGTCGTCGATGCTGGTGACCGGAGTATTCGTTTCTATCCGCAGGTCTTGTTGGTATTTAGTCTTCAATCGATCCAAGATCCCTGTGATGAGTCTGCACGGCCAGATTGCACCTGCCGGTCCAGCGACGATTCCTTGGGCATGAGGAAGACAAAACCCCTATATTCCATGAGAAAATATACGCAAATAATGAAATGTCTTCTTACCTTCGGAATTTCATCCCTCTCATACACCCTCCACTCCCCCGTCTCCTCCGGTAGACCCTCTTTTAATCGTTGAAACCGACAACGAGCCTCCCTCCACCCCTTCTGCTCAAAATAAACACTCAAGAACTGCACCTTGCGGGCTTGAGCCACTGCAGTTAATCCATACTCCTCCGCCACAGACAGCAACTCCCGCAAATGCGCCAGCCGAAACCTCAATATCTTCCTCGCAGCTTCGGTACCATGCACCTGTTCCAGCTCTGCAAATTCCTCCGCTGTCTCGAGGATATGGCCTCCATTGCGACCTGTTGCGCCGCTGCATATGTCGCGGGCTTCTAGCATGACGATAGCGGGACGAGTAGCCTGTCCCTGTTCCGGGCCATTATTGTTGCTGCGTGGCGTTCGAGACTCCAGGAGTGTTCGTGCGATGGATGTCCCTGTTACGCCGGAGCCGATGATCACGACGTCGGTTTCTGGTGGTAAAGTATCGGACTGTATCTTTGCGAGATCAGGATGAGGAGAACGTAGCCAGAAGGACGATGTAGGGCTTTGTGATGGCAGGCCAGGGTCGGATAGAGCTCTGTCTAGGGCGTCTTGTCTGTCTTGTAGTGGGATTCCGGGGTTGCTTAGGAGGGAGTGGACGAGGGATGCCATTGTATTGTATATTCATTCACACGTTGAAGAAGTAGTAAGTAGTCTTTTAACAGATTGTGATCATTAGGTGAAAAGCGTGGCATGTTCGTTATAAATGTCCTCGTCTATCTAGTCTGTAGCACTATGGGATGGTACGACGGCTCTAGATACCTCCAATATCAGAGAATCCATTCTCATATGGAAGGTCTATGCGAACAAAGTGTCAGAAAGTAGTCACTGGCATGTAGGTTCGTATTTGTTGGAGCCCGCGGGCCCCGGGGCATCAATATACAATAAAAGGCTGGGGTCGAGCTGCCTGTTAGGGCAGCGGGTCTCTGGCATATAAGATCGGCAAGCAGTATAACCTAAATACAGATTGTATCATAGATAAAAGGCAATACATTCATTGCCGGTACTGTTCAACATTGTATAATCCACACTTTACCGCAATGGCCACCACGAAGCATGACTCCCCTGGAAACCAATACTATCCCAATAGCCCACCAATGCGAATGCCAGGCCTGACGTTTCTATACCGGCTGGAGTGCACCATCGTCTCCGAAGAAATCAACATCGGTGCTCCCCACGGGGCAGGTATAATCCGGAGTATCGCGAACATAACAGGCGGCACATTCAAGGGCCCAAACCTTGAAGGAACCGTTCTCCCTCTGGGTGGTGCAGACTGGGCGACTGTTGTTGAAGGAACACATGTATGCAGCCATTCCACTACCTCCATTCCCTGGCCCTATCTATATAAAGCCTACGTCACTAACAGCATAGTCCATGACCCTCGACGCCCGATACACAATCAAAACAACCGACGGACACCACCTCTTCATACAAGCGCACGGCCTCTACCGCCCCGGGCCAGGAACAGAATACGCGAAGCAAGTATCCTCGAACCCAGAGATGAGACCGCCGCCGACAGTTACACAGGACGAGGTCGAGTTCTTCTCGCATCTGCGGATTGAGGCCGCGGGGGTGTATAACTGGTTAAATGGGCTGGTGTGTGTTGGGGTTATGACCTGTGATGATGATCGTATTATTATCGATGCGTATTATTTGACGAATTTTGGGGGAGTCAGGCCGGAGGACGTTATGATCAGAAAGCAGTAGAGCAGACCGAGGTAGAATATTGCTTCTGTTGTATTTACCGTGATATCAGCCGGCCCTGCTGGTGGTGGCTTCATCGCTTGTCCCGTTTAGGAAGGTCGACGCATTCTCCAAAGCTGAAACTGTGAAGATAATAGGCTGCATTGTAGGTTCTTAGTTTTATCTCTACTGTGCGCCGCATAGTCTCGCATGTGCAAATTCCTCTACTTATCTTTGACGGCAGAGGTATATAAGAACGCCTGGAGATTACCATGTCCACGTATCCA
Source organism: Aspergillus sp. S2111Y (assembly GCA_023625095.1). NCBI lineage: Eukaryota > Fungi > Ascomycota > Eurotiomycetes > Eurotiales > Aspergillaceae > Aspergillus > Aspergillus sp. S2111Y. The sequence goes on from JAMABB010000030.1 coordinate 175,265, forward strand.
TAGTAAAAATGACAAGATCCTCATCCCCCAGGGCTAACTGGCAAGCCCGCGTCGCAGCAAAACGCAAGCAACTCGACTCTCAAATCCCATGTAAATGGCGTCTCAGCGACGACATTCGAGCCTCAGTTCCCGCGGACGGCCATCTGATTGAGGCCGACATTGTTCGTCGAAGCGGAGTCCTCTCTGATAAAGAGTTAGATATCACAGAGAACTACTCCGCGGCGGATCTATTACAGAGACTTTCAGATGGAGAGTTTGGGTCAGTGGATGTCACGACGGCATTCTGCAAACGGGCGGCCATTGCGCAGCAGCTGGTAAGTGATTTTTGCATGCCACTGTCCCTTTGTACAATAGAATCTTGGGAACTGACAACGATAGACTTCTTGTTTAACGGAGCATTGGTTTGATAAGGCCATTGAGCGCGCGCAGTTTCTGGACGAATACCTCCAACGAGAGAAGAAGATACTAGGCCCACTCCATGGCCTCCCCATCAGCATCAAAGACAGTTTCTGCGTTGAAGGTATCCAGAGCACAGTTGGATATGTCTCGCTTCTTCAGAAGGAGCCAGTGTCGCATAATTCAGCTCTAGTTGAGATGCTCCTCGATCTAGGCGCAGTGCTTTATGTGAAGACGAATATTCCTCAGACGATGATGGTTAGTGTCTATTCATACGTATACATTTTTAGGCATCGACGATTAATGAATACAGACCGGTGATTCTGATAACAACATCTTCGGCCGGACCCTAAACCCGCATAATACGAATCTAACAGCCGGAGGATCAAGCGGTGGAGAGGGTGCGCTGATAGCCTTCCGCGGCTCGATCCTGGGTATAGGAACCGACATCGCAGGGTCAATCCGCATTCCATCTCTCTGCTGCGGCGTGTACGGTTTCAAGCCTACGACCGACCGAGTTCCTTGGGGTGCTCAGGTATCAGGCCTAGCCATGGAGGGTATCCCAGGCATAAAGCCATCAGCGGGTCCTCTGGCGCATAGTCTGGAAGACATCGAGCTCTTCATGGCCACCGTTCTCAAGGCAGAGCCCTGGAAATACGATGTCACGGCGAGTGCAGCACCATGGCAGAACCTCTCACTACATGAGAATGACTGGCAAGGAAAGTTAACCATCGGCATCTTGCCCGAGAGCAATGACTTCCCATTGCATCCTCCTGTCCGGAGAGCCCTACAGTCGGCGATAACCGCCCTATCCCAGCGCGGCCACCGCATAGTCCAACTCCCAGATGACCCCTCGCGAGATCTCGCCTATGCAAGCCGTCTAGCATTCCAATACTTCACATACGGACCGCACATCGACCATATCGCATCCAGCGGTGAACCGCTAGTGCCCTCCGTCGCTAAAATGGCCTCGCCGATGTTCACGGGTCCGTTTCCGGTTGATATAGAACTTCCTCCATTTAAAATGATCAATGCGCTGCATACCGCGAGACAGGAGTACGCTGATGCGTGGCGCAAGTGCTGGGTTGAGAACGGGCTGGATGTTGTTCTTGTTCCTGGGGCGCAGAATATAGCTGTTCCGCATGATACATTTGGGTGGCCTCCTTATACGGTGATGTGGAATTTACTTGATGTGAGTCCTTATGCTCAACGCAGGTGTAAGTACAGATAGGGCGGGCTGACTAGGAGTAATATAGTATCCTGCGTGCATTATCCCCTACGGCAAGGCTTCTAGGGAACTAGATTCTGTTCCTATGCTCATCAATGACGGCGTCCAGCCTAGCTGTGAGTTTGCACCGGATTGCTCTCCTTTTTATGAGGTATACCTGCTCATTCTGACAGACGACCCCGATGCCGTTGATGGAGCTCCCTGCGCCATCCAGGTAATAACTCCACGCTTCCAGGATGAACAGTGCCTCTACGCGGCGCGGATTATAGACCAGGATATACGATGAGTAGACTTTCTTGCTTTTCACATACAATTACAGATCCACAATTGCGAGAATAATCATTCAGATGATATGATCTGGTATAGGGCTGGTGGAGTCAATGATATCAAAATAGCGAACCGTACCATGGAACAACATCTCATATTTCAAACACCTTGAGCAGCGATATCGAATTTTCGGTCGATGGCTACATCCGGCGTCCGCTTGTGGATACTGTCCAATTTTCTATCTAGTGTTATAAACTAAAGTGATCCAAAATCAAGGCATTCCTTTGAGAAGCCGAAATCAAGGCATGTCTGCTACACAGAGGCAGCGGACGGCAGGCATTGCAGCCAATGGCCTTTTTAATAGATACCCTACCAGGACCGCTCTTTCCTTTGAATGGACCGTCCTTGCATCTTCCAATTTATTGGGATTTAGATCAGGCAGGAGCAATGGTCGTTCCTGCCATTGGTGGCAAATATACATAGGAAGTAGCCATCTACAGATGCAGGTGGCACCTGCTGTATAGAGAAATAACATATTATATAAGCGGAAGAATACAAACGAACTATCAAACGGCTGTCCATTGGAGTGTATAGTTAAAGCAGGCAGTTTATATCCTCGTTTACATATGTATGCATCTTCCACAGTAAGAGTCCCACCACACAGAGCTATAATGTCCCTCTTTTGGGATTGGATATATTTGGCACCCGGGGCCCAGTCAGGGTTTCAAATACGCAGGAAGTAGCAGCCTGACCTCTCAGCTTCAGGGGAATACGAGACCACAACCACTGAGTGACTGCCGGTGCATCCATGTATGCTTTGCCCTCGCTTGACTGAAGTTAAAGATAGTATCACAACTCAATCAGACTGTTGGATACGAGCACCTCCACTTTCAAGGGTCTGACCAACCTGCAAACCCCAGATAAGTGCTATTGCTAAGCGAAGCCAAGAGCCTAATCATGCATCACTTCGTGAAGTGGGCGATCGTGATTTCAGTGATATTTATAGCCACCCGATCTCTCCCTCGCGAACTCATATCTGCTGGTTTTATCATGTGTTCGGAATCGTGTCTGATGTTCATAACGAACACTCTGCCATGATTGATGGCTGGCAGACCCATAATGCGCGGTAATGTTTATGGATAACCCTTTTACTCCTCCAGACGATGGCTGGACATTCAGCGTGGGCAAGGCCACAACGATCGAGTGGAATCCGACCACGAAAGGAAAGGTAACACTGTGGCTACGACACTCAGATGGAGGTGCTGGGTGGACAATAGCAATCGCCGGTGCGTCTACTTGATATCCCTATCCGCTAGGAGAGCACTCCACTGAATACTAGATATAGAGAATATCCCGAACTCAGGCGAATACAAATGGACACCAACGCCAGACCTCGAGCCAGATTCCAGTGAGGATGGGACCACCTATACCCTGTTAATCGGCCCTGGTGGCGGCGACCCGGATACCAGCACGAACCAGATCTTGATCACTGTCAATGGATCAGGGACGAGTTCGGCAACTACTACGAGCACAGACACAGATACTCCGACGTCCTCTTCCTCTATCCAGTCTACATCCTCCATTACAGAATCGACTGTAACCATGACTGTGACTGGCGACGGTGGCTCTATTTCTACTACACTCTCGACAGCCCCTACCAGTCTACCGTCTGCAAATCCCTCGGGTACAGGAGGGGGACTTTCATCAGGCACGAAAATTGGAATAGGTATTGGAGTTGGCGTGGGCGTACCTACGATCTTGTTCCTATTAGGGTTCATCCTGTGGAAACGACGACGACGCCGGCCGTCCTCCACACCCGGCGCAAAGGCAAGGGAGGATCAAAGCCACCCATCGATGCCGGAGCTATCAAGTGACGATGCAGCAAAGCAACGAGCCGAGCTCTGCGCTCAGGAGCGCGCTGAGATGTCTGCTCAAGAGCGTGTTGAGCTGGGTGAGGGAAAGGTAACCTGCGAGTTGCCAGGAAACGAAATTGCGGCTGCGGAGTTGGCAAACAAGGACGTATCTGGTTGATCAAGTCTCAACGAGTACCAGTCATCCCAGTTAATTTGGCTATTAAGGGTCCTGTTCCACGGCTCTTTAGGTTCCAATGGCGGTCTCGCCTTGTCGTGATGTTGCGAAACTTCATTGGATTTCAATGTCTTTTGTATATTTATTCCCTTTTGCTGCGCAGTTGGATGATCAATTGCCATTCATTTTCATTTGCGATATTGCGCTGTTCTCGCTAAATCTAACCGACGGAAGACTACGGTCAGAGGAAGAGAACTATGCCAAGTTAGCACAGGTTTCTCTCAGCAGTAATTCATGACATGGCTATATAGCGACAGACGAAGATGTTTAACAAAATACATTAAACTGAGTGAGCTAGAGACGTGATCTGGTAACCTGTGGGAACGTTGATAGTATCGGGAATGTTGTATATCATTCCCGACATTCCCGATGTCCGCGGAATCGCACAGATAAAACTCATTCAACCGACACGTTTAGTCAATATTCAATTACTGGAGCATTGAGTAATAGATCCACAGTGATATAAACCCGGTTAGTAGAGCTTTCATCCCCACGGGCAGGAAAACTTTCCCGATGTCATAAATAAATATATAACAGCCCTCCCCACCATTTCAACCACATACTCAAACATCTCAATGGCACCCCCGAAACAAATCAACATCGCCATCATCGGTAAGCCCCTAACCACATTAACCAAGCAAAGCAATCTTCTAATATAATGCAGGCACCGAAGGAGTGGGCTCACACGTCCTCTCCCAACTCTCGTGGATATCAACCCACCACCCAAGCACGCACTTCAACCTGATCTACCTGGCCACAACCGACGGCGCCCTGTACAGCGACAACTACAAACCAATCGACATCGAAACAGCCCTCACCCAGCTTGAGACACCAGGAACTACGAAATCCCTCCCAACCCTGCACTCTCTAGCAACATACCTCACCAACGCACCGCACAGGGTAATCCTCGCAGACAACACCAGCTCCGACACAATCGCGCAGTCCTACCCCCTCTTCCTAGAACGGGGAATCAGCATCGTAACACCGAATAAGAAAGCCTTCTCGGGGAGTTACGAGTTGTGGAGGGATATATTCGACGCGGCGAGATGCGGCGGGGCCCTAATCGGGCATGAATCGTCTGTGGGGGCGGGGATGCCGATTATCTCCACGATGAGGGATTTTGGGATTACGGGGGATAGGGTTAGGAGGATTGAGGGGGTGTTTAGTGGGGCGTTGTCGTTTTTGTTTAATGAGTTTGTGCCGGTAACTACATATTCTACTGTATCTGCTGTGTCTGGTGGAGGGAGGTGGTCGGCGATTGTGAAGAAGGCGAGGGAGCATCGATATACAGAGCCTGATCCACGCGATGATCTAAATGGGCTGGATGCTGCGAGGAAGGTTACCATTCTGGCTCGATTGGCCGGTTTGCCTATCGAGTCGAGCTCGTTCCCCGTGCAGAGTCTGATTCCTGAGGAATTGGAGGGCGTGGGGAGTGCGGAGGAGTTCCTGGCTCGACTACCGGAGTTCGATGAGAGGATGGATGAGGAGAGGGATAGGGCTGTGAAGGCAGGAATGGTCTTGCGGTACGTGGGCAGTGTTGACATTGTGAGAAGGAAGGTAGAGGTGGGCTTGAAGTGGTTTGAGCCCGATGATCCCATTGCGAGGTTGGAAGGGAGTGACAACATCATCAGCTTCTATACGAAGCGGTATGGGGATTATCCGCTGATTATCAGGGGAGCTGGGGCTGGGGGGTCTGTGACGGCGATGGGGGTTACGGGGGATATGTTGCGGATATTGGATCAACTTGGATAGAATGGAAAAAGTATAATAAAATAAAGAATACAATATAATGAACAATGCGGTTGCCCATCTTCCTATCAAGAGTTTTAACGATACTATCCATTAATTGATAGACCGGAGGCCTACTTCTCTGAGTTTTCGTTGCGTTTCCGGCCTCTGTCACATTTATTTGAACCCATTGCACCTAATCGAACCCGTTTAAAGACTGTATGGTATGGGCCATTTATAAATCATGAAAAGGAATCACTTTACTAAAAGACAAACAGTGCTCTCCACATGCAAGGCAAGGATTCCCGTCGGGAATGATGTCGGGAATAACTCTGCAGCTCCAGGATTGGAGATGGACTAGCCCAGCACGGAAGTCAACTGGAGTAGCTCCGCGACCGGTTTCCAGGCACCTGCTACTGAATGTCTTGCTTGCGTTGTGGTGTGGAATGTAAGGCTTCGTGTTTATATAGATAGAGACTGGAGTAGGGTTGCACAGCGATAACCCATCGCACAGATAAATTTAGTACTCGCCGTCTGCAGCATGGTCTCGTAAGGAGTTGCATACAATGGTCACTAGCCACGTCCTAGTTCATCGTTTTCCATGGACCCATTGCCATGAGGTTCTTTGCATCTACAAAAGTCGTACCTAAGGTGTGGGGAAGTCGACCATCTGACATGAGGCTCGAAAGAAGGTGTTTACTGTTTCCGAGTTAAATAGCAGCCTGTACATGATCAAGTTCGGCAGTGATCCTCAACTTGGCAGCTTGGGCGAATACGAGGCAAGCTGGCAGATAACTGGCAGAGTCCTGGGATCGTCGCGCTTAGTGCTACACAGCCCAGACCCTGCAGACCAGGCAATATCATAAATTCAGGCAATACCTTAACTTCAGGCAATCGCTTAATCTGGGAATAGAAATACCCTTACCTGTTCCGCTGTTTTGTTCGGTTATCAAGCTTTAAGCCTCACTCGTCATGAATATCAGACCGTGTATCACATTTCAGGCCGTCGAGCCACCAAGCCCTCACCTGGACGAGCGTTCCTGGGTATGGGTTCCACGGCCCGAGATAGAAGAGGAAAGAGAACGCAACCGAGAATCCTCATCATCGGAGCCAGAGGCACCCCAGAAACGACAAGCGCAGCTGTTGCCATCCTCAGTAGATATTTCCATTAATGTCACGCAAGGAATGGCCAAAGCGACATTAACCCAAACCTTCTGCAACGACGCCCCTGACAATATCGACAAGGCGATATACCAATTTCCCATGCCGTACGAGTCGAGTGTCGTCGACTTCAAATGCCATATTGGAGAGACGAAGACCCTGCAGGGGCTTGTCAGACCGAAAGCAGAGGCGAGAGAGGAGTTTGATCAGGCACTTAGCAACGGTCGCTCTGCTGGTCTTGTTGAGCAGGATAGGCTGGATGTCTTCCGGACGGAGATTGGAAATATCCCGGCAAATACGACGGTGCAGGTTAAGATGGAGGTTATCTTCTTTCTAAAGTATACCCTGGCCGATGATGTGACGACGACTGTCTTGACTATTCCAATCTATATCGCTCCTCGATATGGGGACCCAGGCTTTGAACTGGCTAGCAAGACTGGACCACAGAGAAACACTCGATTGTCTTTGGATGTGAATATTTTGAACACCACCAAGATCCGAAAAGTCCACAGCGATACCCACGAGGTGATTGTCGAGATGGAAGGGAGCCAGAGATCTCAACACTGGGCTGATTCTGCATCCCCAAAAGGAACATCTGCCTCTGTGAAGCTTAAAGACACAGCCTGTCTAGACAAAGACTTTATCCTTTCCATCTCTGCCTATCCAGCCGTCGACGACGAGCAACCCCAAGCCACCCTCGAAATATCCCCCAGCGGATCCTCCGCAATGATGCTCGAGATCCCACCCGGATTCATACTACGAGACCAATCCCCAATAAAAGAGAACGAGAGGGAAATCATATTCCTAGCAGACCGGTCCGGATCCATGTATGATCGCAAAATAGCTGGACTGAAATCGTCTCTAGAGTTCTTCCTCCATGGTCTTCCTAAAACACTATTCAATCTGTACTGCTTTGGAAGCAAGTACACATCCCTATGGCGAAAGTCCAAGAAATACAGCGACGATACTCTAACCAAAGCGCTGAAATACGTCTCCAGCTTCCAGGGCGATATGGGAGGCACAGAGCTCCTGCCCGCTCTCAAGGCCGTGGTTTCTGCGCGGGACAAGACGGCGCCTAACATGGACGTTATTGTTCTGACGGACGGTGAAATCTGGGAGCTGGAGGAAACGATTGATTTTGTGCGCAAAGCACGCGCGGAGTCTGGAGGTGCTCTTCGATTTTTTACCATGGGCATTGGGGACGGGGTTTCGCATGAGCTCGTTGAGGGCATCGCGAGGGCAGGTGGTGGTTATGCTGAGATTATTCCTCTCGTGGATGGCGGCAGCTGGGATGAACGTATGGTTACAGTGTTGAAGGCTGCCATGAGTGGCCATGTTGCTGGGGTTGATATCGAGGTAGAGGGAGTCACTATTGAAAGCAGAGGTAAGGGAACCCAATGTTTTGAAGAGATATCTGATCTAAACCAGCTAGATGGTACAGGAACTACGCCAGCTGTTCAGATGTCTCCTGGAGACCTCTCAAACATGAGCCCCTTTGTGCGCAATCGAATCTACATACTCACCGAGAACGAAAACACCCAGATAAACGCGCAGTCCGTGGTAAAGATAAACAGGAAATCCACCGACGGCCAGCAAACTATCACAGCCATTCCACTCCACGTCCTGCAGGAGCCCGATTCCACATTGCACCAGTTTGCAGCCGGGGCTCTGCTCCGCGATCTCGGTAGTGGACAAAGCTGGATCCAACGGGGCGAAAGTGTCCCCGGAGGTTCAAACGAGGAGAAAGAGTTGACTCGAGAAGAGGGAGAACGCCTCGGTTGCAAATACTCCCTGCTTTCTCAATGGACGAGCTTCGTCGCCGTGGAGACGGATACAGAAGATACAGATAGTGAGCCTTCGGAAAGGCCAGAGTACGCTACCGAAATTGCAAACTTGGTAAGCTTCAACCATGCAATCAGTGATATTTGCATTTTACCGGTTAGGACACTTGCTCACCATGACCAGGAGCCTCAGCTTGACTCGGCAGTCACAGATATTCATGCGTTGCGCAACATGCATTACCAGCTGCAGGGAGCAATTGACACGGTAGACGATGGTATGGACAGAAGCATGTATGATTTGGACAACGCGAATACCCAGCTCGGGGTAGGAGTTAGCTCGGCGTCCATTCGCCGGCGGTTTAGTCCTTTGCTTTTCCCTATGTTCCTTTGGAGAGTAGCTAAATATGGCTGGATGTCCCTAAGTAACCGATACCTGATGGGCCTCAAGACCCAATCGCAATCGCAAACTGACCTGGAGGAGGACTCATTTATTCGCCGCGTGCTGAAAGTCCAAAAGTCAGCTGGCGTGTTTGATGTACCTCAGAAGGATGCTATAAGATGTTTGGGAAGTGACGTACATGGCATTGCGCAAGCCCTCCATACCAAAGGCGTCCAGTGGAATATTGCTGTGACGGTTGCTATCGTTGCCTGGCTGGAGGTGAAGTACCCTGAAGATCGAAGGCTTTGGGTGCGAATGGTTGAGAAAGCGAGAGAGTATATCCAGCCGCATCTTGGGATGGAGCTTGGAGAGGGTGAAGGGTCTTTGTTGGATTTTGCTGAGAAGATGGCTAGAGATGCCAAAGACACAAGTAAACAGTCGGATGGCAATAATAACGCAGTGTAAGCAGGATAGGAGAACTGGTAAGGTTGTGTTGGTTAAGGTAAGATAATGCGGTTGTCTTTAGGATAGCGTATATAATGATCAAGTAATAATTAATATGCAGAGACGGTATACAATTTATGATTGAAGCAGGATTTGTTGTATTGATCAAAGAAACACTGAAAATATAGGTTGAACGTAAGCAGACACGACCACAAGCCAACACTCAAGCAGTCTTGTCAAGCGAGAATGCTGAATTCCTTGAATATCCATACCACCAGTTCTTCCTGCTCCACCAACCAGAGTTGGTCCTGAAACTTCAACTACACACAAATGCTGCAGTAGGACCACACAAATAGCAAAGTATCAAATACCCCAAACGCCCAATGGATCCGGTCCACCCGAGTTTGCGCGTTTTTGCTGCAACGCTTTAACACGTTTAACAAGTGTCCCAACCGCAACAGGGCCTACCAAGGTACACAGGGAGATCGCCCACACGACTACTAGGTAAGTCTCAGACGAGCCCTGAGAGGTATCGCCGAAGATCCTGTTTGACTCCGCAAGGGAGGCAATGAGGTAGCCTATCTCCCCGCGAGCCGTCATAGCCAAAGCTAGTATCGAGGCTGGGTAGAGGGACTTTGGTTTTGGGGGGAGAGAGGCAGATGGACGATTCTGTGTCTGTTGTTGAGGGGGTGTGTTGGTATCTGCGTTCGTGATGGCGTCTGCATCGGATTCTGAATTGGAGGGACCAGAATTATTGGGCTCGGCATTTTCATTGCTGTTTGTGCTTTCTTGAAGTTGATTGTCGTTCTGTTTGGGACCTTTCTCACTGGTCGGAGTTTCCTTGGATTTGCGCGAGCCCCATATACAGGAAGTCGTATAGGTCAGAGGAGACTTCAAGACACGAACGAAGGTGCGCAATCCAAAGCCAGGTGAGACTCGGACTAGCCACAGTCCAGTACACATCTTCGCAAACGCCATGAGCATAGCATACACGACGCCCCGCCAGACAATGCTGCCCCGGAACATCTCTGTGATAGGGATCGCGAAACCGATCGAGGCCTAGGTTTGTTAGCATACTGAAACAAGGACTGGAGGGTAATCTTACAAAGAACATGGGAATCAGGATTCGAGTAACCGGCCCATGGTAGTAGTGCTCGTAGATGTACATCCCTGTGATCGGACCGTTCTCACGCAAACTGGAAGTTTGAGGCGTGCTTCCAGCGGCCAGCTGTTCAGGTGGTGCCTGTGCCTGAGAACTGTTGTCCTCGTTCTGCGGCTGCTGCTCTGCTGTAGAGCTTGGGACTGCGCGCACCAAGGTGTCAAACCAAGAAGTGATAACACCGGCAAGATACGCAGCAAATAAGCTTGACGTTCCGGCATATGTACCGCCAGCGACCAGACCAACAAGCAAGCATGTATAACCGATAAATGCAAACTGCGGCGTGTGCGTAAACTGTGGTAACTTGCTCTTCGACTCGAGAATCTTGATCAGCACCGGACGCGCCACGAATCTACAGACCAAGACAACGCCAACGCCGAATCCAATGGAAACAAACAGCGGACGGATAACAGTTACTGGACTGAACGAGTCACCACTCCCACCGAGGTTGGAGATGATCTGAACCATGACAAGGCCGACAACGTCGTCAAACATCGCAGCACTTGTCGTGACTGTACCGAGCCGCGACGTGATCAGCTGCGTAGTGGAAAGGATAGTAAACGTGGTTCCTAGACTTGTCGCGCTCAGAGCCGCACCAGCAGAGAATGCCTGAAGCGGCGTCGCCGATACCAATTCCATGAGAATAAATGACAGTCCCATAGGAAGGGCGATTCCGGTAACAGCTACTGCGACGGAGAGATACATGTTGGCGCGGAGGGAGGACAGGGCCGTTGACAGGCCGCCTTCATAAACTAGCATGATTAAGCCCAGATAGCCTAGTTGCTGCATAACGGTTTCCACGTCACGGTCAAGCCACTTGGCCCCTGGTGTACCCCAAAGGATGCCAATGAAGAGTTGGCCGATTAGACCACAGTACAGAAGTTTGTCCAGACAGGTGTTCACCAGGTTCAAGACCAGGAGGAACCCGGACTGGTTGAGGATGGTAGATATGGCCGGTTCATGGTAGGCAAATGCTGATTCTGCCATTTCAACTTGGGGAATAGTTTATTTGCCTGGTTGGGTGCGAAGTATAGTGGCGCCGCGATCTGTGCCACAGCAGGAGTGGAAAGTGTAGAGGGTGTAGTGAGACGACAAAAGACTCCATCAGAGATACGAAGGCTACAAAGAGGGGGCAGAGAACGCTGTAGTTGGAAGGCCAATAGTATTGACAGTGATATAATGAAGTCGAGATGGTAACAGAGAGACGATGAACGCAGGAGAATCAGAGAAAGCAGAGAAATCAGCAGCCAAGACCACGTGCTCCAGTCAGGTGATACGCCCAGAATGCGGCCATAGCTAACTGTCTCTGGGTATTAATTATCTGGGGGGATCTTTGTAAGTTAGTTCAATTAAATTGAAAGACCGATTTCGGTTAAGACAGATTCCTGAATATCGTTAAGATTTCCTATATAATCGATTGTTGAAGTCACCTGTACTTTGGATGGAAGTACATCCCATATTGACTGATAAAGCAAAAGGACCCGTGATCAGCAGATAAACAATATATATGCGCTTGTTGTTCACTGTAGATACTGCTCAGACTCTGGTTGCATCTGATCTGCAGAAATATTCAAATTCTGAGACATTTTGTGCGGAGCATGTCTGTCTAATATGTGGTGTGATGTGATATGCATCGCCGATACTACAGTATGTAAGCAATCACTAGTGTTATGTATACAAAGTACTAGTGGCAGCCATGCACGCATTCTTTGCTGATTTTAGGAGAGTAATTCCTACTTTTGATCAAAGATCATCAACATGAAAGATCTTCGATCGGCGATCAACTCCGCAGGGCACAAAACAGCAAAACCCTTGCATTATTTCTTATCCCGATGGACCTTGGTATCAAGGTGTATCGTAGCTCATAGACACTTTCTGCAGATCGCGAAATGTTGTTTACTGCAAGGAATCTGTTGCTGGCCTATTAAATATCCAGCTCTGCTCCCACAAAACTGTCGCCATGTAACCCAACCCTCCAACCGTTCGCTCACTACACTGCCAATCATGAGACTCGTCCTTTCGACCACCCTGCTCTCCGTCGCAGGATTAGCAATTGCGGAGGAAGCCATTGTTGGTGGATCCCAGGCCGCAGCTGGACAATTCCCTTACCAAGTTTCCGTTCAAACCAGCTCCCACCGATGTGGCGGATCCATCATCGATAAAGATCACATCCTAACTGCCGCCCACTGCGTGGATGGGCTATCCGCAGAGCGCCTGAGAATCCGGGCCGGCTCAAACCAGCACGCCTCGGGTGGGAAGCTGGTCAAGGTGGCTAACGTCACGCAACACTCGGAGTTCGACGCCAAAACAATCAAGAATGACATCGCCGTCCTCAAGTTGGCCTCGAGCCTGGACTTTGGATCTGCCATCTCGGCCGTGGACCTTCCATCCTCAGCGGACGAGACGCCGCAGGTGGGAACCGAGTGCTCTGTCACTGGCTGGGGGAGTACCTCCGCTGGAGGCTCTATGTCCTCAAACCTCTTGGTCACGTACGTCAACATTGTTGACCATGAGAAATGCCAAGCGGAATATGTGGATCATGAAGTTGATGACTCCATGATCTGTGCTGGTGTCGAATCGGGGGGAAAGGATGCTTGCCAGGGAGACAGCGGTGGTCCGCTTGTTGACACCAGCTCTAAAAAGCAGGTTGGAGTTGTTTCGTGGGGGTCTGGATGTGGAAAGCAATACCAGCAGGGTGTTTATGCTAGCACCGCGGCCTATCTTGATTGGATTCAGGGGGCCGTTCTAGGAGTCTAGATCATTGGAAAGACGAAATACCACATGCGCTTCTGGGAGCTATCATTCATTTGTACAAGCAATCAACGATGTACGTATCCAGCCGCGTCCTAGTTTATTACTAGTAACATCATACAATCAGCATTTTAAGACCTTCTTGGTATGCGGCTGATAGTTTGTTCATCTTCAGCCTCGCCATGCTCTGTTGTCTCTGTTGACAACCAGGGCTACGCTCTATCAGCAGCGATCTCACGCCCATTGAGTTGGCCATATGCTGACGGTGCAGTCAACCAGTCCTTGCTTGCTGTTCCTACAGGAATGAAATGGCGGGAGAACACCCAAGAGAATGCACTTTCAAATTTAATCATAATCAAAGCCGTGGTGAGCCCATGGTTTGCCAGTATTACTGCTTTCTGCTATACCTACGCCCCGACATAGGTGATATTAGGAGCCTCAGGCGTCTCCATGCCTGCTCCCAAGAAGTAATCAACATGGCTATCCTGAACATAGCCCTTGAGGGTCACCCCGTTTCGATAAGCCGGATTGTGCATCAACGTGTACAGCCGTATATCAGACGGCTGGTCGGTGGTGAAAATAATCAACTCGCTATAGTCGCCGTTGGTAAAGACCAGCTCCTCGCGCCAGTCGCCCAGGATATCGCCCTGGAACATGGGGTCGCCTTCCGCTGTAGTTGCGTCGTAGTGATACGTTGTAACGAGGCGCTTAATAGAGCCAGCCTCATAGTCCCATTTGTTGATGTTTCCGTCGTTGATGAGCTCGCGCAGCTCGTCGCCGTCCCACCATACGCTGAGCTGGGGATATGGGTATACGTCCTCATCCTGGGTCAGTTCATCCGACGCGGCGTTGTAGAGGCCGAGGAACGACCAGGTCTCCATGCCGTCGTAGTTCGGGTCAATGTCGGCGGCCATTCCACGGCCGTTGTCGCCTTCTTCCTCGCCATCGTGCTCCCAGATGATGGTGCCGTCAGTGGCATCATAGTAGTACTCGTACAGCAACGATGGGTTGTCCTGCTGCACGCCGTACCCCTGCAGGCCATCACGGCTAGGGTCAATCTTCGCAATGTGCCACCGATCGCCATGGACAACCCCAGCTGGACCGAGAGAATACCGCAGAGTGCCATCGCCGTTCAGCATGAATCCGATTTCAGCAACCTCGTCCACCCCGTCGCCATCCACGTCGATTATCTGGGTATTGTGGCCGTCCGGGGCGTCCTGGTCATCGCGATTCCAGGCCCATGCCAGATCCACAGAGCTGCCGTCAAAAGTATACGCCGCTTCGATGAGGTTGAACTCACCACTATCCTTCCGGTTCTTCATATACGCAACGAGATGCGGGCGCTCTCCATCAAGATACCCAACACCAAAGCGCACGTTCATAGGCCCGTCTTCAATATAATCATCCGGCACCTCCCCAGTCGCGCGCAGAGCCCCAGTCTGCCCATCTAGAAAGGCAACAAACTGGTGATCATCATCGTCATACTCGAACGTCTCGCCATCACCCAAGACCACGCCGTTCGAAATGCGAATCGCAACCTCTGCATAGCCATCCCCATCAAAGTCATAAACCGTGACACCATCAGCGCTCCCCAAATTAATAGCCGACGACCCCGGCTCAATATTGTCCTGGTTCTCACTATTCGGACCCAAATTCACTTCCCACAGCAGCTTTCCATCGCGCCGGTACGCCTCCAGCCGCTGCGGCGTCTCCTGCCGGTCAACGACAAAGTCATACTCGCCATCCCCATCTAGATCCCCAACCCAGATATACCGAATCGCCCCGCCAGATTGTATCGGAATGCGGAAATACGGGCCCGTTTCGGCGTCGGCTTCAAGCGTCCAGCTTTCACTCGCATCGCTCTCCTCCCCATCCACGACAGTAGTGACGTAGTACGTGTTATCCTGAGTCAAATCCGCCGAAGAGTCTTCGTAGTTGGAACCGCCAGTGAGAACATCGGAGTTCAGGAGCTCTGCGTCCCCGTCGCCTGTGGTGCGGTACAGGTTGAAGCCGATATCCTCTGGGTCCAGACCGAGCACTCTCCAGCTGATGAAGGCTGCGTCGTCTGCGGAGCGGATTGCAACGACGCCGCGGCCGAGATTCTCCATGGGTCGCTGGGCGTGGGCGGTTGTAAAGACAGAAAGAATGGCTGTGGCTATGGCCACGGCCATATTTGAGGTAATCCACATTGTGACAAGAAAGGTTGTTGTCTTTAGTTGTGAAATCACTTCGTCTCGACGGGTCCTTCCGGGCTCTTTATACAGAGCACCACACCGTGCAAGGTGAATGCCAATGCGGAGGATTGCTCTGTGGATATTTCCCCGATGATAATCTGCACAAGTTCAACCGATCTCCCGGGGGAAAAGCACTGAAACGGTTATTTCCCCTCCTAGAGACATCGTCAGTCATATAGTTGGAGATCATCATTGGCTGCACAAGCCAGGGTCTCCGGATCTGCAGGACGATCAGGCACGACAATTCCCCCGATTGCCGTCGCTGTCAGCCCGAGTTCCGGTGCAAATATATCACCCCAGTTTCGCCTATTCGGACCTGCTTGCAAGGCCCGAAGTACTTTGGCCGATGGCGACTGCACGCGGTAGAATTCAGCAGCAATGGCATGACTATAGCAAGAAGACAGCGACACCTCGGGCCCAAGGTAGATTCCATCCGATTTCGTTTTCCTTTTGTCCATTGCCTTTAGCAATCAACCGATCGCCGTGATCAAAGGAGAGGGCGAGGGATTTCACGGAATTGTCATACTGCCCATTAAGCAGTGGGGTCGGCGTCAACGATATTGAGTTGCTGAGCAATAAGCAATATATGGATTTGATATCCATTTGTTTCGCGATATACAACCACTGGCTATACCGGTCATGCAGGTTTACTATGATTGTACTCCTAAGCTGCAGCATGAGCCGTGTTGGCCACTGTCAGGGTCACGCTCTCAACAGCACAGGAAGCTTGATATTCGTATCATCTTGGACCCCTTTTACCCCTGCGGAGTGCCTACCCTAAAAGTCTTTATTAGAAGCGATCTCCCGCCAGATGGCTACATTTCGCAGTGACCACTATCTTCGCTTTCTTGATGCCTGGAATATAGGCACGTCCCTCCATTTACAATAAATATCTGTAGAACTGGTAGTCGACCAATCGAGTCCGTCGAACGGATCCAGTTTCGATTGGTGGGATGCAAAGGTCTACGTATTGATATTCCACTGATTCTCTATAGAAAACCGGTCATCAACTCATATCGCGTCCAACTATGCTTCCATAGGCCGGCGATCCGGGAGAGCAGTACCAGGCCTGGTAAAGGACTTGAGGCCTTCAGACCGGAGCAGCGATGCCGGCCTAACTATTTGGAAATTCCGGTTTCGCCTGACAACCCCATGGGGCGTGTTCCGTAAATGAATCCAGGGTGGCTGCCTACCGTTGACAGGGCTGAGCTCGTAGTGCTTATAGAGGAGCCGTGAGCCGTTGGTTACATTACCGGTGGAGCAGCTGACAATGTTTACTAACTGGTAAGTAACAACTCGAGTATTCAGTGTAGTGAGTACCATCTTAAGCTCATGCCCCAGGGAGTTGTTGAAAGCTATAATTCGAGCTCCCCTGAAGGGTGCTCTGGTGGCGCCCGGCCCCTGGATTGCAGTGATGGGCCCAAACATGGTGAAACGCGGGGGCGGTGCTTCAACAGCAAGAGTGAGCTTTACCAGGTACTATTTCATGTCGAATAGCATACTAATTACTCAGGCAGGAAGCGCTGCGCCTTGCGGTGTGACTGCTGATGGTTACATTCCCGCGTGGAGACTCAGCCGCACGGTATATTAATTGCCCTGATGAAATGCATGGATAAGTCCGAGGAATCTCATCTTTTTGATTGTAGTTGCAGTAATATTGTTCAGGAGTTCAACTTGGAGAGTTTGGGTCCTGGATGGCAACGCCGTATACACAACGACCTACCACAACAATGAAGGCGATGAAGAGGAAAGCCAAGTTGCTCCGCCTCTGCGCTGGCAGTGATGAAACCACACACGGAGCGTACCGGATTTTCGCCTGATTCTGGAGCTTTTCAGGACTTAGCTCGGCGTAGCGCCTCCACTCTAGGGCTGTGCACGATGGCCCCAGTTTCAGCAGCTGCACTCCCTGCCAAAGATCACCGCTATCTTTTCTGGTTTGGGATGATGAGTTACATCCAGCTTATGTTCACGGTCTGATTGTGCAGGCTTAAATTGCCAGGCCGTGCGCCAAGATATGGGGGCCAGGGGCGCAGCGAATTCAGGGCCCTTGATTTGGCAGAACCGTGAAGGATCATGAGGCTTGGGCTAGGCGAGATTGTCGTCGGCCATTGGTGACAGCGTGAGGAATGTTCTGCGGAGCGGTGCGGACTACCGATACGATCTGAGTGTTGAGTCTTGACTGAGTCGCAAGTACAGAGTATATAAGGATCGATCTCCACCGATCTGAAGATCAACTCTTTGTTGTACAGCCCACAATCTTATTATTCCTCTTCCTATTATTCCTACTCAGTACTACTTTACCCGTCACCATGCTCAGCAAATCTGTTCTTCTTGCCGCTGTTCTCGCGGCCACTGCCAGCGCTGCACTGGACAAGCCTGCCCTGACCCCCGACCTCGACTACCTCCTTGACGGAAACACGGCCAACCTGCCTCAGAACGGGGGAGCCCACTGGGGAAAGTGGGAGGCCGGTCTGATCCCAGAGGACTGCAAGAGCATCGCCGAGGGCCAGGACCTCAACCCCGCCGACTTTGAAGTCTACGACGTCTTCTACGACGATGTACGTCCACCACCTAAACAATCATAGCAGTTATCTAATATCGTATAGTGCCAAGATGCCTGGAGCTTCTGCCGTCACAAGGACTCATCCGAGGACCTGGAAACCTTCGTTAACACCTTCGGCCGTGTCCCCGTGAGAATGCGCAGCTGGGTATGCATTACAAGCCTGTATTCATGGTTCAAACTAACAGCACTAGGTCCGTCACCTCCTGTCCATCCCCGGTAGCAACTGGGCCTTCAACTCGAACGGAAACATTGCTCTGTCTGGAACGACGACCTCCAACTTGGACGTCTGTCTCCACGAGACCGGACACAGTCTCGACCTGCTCGGTGCCTATGTCGATGGCGCTTTGTCTTGTAAGCCGTTCCCTTCGACATTTTGAAACAGAAACTAATGATACCAGCAACCCAAGAATGGGAGGACGCCTACAACAAGGACTCTGCCGTCCCTGACAACTACGCCCGCACCAACCAAGTCGAGGTACCCACCCTAACAATTTAACCAGCATGAACATATCTAATTCCTATAGAACGTCGCCCAGAACACCGTCGTCGGTATCTACGACAAGGTCGTCCCCGGCGGCTTCCCCGGCGTGCAGTCCGACTACCAGAAGATCGAGAACCAGTACACCCTGCTCCAGGACAAGGCCGGCGAGCAGATCCTCCCTGGGGGTACTTGCGACCGCCATCTCCAGAACTCCGCGACTGTCTCTATCGATGGGTCTTCGTCTAAGCGCGACGCCAAGGTCGTCAAGGCGCGCGAGGCGCACGACTCTGCGCTCAAGGGAACGTATACCAACATTGTGAAGGAGTTTACTCCGTTCAACACCAAGGACTTCCATGAGCAGCACTAGATGTTGGGGAGTATGGTAATATGATTATTTTGTACAGTTGATTAATGTGTTGCATGTATAGCGAGGTGGCGCTGGTGGTGGTTGTTTAACGTAGAGCATGAAATATCAAGGTTATTTATCGAATTATCCCCAGCCTGATATACAATATCCATATCTAATGCCAGTATTTAGGAGGAGCTCCAGTCCATCCCAATAAACATCATTCCTTACCCGAGTAGGTCCATCAAGGTATTCACAGTGAACCCACCGCTCGGTTCTGCATGAGGACGCACAAATTCCATCTGTGAAAGGAGATGTATTGGCGGGTACAACTCTCGATGAAGCCAGTTTTCGACGAATTCAAAGTTTCCCCGTACTTGATTTGGTTCCACGTTGAAGTCGTTAAAGAAAAAAATCACCCTCCTGTCTCGCGGAAACCAGGAAGCCTTCATTGCTGACGATAGGCAACGGACACACTCGATGAATCCATCATGTCGAGGCTGCGAGCTGGCTCCAATGTGGTTGCTGTTCTGATTCACCAACAGCACGATCTTGGAGATGTTCGTGAAGTCATAGTCAATACTGGCGTTGAAACGCGGATCACTTTCAGGTGCGATGAATCGCAGTGTGACGTCCAGGACGCGCCCTTCTAAAAATATTCTCTTTGCGTCAGTCTGTTCATACGTAGCCTGTATCTCAATGACTGCTAGCGATCTGCCCCGTACAGCGTGCATGTCCGTTGCTGTTGGGGTGTAGTCCGGGGCGGCGATGCGATCAATGTCACACAGCAAGCTATGATAAGTCGTTAACGAAAAAGTGTGATTAGCCAAACAACTTCGTGGCTTACTGGATTAGTGGTGCCATTGGCCTCCGTATTCCAGCTCTCCGAACAGCTAGGTCACGCCAGAGGGATTTTATAGCCCTTCCTACCCGCGCATCCAGGGGCCGGGCAGGATTTAGATCGGCCACATAGTTCAAGAGGAAAGAAGAGTGCCTTGAATGAATCGCCTCGTTGAATTCCATACCCAAGCTCTTCGGGGCCATAATGAAACGTTTCACGTTGATGATGAGGTATCTGTATACCGCGACTCGCTCGAATTTCATGCTGAGATGCGGCGGGTGAATCTGCGTTGAGCCAAACATTCGGCAAACGAATTCGTCTGTTTTCGTGTCCTCATATCCAAATAGAAGTAACTTGTCTTGATACTGCCTCCAGCCATGGCTCTGATTAGTCGCTATACGAGGCTGTTTTATGGCCGAGCTATCGTGTTTTCGAGGATTTCTTAGAACTTTCTTCGCGGCCCCACGGAAGTACCGCTCATATACGCTGGAGGTAAATACCTCTTGGTCAAATGAGAAGGCAAGGGAAAGTTTTGAGAGGCCATCAGTAGTTTGAGTGGAAATCGAGGCACTATCACGGTGGACAAGCAATGACGCCGAATCATTGTTCAGTTGACGAAAGGTTCGTCGGCTGCTCGATCGGACAAGGAGGGCGTTCTGCTCTGTTGATGTTTCGCTTTTCATTGCTTAGTATGTCCTATTGTCCGAAGTATTGCGTAATTGAGTGCGTACCAGTTACATGCTGCTAGCAGCAGAGTTAGAGCGTTCGTTTGGTGCTCGAGCAACCTCTGAATATCGCTGATGCCCTTCTTGCCGAACATCAACCTGACCTTGCTCTGGAAGTCGAGGGTCTGATCTTGCCCCTGTTGCAGCTTTGCCACTGATTCTTGAAGATTCGTCAGAAGTATACCGCAGCAATCCATTGTGGCGTCCAGATCCAGGACCAACTGGTGGTGAGCATCCCCCAAGTCACTCTTCATCCATGCATCGATTTTCATCAAGGCAACTCGCAGAGTGGACAGTTGGCCCAGTAGGCTGAGGAAACTAAGATTCGCATCTTTCCAGTCACTTTGGAGGTCTCGAATGCCGCTTATCGTTTGGCTGACGAGTTGGATGATGTTGGCGAGAGCCCCAACGGTTCCAATAATCGACACAGGGTCTGCCATTTCACTTACAAGATGAAGAGCTCTTTCAGAATTACAATTCAAAGAGCGTGGTACTTAGATATTCGTGGTCTCTTCAGCTATTCTGTTTCCAAGGCAGAAACGGCGTAAGCCCCTATTCATTGCGCCCGCTTCAGCCTCGTGCAGGGATTATTCCCGGCAAAAAGCAAATTCGAACATCATTACGTGACATGATCCTCAACTGTGGCGGAGGTTTCTTGGGTATAAATTCAAAAAAAAAAAAAAAAAAAAAAAAAACCGACATACTTGACAGAGGAATTTCCACCATATGCGGTGCTTCAGGTCGCGTTAACAGGGCTTCTTGTCGAGCATAAGGCCAGGTAATAGCAATCTTGTTTCTACAATATTTCACAAGACGCAGGTACGCGTGTCAAAGCCTCGACAGAACGAAAGTTTGTTTCAGCCTCGCTCGCCGATCGGGTTGTTCGTAGGATTACCTGGCGAGGCTGCCACACACGAGCTGGGCATACCACAACTCGATCTCAGATCCCGCCCTTCAAATCTGATGGGAAAGAACGATTAGAACCTGCAGCGAGAAGCTAAAGAGATAGAAGGAATAAACGCACATGAACCGTAATGTAGCCCGACAGCTGGCCGGGAAAGTCGCCATCCGCGGGTGTCGCAGTAGAGTAGGGCTATTTCATTACAGTAGGGAATGCATCGGAACCAGCCTGCGAAAACCTCTTCCCAACTTCAATTCCTGCAATGAATTCATTTCAGTAACGCTTGATTAACCAGTCGGAGTATCTATCGCCTATTGCGCCACTCGAGAGTCAACACTGCACAATCAGCTCCTAAGACCTGCCAGAAATCTCCTCCAAAATCTCCGCCAGTCTATCGGGCATACTCAGAAACGGCGAATGCGAGCTTTTAATCCGATACACGACGTCCGTCCCCAGTTTCGCCGACAACAGTTCCTGGATCTGTGGCGGGAGTCCGCGGTCATCCTCCGTGATGATATACGCTGACGGGATATCGTGCCACGGTTCATACGTAGCAGCCCCTGAAAAGACCTCGCGCGATGTATGCACCAGCTCCGACTCGGCTTGTTGCTGGATTTCGACAGGCACGTCATGCAGCGCGATCTCTGCGCCACCCTTGCAGCGGACATAGTCGCCCTGTATATATCAGTTCAACGGCTTATTCATTCCACAGTAGAAGAAGAGCTTACATCAACCTCCATCCATGGCAGAGGCTGTCCACCCAGCATATCCAAAAGACTCTGCCCCTTGTCCAATGCAAAGGCAGCCATATAGACAATCCGTATAACGCCGCCCTCTTTCCCAGCTGCTTTTCGAGCGTCCTTGGCTAGCCCTTCAACAGCGCATGAAGCAACAACACCACCGTATGAATGCCCGACAACCACGACGTCTTTCCCTTGCTCTTCTACCAGCTGTGTCAGGACGGCCTTGAACGAAGCGACGTCATCATAGAGGGTCTTATTCGGGGGCTCTGCGCCGATGGACGGATGCGCGGGGGCTTCAGATGGGATCCCTCGTTCGGCGAGTTTGCCCTGGATAGTGCTGAATGCAGGCGGCAAGAGCCATGCTCCGATTGAGAAGACGATAGTGGGTTTGGCAGCCATTGTATCCGTATATATACGGGATTCGCGGTGCTGGGAGGATCTAGAGTAGCAGGGGTCTTTGCAACAGCGAACTCAACTCAGCCAAAACAAAGCATTCCGACAAGAAAGGAGAACATATCCCGCGAAGCTCGCCTACTTAACAGACAGGCCCACACTCTGGCCCCAGCTCTCTGTTACCGAAATGACAGCCGGGGCGAAACGTTCTCCACTTAGGCAGTTTAGTCCCTTTAGATCGGGGTTTGGAACGCTCGGTTGGCTGGCGGAACGGCGGAAGTGCACTATATCAGACTGGCGCGTGCGCGGTGTGGATTCGAAGGAGCGATGGAAGGATTCAAGACCAATGCGCGGGAACTGCTGGAGATGATGGCTTACGGTTTCTGCTCGCTTGGGCCCGCCGTGGGTCGGCATTTCATGCGGCATGAGACTGCAGAAGCCCTCCAGGCCCAGGTTCCTGACTTTAAGCTGGTTGTAGGAGATGGACAGGGGATTTGATACCGGGATTCGAGGCCTGATGCGAGTCAGAGGGTGTGACTCCGGGTGATGGCGGCGGCATTACATGGTCTGATATCGGCCTCGTGCCATTAGAGTGGTCCCATCGATAATTTCTTCATGATGGATGCTTCAGCGAGCTGGCCTCCACATCCACAAGTGACCAGTCAGTGTCATTCGCCGCCTGGCCCGTGTAGGATGCATTGAGTTTGATAGTGGACTGCGTTTATCGACTAAACAGAGCCCTGAGCGAGGTCCGGGGCGGCGGATTTCAACCATGGGAATTCCCCAGCGACTTTAATCTTATCTTCGACGTGTCTGCCAATTCCTCGAGGGCTCGACGTTTTCTTGTCAATCAGTGGCGCAATGTCACCTGGCTATCTCGAGGAAAGCACTGTTAGCAAGCAGCGCGTTCCGACGCTTGTCCTTCCAGCGCTGGCAATATGTTTTCTCGTCTGCAGACTCGTATCTAGGAGATTGAAGCGTCTGTCCTTCGGGGTAGACGACTACACTTTGATTCTTGGCCAGGTAGGTGGCCCAATTGATGTACCAAGCATACCACTGACCGTTGTTTAGATCCTCGTTATATCCATTGCGGGAATCAATTATGCTGGTCTGTATCCATTTGCCTCTGTATGAACGATACTGACTGTTCCAGCAACATACTACGGAATGGGCCGTCATATGGTAGCCGTCATGCAAGAGGGATTCGACATGGTCATCTACATGAAGGTATCTCACCCCAACACCAGTCCCGAGTTCGCACCAAAATCAGATACCAACATCAGATATACAGCTCCTCTACGCCTTCGAACCCCTCTACATCACGGCCGTCGCCGTCATCAAATTCTCCGTCCTCCTCATGTACAACCGCATCTTCCCCGTCCGCAGCATCCGCATCGGCAGCTACATCTTAGGCGGCATCACCCTCGCCTGGTTAATCTCCGTCGACCTCGTCGCTATATTCCAATGTACACCGGTGAAGAAGGCATGGTTACAACAGCAAGTCCCCGGGACCTGCATCGATCTGAAGGTGGCGTTGATCGCGAACGGGGTGCCGAATTTCGTGACAGATATCCTGATCCTTACACTGCCAGGACGGTCTATCTGGAAATTACAAGCGAGTCTTTGGCAGAGGGTTTCCATCATAGCCGTGTTCCTGAGTGGGAGTTTGTACGAACCCACACCTATGCTGGCATCTATTTCAGTCAGGGCTAACGTAACGCCGGCAGTGTTGTTTTCGCAAGTATCTACCGCTTCAGTCTGATCTTCCAAGTTGACATGAACGATATCCCATGTACGTCCCCCTTCCACTCGAACCCAACATATATCCCCTCCTAACACGTGCACGTAAACAGGGACAATCGCAGACGCACAAACCTGGTGCGTCGTCGAAACATCCGCCGGGATAATCTCCGCCTGTCTTCCAACCATCGTGCCGCTCATAAAGCTCCTCGCGAAAGGCGTAGTCACGACAGCGACAACCGGGCTTTCAAACACGAACTCCCACTCTCGGACCACGAGGTCGAAATCAAACACCCATTCTAAGCTGGCCCGAGAGGGGAATGGCGATCCCGATTCTGGGAATGGGCACCAATTTGCCCGGTTGGAGTCAAGGGGTGGGCTTGTTCGCGGGGGTGTAGTAGGGGATACCTACAATGCGCAGGTGGAGAGTGGCAGTGAGAACAGAAGCCGGGGGAGTTTGCACCTGAATGGACATGGGATTAAGAAAACGCATGGGTGGACTGTTATTGAAGCCAGTGGGGATAGTGATTAACTTATGGCGCTGTTGGCGCTTTAGGCGGACATTTGGCCAGATCTTAATGTGTAATATGTGGAGTTTTATATAATATCAAAATATTACTGCTTCTGATTATTACGCTAGGTTATTATCCCTGTATATCCACCAAATAACACTTTCCAAGTCCCAACTAAGCCATCAACTCATTCCACCTCTCCGCAGCCTCAGCGCCAGAAAGCCCATCGACCTCACTCAACACCTGCCAACACCTCGCCACAACCTCAGACGGCGCATTGCACGGCGACTGCAATCTATTGCAGATCAAGGCCCCAGGACTCTGGATAGTAGGAGACTCGCCGAATGGGAAATCGCCCTGGTTAGATGTGGTATACACGTATTCATATCCGTTGTCGAAATAGGTGATCCAGGGGTCTGAGCAGGTGCCGAAGTCGGTTTCGGAGCCTGGGTCTGGGCCCGGGTCTGGTTCGTCTGTGGGTGTGCAGATTTCTGTTGTTGATGTTTCTGTTACTGTTGTCGTGACGTCCTGGGTTTCGGTTTCAGTTGTAGTGGTGGTTTGGATATGGATCTCTGTGTCTGTCTCTGTCGCTGTCTCTGTCTCCGTCTCCGTGATGATCTGGTGGTCAGTTTCTGTTGTGGTGTCGGTGACTGTTGAGTAGGATGTTATGCTGATGGTTTCTGTTGTCGTCACGCCTGGGTCTGTCACTGTTGTGTCGGCTGTCGTGACAGTAGTGGTCGAAGTGACGGTTGGGCCTGCGGTTGTGATTGTGCTGGTCACAGTGGGACCATCAGTGGTTAGGGTTGTGTAGTCTGTAGTTGTAGCGGTGCAGTCGGTGCTCGTCTGGATTGAAACCACGGTGTCTGTGACTGTGACTGTTGCGGTGCCGGTGCCGCCGTCGGTGGCTGTCGTGATTGTTATAGTTGCTGTTGGGATATCGGGGCTGTAGTTCGTCAGTATCATCTGTATACATATGTGGGTTACATACCAGTCGGTGACTGTCACAGTAGTTATATCATCACCGTCTCCATCTCCATGGTCATGGTCGTCGTCTCCGTCGTGGTCCCCATCTTCACCGTCATGATCCCCATCATGATCCTTATCATGGTCGCCCTTGTCACAGTCCTTAGATCCACAGGGCAAGCATTTCCCTGCCTGTTCCGGTATATGCTGTGACAGGCCTACATCGGTGCCACCCGGCGTCGGGACAGCTCCAGCAAGAAAAGCCTGCGGCAGCAGGGCAAGAAGCACACACGCGCCTCGGAAAGACAGCATCTTGCACAGGGAAGAGTGACACCTTCAATGTGTTCAGCAAGTTATAGGCAGTCGCGAAGAAGTTTCGGACAGTGAAATGAGAGAAAAGCAGGCGAGTCCACAGCGGGTCCTCCAGACCTGTTTATCTATTTATGCGCCCAGTCCCTGGATCTAAATTCCGAGTGAGCTTCTCCCAGTATACCCAGTATCCAATAAGCTTTACCCAGAAACAAGGGGCAGGCGGGCGTTGCTGAGGTGTCAACGAGGACAAGTGAAAGAATGCGCCATGCCCTCCACGGCGCTCGCGAGTCATTCATCGGAATGTTGATGGCGATCTAATACGATATTTTGACATTGTGGTGTCAACAAGTGACAGTTTGAGCCAGCTGAATGTTCTCCTCGCAGGCGGATCAATAGTGCGCATTCTTGACCGTTGCTTCGAAATGTGTAGAGTTGTTTCCCTTCCTTTATATACGCGCGATCATCTAAAGGGTCCTTTTTATGAAAGGTTGGACCCTCATACAGGGACTGTGTTCATAAATCTCGGACTCTAATTAATTAATTCAATGTTTGTTAGCATGTTATTGTGAATAAGCTGCGCAGGGAGTTGTAGATAGTGAACTCTTATCAAGCATTACAGCGCTCAGACAGGGCGAAATATAATATAATCCGAATTAACTTCCAATATCCTCTGCCTCAAAGTCAAATACATTAGCAAGACGGAGTAACCCCGACTTGATGGAGAAACTACCCTGCAACCGGAATAGTATATGGCAGCAATGACGGCGCCAAGGTCAAAACGCACATTAGCTAGGCAGCTCCTCCAGTGCAGGCAATCTTCAAGAGGAGAACCAGACGATCAGCACCCCGTCAGGCAGTCGGTGTGGGGGATTCGGGGGAAGTGTGGAGAGAGACGAGCAGAGACCAAGAGGGGAGCCTCCGATATTTCTCCGGATGCAATCAGGCCATTGGGGGATAAATAGTTAACACTACCCCGCCTACGTTCTTTATATTAAGATTGCAATCTGGACTGAAGACAGCCAGCCGTATTTCAACCATGGTTGCGTTTTCTCCCGTGGCCCTGGGCCTTTTGACGCTTGCCGGTCACTCCACGATGGCTTCTGCGCAGTCGAATTCAGCTGGTTCGTATTCAACCCTATACATAGAGTATGTATACTGACTCTACAGTCGTCGCCGACGGTACCAGCTTCGCCCTGAACGGCGACAACGTCTCCTACCGATTCCACGTCAACGAGACTACCGGCGATCTTGTATCCGACCACTTCGGCGGCAGCGTCGGCGGCGCAATCCCCTCGCCCAAGAAACCAGCTGTCAACGGCTGGGTCGGGGAGACGGGTCGAACCCGGCGCGAGTTCCCAGACCAGGGCCGTGGTGATTTCCGCATTCCTGCTGTTCGCATTCGGCAGACGGCTGGGTATGCTGTCAGCGATCTCCAGTATAAGTCGCACGAGGTGGTGGAGGGGAAGAGCGGCCTGCCTGGTCTGCCGGCGACGTTTGGGGATGCAGGGGATGTGACGACGTTGATTGTGCATCTGTACGACAATTATAGCTCTGTTGCGGCGGATTTGTCGTACTCGATCTTTCCCAAGTATGATGCTGTGGTGAGGAGTGTCAATGTTACCAATAAGGGCGAGGGCAACATCACTATCGAGTCGCTGGCCAGTCTGAGCGTCGACTTCAACTATGAAGACCTGGAGATGATCAGTCTACGAGGTGACTGGGCTAGAGAAGCGAATGTCCAGAGGAGTAAGATCGACTATGGCGTGCAAGGGTATTTCACTCTTTCTGTCTTTACTTTATATGGATGCTGACAGCACAGATTTGGGAGCAACACTGGATACTCTTCTCACCTGCACAATCCCTTCCTTGCAATAGTAGAGCCCTCAACTACCGAATCCCAAGGCGAGGCATGGGGCTTTAACCTCATCTACACCGGCTCCTTCTCCGCTGAAGTCGAAAAAGGATCCCAAGGTCTGACTCGAGCCCTACTCGGCTTCAACCCTGACCGTCTATCATGGACCCTTGGGCCTGACGAAACATTAACGACCCCCGAATGCGTCGCAGTCTACTCAAAGAACGGCATCGGGGGCATGTCTCGCAAGTTCCACCGTCTCTACCGCAACCACTTGATCAAGAGCAAGTTCGCAACATCAGACCGGCCCGCCCTGCTCAACAGCTGGGAAGGTGTCTACTTCGACTACAACCAGAGCACGATCGAGACTCTCGCCGAGCAATCCGCTGCTCTAGGAATCCACCTCTTCGTCATGGACGATGGCTGGTTCGGCGACAAGTACCCGCGGACCGCAGACAATGCCGGCCTGGGCGACTGGACACCAAACCCAGAGCGCTTCCCAGACGGTCTCGCCCCGGTCGTAGAAGATATCACAAACATCTCCGTCAATGGAACCGAAGATACAAAACTCCGCTTCGGCATCTGGGTCGAGCCCGAGATGGTCAATCCCAACTCCAGCCTATACCGCGAACACCCGGACTGGGTCCTCCACGCAGGGCCCTACCCTCGCACTGAACGGCGCAACCAACTCGTCTTGAACGTCGCTTTACCAGAAGTCCAAGACTTCATCATCGACTTCATGACGGACCTGCTCAATAGCTCCGACATCTCATACATAAAATGGGACAACAACCGGGGGGTGCACGAGTCACCATCCCCAAGTAACGACCACAAATACATGCTCGGCCTCTACCGCGTCTTCGACACATTGACCACCCGCTTCCCCGATGTGCTGTGGGAAGGATGCGCCTCAGGCGGCGGGCGCTTCGATCCAGGCGTGCTGCAGTACTTCCCCCAGATCTGGACATCCGATAACACAGACGGGGTCGACCGAGTCACCATCCAATTCGGGACATCACTTGCATACCCTCCCTCGGCAATGGGCGCGCATCTCTCCGCCGTACCGAACCACCAGACAAGCCGGACCGTTCCTATGGAATTCCGCGCGCACGTTGCAATGATGGGCGGGTCGTTCGGGCTGGAATTGGACCCCGGTACACTCCAGAATAACACCGCTGTTCCTGAACTTCTGAAGCTGGCTGAGAAGATTAACCCGATTATCCTAACCGGGGATCTGTATAGGTTGAGATCTCCTGAGGAGTCGCAGTGGCCTGCTGCGCTGTTTGTCGCGGAGGATGGGTCGCAGGCTGTGCTGTTTTATTTCCAGCTTCGGCCGAATGTTAACCATGCGGCGCCGTGGGTGAAACTTCAGGGGTTGGATGAAGGGGCGCAGTATAAGGTTGATGGGGAGGGGACGTTCTCTGGAGCGACGCTGGTGAATATGGGGCTGCAGTATACGTTTGATACGGAGTATGGCAGTAAGGTGGTGTTTATCGAGAGGCAGTAATAGTTGCATAGGGCAATGAATGATATAATCATAATTCTCTATGGGATGACTTTTATCTCTATAGTTCACCTGCCAGTAAATCCCACACAGTCGGTGCATGCACCTTGGTAACATGGATAAACTCATCCACAGAAGCCGACTCGTTCACAGACGCCACTGTACTCGTCAGTTCAGTCCTAAATGAATAAAACAAACGACTTACTACTCAACGGACTACATCCATAAGCATACGCCGGCACTCCAGCATACCGATAATGCTTACAGTCCGTAGCCCCCATAGACGGAATCATAGCCGGCCTCAATCCACCAACGTCTTCCGCATTGTTCTTAATCAGATCAATAACAGGATGGTCAATAGTCGAGAAACTAGCCGGGTTACTCGCCGCGTCCTGCTTCGTCAATTCAATGCTAGCGTCGGAGTATTTCTCGTCTGCGATTATGCCGTCAAGCACGTCCATGACCTCCTCAGCGAGTAATCCAACAGGTAATCGTATATCGAGCTCGAACTCGCAGTAGTCCGGGATCATGTTCACTTTAACCCCACCATTGATAGTCCCGATATTGACGGTCGGCTTGCCGATGATAGACGATGTGCCAGGACCCATGGCCTCATCTACCGCAGATAGAACATCAGGGTCCGTCATGTACTTCGCGATATCGGGTGGTGGATTCGGCTGTATAGACTCGACTGCCTGAGCCACATCATTCAGAAAAGTATTGGCTATGCGTATAGCTCCTTTGCTGCACAATCCACATTAACAATAAGTTACCACCCATAAACCAAAAGTGAATGCCCACCTCAAATTCAAATACGCCCCATGCGCCCCCCTACAAGCAACAACACCAGACATCCTCAACGTCCCCTTCTCCGAAAACCTCACACTCATCCCCGACGGTTCCGCAGAGAGCATCACATCCCCTCCCCACCTCCCTTTATCCGTTTGGAGTAAATACTTCGTGCCGAACTTCCCCCCGGTCTCTTCATCCGAGACAACACACAGCGCCACACTACCAGATAGAAACTGGCGGTGCGCATAAAGCGCCGCGTACGCGAGAACAAGCGACGCAGTGCCGGATTTCATATCGACGACGCCGCGGCCGTGGATGTGGCCGTTGGCATAGGCGCCCGAGTATGGGTCTCGGGTCCAGCCTGGCGTGTTTGGGTCGACGGGGAATGTATCGATGTGGCCGTTGAGCACAATTCGGGGGCCATCACCAGCAGTTCCATTAAACTCGGATACAATGTTTGGTTTGGATGGATCTGGGGAGATGAGGTTGTAGGGGATATTTTGGGAACGGAGGTAGTCTGTTATGATTCTTGTTGCGGCGGTGGTGTTGCCTGGGGGGTTTGGGGAGGGGGTTCGGACGAGGGATTGTAGGAAGTGTATTTGGGAGGTGGTGTTGTTTAGAGTTGAGAGGAGGTCTGACTTTGGCGACATTTTGGTAGTCTTTTACTCATAGACCTTTTTCTTGGATTTGTTAAATTGTTGGAAGGGTAGTGTGGTATATATATTGATGCTTATTGCGTAATTGAGCTCCGACGAGCTCCGTCTCTACTCCGACACATACTATCTACTCCGAAATGTACTCCGATGAGTCAACAGGCAGATATTTATCATAATATATAAAGTAGATCATTACTGAATGCAAGTACAAATGCTAAGCAGATCTTATAAAATATCATGTATGATGGTGTTCGTACCATATCCTATATCAATGCATCTCCCAAGACTGCGCACCGCCCGCAACAAGGCGATTAAACAACTGATTCCTGCCTCGCATGTCCGTAAGATGGAACGTCTTCTCCGGATCCTGGCCTTTAACAACAAGTCCCTCATTCGCAGCCTCCTCCGTCCCCGCCGCAAACTGCACAACCAGCTTGCCCTTCCACCCCAATCCCTCCGTCTTCCTCAGCTCCGTGATCTCGCTAATCGGGACCTGGAACCCTATATTATCGGCCTTTTGGCTGTCGATACGCAGATCTTCCATGTTGAGTTTTGCGGATGCGCGAGAGGTGAAGTATAATATCGGCCCTGTATCTGTACCCTCCTCCCCTTCCCCTTCTTGGCCTTCACCATCGGGTGTTGGAACAGACCTCGGCGCAGAATCAATAACAGCAGTCCCGCGTTTCCTCTCAAACTTGGCCTCAAACACAAACGGCCCGTTACTCAACGTCGGCGGGGCAATAAGGGCAATGTTCCTTTCCAGCACCGCCGATATCAACCCCTTGGCATAGTGTTTCGTGCCCGCCCCGGATAGTGCCAGCGCCCGGTTATACGCGATCTGCCCCTTGATGGCTGTTGTGATAGCCCGGCGGGCGAATTTCAGTATGCGCAGCCATTTCTTCGGTTTGGCTTTGATTTTTGTCTTGAGGCCGTCGGGGGAGGATGGGTCGGTGGTGGTACTTTCGCTATCTTTGGTGCTTTCCCTGGTTAGAGTTGACGCGTCGTCGTCGCCGTCCTGTTCCTCTTTCTTTGCGGCGTCGATGGCCTTTGTTCGTCGTCGCCAGAGCTGCCATTGCGATGGATACTGGTCTTTGTAGGCGCCTGGTGGCGGGGGTGCTGGGATGGGACTTGCTGCCATTTCGCCGATGCGGAGGAGGACGAGGGTTAGCTGGGCGTTTGTGGGGACGCCTTTGAGGAGGGTTCTATTCTGTTAGTGATGATATAATATTCAATGATGAACAACGTACTTGTCAATATCCATATACTCTTTCCAGTTTGGAATGTTCTTGTCTAGGAAACCGACGGCGCGACTGAGGACGGGGTCGCCGAAGAATACGAGACCGATTGTGAGTGCCACCGACTTGACAATCATATGGCCGGACAAGAATAGAGACACCACACATACAGAGCCTAGAATCATAGCTACACGCAGACGAGGCACAATCAGAGTAAAAGGCGGTGCTGGCGAGAAGAGACTAGATCGGTCAGTTCAGATCAGTGAAACAGGGGTGATGCAGCGACGTACTTGGAAAGCCGCTCACAGAGATCCGTGATATCACTTAGAATACGTAGTGTAACACTAATAGCTGGAGAAGTCTTGGGTTTTCCATCCTCGCCGTCGGCTGTGATGGCGAGAGTTCCCGAGTCGGTCGTCTCGACTTGGACTGGCTCCTCGGAGGGCTCTGCGATTGAGGTCGTGAGGTTATTGACCAGGGCTGCGGCTTCAGCTTCGGCTGCTTCGCCTTCACGCGCTTCATTTGATTGAGTGGGTTGCGCTGGCTTTTCATCCTTTTTAAGGGGAATAGCTTGCGCCTCTGAAATAGGCGGGAAAATGCGCGATCGGGTGGAGGGGGAGAAGATCATGAGCAGCAGAACGCCAGTGAGCATCGGAACGAGACGATCGCATAGCCATGCGACAAGATATACCTGTACAATATTAGTATATATTATAAAATTGGTTCGAGAGACGTACAGCAAAGAAGGTCCCCGTCCGGCGGGGATCCTCCCATGAGCGCAGCTGGTTAATATGGTTGAAAAAGAGACCGCATTTGACGATTACAGAGATATAGAATCTCTCAATTGTCTTCTGCAGCTTCGCAGGTGGAAACTGCTCCTCGGCTGAGCGGTTCAGGTCGAGCTGCTGGGAAGTCCGGGGAACAGACTGGACATGGCCGACTTGCTGCGCTTGTTAGTCTGGATCACCGTTCTTAGTGAGTAGGCATACCTTGTCGAAACGACGGATGAGACGCCAGAGGTCCTCGTCGCGGATGCCCTGGGCGATATTATTTTCGGCCATCCTGTCAACAATCGTTCAACAACGCTGTCAACAAGAAGTTGGAATGAGGGGAGAATTGGACCCTGACGTTGTGCCAAGGGACGCTGTGGCGACGTGGGGCGCTTAATAAGATGTGCCTGTACTCCGCAGTTCACTATATGGCCAGTGCTGAATCTGTTTATCTTGCTGCCTTTGGAGTTCAGGTAGCAGTATTAATGCCTTGTTAGTTTGCTGGATATCTTATCTCCTTGCATTAAACGGTTGGTGATATCACAAACTGCGTTCACCTCCAGTATGCGACCGTTGATCCGGGACAAATAAACAGCACATCTAACCGGCGTGTCAAAGTTCCGATAAAATCGATAATTTGGATTCGACGATGGCATTCGCAAGAAGAAGTGTTGTGTACGTGCGCTGTCTTGTCTTGAGTGTACATCGCAAGAACCCTCTTCAATATACATATACCCCAGTGTCAATATTCAGCGACCGGAGTGTTTACGGTATTGTATTTTATAGTTTGTGCTGTACAATAATTCCACGACGGAGAATGTCCTAGAATCTTTGGAAGGAAGTCTCTTGAGTAGATAGTTACCTGCCCGTCGTATTTGAGAGACCATTTCTGTGCATGGGTCCATGTCAAGATAGGGTTAACACAATCTGAGTAAAGGGTCCCCTTTGATTCCCACAGTAGTCATAGCTTGGCAATGCTTTTTGTCATCCAATCCCGTTAATATTATCTATTACCGGCTTCGAACCAATTTCCACAGCCCAAGCCGGAGATGTGCCAAGCAGCAAACAAGCAGACGTTACCCAGTCTCAGGCAGCAGATCGCGATACCTCCTGGATGATGGAACAGATCTGTCAGAGGTCGGAACCGGCGTTGTAACTCCGATGTTTGTATGGATAACTGGACTGATCAGATGGTGAAGATAGGGAGCGCCTCTTGATACGACAATACAATATACCGTTTCATCTGGCGCCCACATTCCTCCTGTCAAGAAAAGTCCTTGGCAAGATGGTATTCACCTATTGGACAGGACAAGTCCAATCGGATTCGATATAACTACACGATCCAATCCCCTTGTGCAGGCACACATATCGCCCGAAACAAGCCACCTGCACTGCATCATTTACCCAGTTTGATACTCTTTGTCTTCAAGCTGGGTTAATTTCCACTGCTTGACGATTCTGCGGCACAGGCTGCCTGGAACAGCGGAAGTTGGCTTGTGGCCCCAAGGATCAGGAAGGCGTCGTCCGTGCTAATTTATACCCGAGATGGCTATTGGCTCTCCGCCTGGCAATGGATACACTGTAGCTTATAAGTCTTTAAAGGCGACGAGACCCTGCTTGGTAAAGGAAGCAGTCATCCCTTCAGGTTAGATTTCAACAGCAAAGCCGGACTTTGGTGTTTACACTCCTTGCCACTAACATTCATTCCTTCTGGCTCAACTTGTCCACCTTATTCACTGTCTATTGCTGCAGCGCGGCCTTCACACTCTCTATCATAGTTGCAACAATATCCTCGCCACAAACTACTCTGTCCTGTTAAATACGCAGCTCAACCCAGCTTCCACACAGGACACTTCCTTCAGCACCATTCTCACATCTTCCTCCCACATCCTTACCACTCTCAGCATTCCCACGCTTTACACAGTAACAGCAACACCATGAAGTTCTTGGCCCTCTTCACAGCCCTCACAGGTCTAGCCCTGACCACCGCTCTCCCCGCCATCCCCGCCATCCCCGTCACACGCACCACCAAGGAAATCTGGCAACCCCCCGTAGGAGCCAGCTGGCAAATCGTCCTCTCCGGCGCGTTGACCGACCAGTCCAGCTCTGCCTCCATCTACGACATCGACCTCTTCGAGAACCCCGCCTCCACAATCTCCTCCCTCCACGCCCAGAACAAGAAGGTCATCTGCTACTTCTCCGCAGGGACCTACGAGGACTGGCGCCCCGATGCCCAATCCTTCTCAAAATCCGACATCGGGTCCCCGCTAGACGACTGGGAGGGCGAGAGCTGGGTAGATCTACGCTCGAAGAATGTCCGTTCGATCATGAAGAAGCGTCTTGACATAACCGTGGAAAAGGGCTGTGACGGCGTTGACCCCGACAATGTGGACGCATACGGGAATGGACATGGCGGGTTTAATCTGCAGCAGTCCGACTCGGTGGATTTCATGAACTGGCTTTCTGGGGAAGCTCATAGCCGTGGATTGGCGATTGGGTTGAAGAATGCCGGGGCGATTATTGATGATGTTCTTCCCAATATGCAGTGGGCTGTTAATGAGCAGTGTACGGAGTGGGATGAGTGTGGGGATTTCATGCCCTTCGTTGATGCGGGCAAGCCGGTTTTTCATATTGAGTATCCCAAGGGGGAGGAGACGGATGATGAGGTTATGGTTAGGGGGAGGAAGAAGGAGGAGGCGTGTGGTTTTGACGGGGCGAGGAGCTTCTCGACGCTGATTAAGAATATGAAGCTGGATCATTGGGTGCAGGAGTGTTGATTACTTTGGCTGTGGTGGTTTACTGTCTGGTTACCAGACTGGTACTAGATAGCTCAAAGTTTATTCCTTGGATGTTTTAAAGGCTTTACCAGAGTGCATGGTATGGTTGTCTTGTCTATCACGGTGTATACAATTCCTTTCCTCCTCGACGTCTTTGGCGAGAATTCAGCACAAGATAAATCAACTCCTGAGATATAGCCAACACCAGCCCGCCAGAGACCAACCCAATCATGATAATCAGACCTCTGAGGTATCTTTGTATAAAGTACATAAGTTAGCATTGATCCCATGTAATCACCAAGATTATTACTTACGTCGGCGAATCATCCGCCCTGAATATCTGAGTTCCTGCCAGAAGACCACATATCGCACTCATCACCCCTGCATATCATTAGCACATACGACCATAATTACTCGCTTAACTTACACATCCTATACAGCAATTTCAGCATTAGCAACAAATTCACCAAAAGAAAAACATGAAGGATACATACGAGATACCAATACTCCTCTCCGCCGTATCCGTACAATTCAACTGCACCCAAACATTATGCACAGGATGATAACACACCGCAAAGGCATTAACAACCGTCCACATCCCAAACCTGCTCCACTTGGGTGCAGCAGGAAGAACACATCTCGCGACGATCAGGACAGCCAGGTAGCAGCAGATTGCCGTTATAACGGTGAGACCGCGCTTCTTGGTCCGATCGCTCACCCACGCGAAGAAGAATACGATGGGGAGGGTCAGGAATGCGCCGATTGCGCTTAGGGCGTTGGCCTGCACGCGCGTGAAGCCGAGGGACCTGGGATGGTCATGGTTAGTTTTGAAGATTGGTATGCTGGGTATGGGTATG
Organism: Aspergillus sp. S2111Y; assembly: GCA_023625095.1. Lineage (NCBI taxonomy): Eukaryota > Fungi > Ascomycota > Eurotiomycetes > Eurotiales > Aspergillaceae > Aspergillus > Aspergillus sp. S2111Y. Next base: position 211,844 of record JAMABB010000030.1, read on the forward strand.
GGCTGGGTGGGGTGTACATGATTATGCTTGGGGTGTATGTTGTCAGAGGGCTCCATGTCGCGAAGACGCAAGCTGTTGAGACGAAGTGAGGCCAGCGGCGGTAGTTGAGGAGTGCTCTTCGCACGGTTGAGAATGGGATTCCCTCACGGGCATTGTGGTTTGCGGATGGTGTTTTGTCAACTCCCAATCTGGCTGTGAGGATGTGCTGCTCTCTGTCCGAGAAGCGAATGAGTCCGTTGAAGAAGAGAGGCCTAGGGCTTTGGGGACTTGTTGGAAGGACGATGAGGAGAAGTAAAGCGACTATCATTGTCGCGATTCCCTCAACTATACCGGTCAGCACTGATATCAAAAGTTCAGAGTAAGCCCATACTGAGGAAGATATACTGCCAGCCCCACAGGCTCCCCCGTCCATGCAGCTTGAGAATCCCAGCCCCAATGAGCGGAGAAATCGCATTTCCTCCGAACATTCCAAAGAACAGAATTGCCACTCGGCGCCCCAGTTCTTGAGGCGTATACCAGGTGGAAAGTGTATAAATTGAACCTGGGATGTACCCTGCTTCAGCCAGACCCAGCAACATACGCGTAGCCAGGAAGCCTCCTCTATTCCGCAGCAGAACTTGTAAAGTTGCAATGAGGCCGAAGACGAATACTTGTGCTGGGATCCATTTGCTAGGGCCGATCTGTACGCGTTAGGCCAAACCAATAAACGTGGAACTATACTAGGCATACCTTCTGAAGAAGCATATTCGACGGAATCTCCAAAACGATAATACCCAGAAACATCAACTGGTTCCCTAAATTGATGGTATTCTGGTTAACGCCAATATCGTCGGCGAAACCTCCAGTCAAGGCGCTGGCCACGTTCATGCGATCGAGCTGGAACATGATCATGCCGAATGTCAACAAGGGGAGAACCGAGAAATCAACCCTGCATATTTGGTCAACACTGCACTTTATCATTATATTTCCTGCCTTACTTGGTGCGTGCGCGGCGTTCTTCCCCGGGAGTCCAATCCCGGCCAACGGCCACATCGGATTCATACTGGCTGGACTCAATCTTTGGTGACTCAATCCACATTCTCTGGGTAGTTTGGCATTGTGAATATCCGGGAACTGTTCTGGGGTATGTAATATTTCTATGCCCGCACATCGGGATTTGGAGGTGGAGCATAGGGATGCAGAAGATCTCACCAAACGCTCGTCAAATGGCGTGATGGGCTGGTATTGGCCAACCAGGAGTGTAGAATAGGGATATGGGATGATAACAGACCCTCCGACCAAGGCAGGAAATATTGGCGCCGTTCAGATTGCTCATGGCATATCCACTTCCACGTGGGAGTATTTGTCCTCTAAATGGGGTTACACGTTGTAACTACTATATTGGATTGCGTCTCATCCTGCATGTATATTTGCTTAGCAAGATTAATTGATATCTACAGCTTCGAGACTCTGCCAGTCTGACCTGCTCCCTCATTCGCTCGCTTCCACATGCTTATACGTCTCTGATGGCTTGCAGCAAACTGCTGGACCCAGGCTGGATCGAACTTTGGCAGTCGTCGACCTGGCTCTCCATCTTTCGGCTCTGTAGCCAGCGTCCTGAGTAACTCAAAGTAGTTCTCAAAGTCTGGGCTGATCAGGGTAAACTTGACACCGTCGCCTCTCTCCTCGATCCTCTTTGCCTCCCAGTCTCGTTGTTCCTGGAGCGATGGCAGCGTTGCTTTACCGGAAAACACACGGGCAGCAAGAGTTGATTGCCATTCAAAAACCTTGAACGTAAATCCAGCAGCAACGGCTCCAATAAATGCCAGCGTTGGATCCTGCTGGTGGAAGATATGCAGATACAATTCCGGGACTCGATTATTACGAACTGCAACTCTCGGCAGGAATGGCAGTGTCCAGGTATAGCCAGTTCCAAGGATAATATGGTCAACATCCGCAACAGACGTGCCGTCCTCGAAGTGTACAGTGCGCCTGCTCCCTTCTCCGTCAATGTGCGAGATTGGTGGCTTTCGTTGAATCTGGGGATGCTTGAATGCTTCGTCTCCGAAGTATCCATTGTATTTGCCCCGGACCACAGCGTAGATTGGATCTTGAGCGATGCCAGTCAGACTCACTGCGGTATCAGCACCGGAGACTGAGGCGCCAACTGTAACCACTCGCTACGAAATTAGCATCGTCTGCACTGTACGCGATGATTTGGCTGCACTCACCTTCCCACGGTATGTTTCAGGCTCTCTGAATCCCTTCGTATGCAGCACACTCCCCGGGACCTTAGCCGCAAACTCCTTCAGCCCTTTGATGACAGGAACATAAGGCACGCTATAATGCCCCGTTGCAACAACCAATGCATCAAACTCCTCCTGCCACCAGTAATCCTTCTCCAGACCCGGAACCTGTTTTCGGAGGGTCAACACCCATTTCCCATCACTAGCTCTCTTCTCCGCATTCTCCACAGTGGTGCTATACTCGACAAGTCGGTTATACCCCTTCCGATTAAGCAGCGACTCAATATACCGCTGGATAACAGTATGGTGTCGAAACGGGGTATCTTTTCCATGGAGCGCGACCGAGGCCTTGCTTCGAACATCCGGAATGGGTTCCTGGGAGTATTGCATAATCCCAGAATCGATGTTGGCCTCTAAGGCTGGGTAAACCGGTGTATCGTCGAAACGGTGCTGACTCGACCGAGGGAAATACCCCGGGAGAGAACCTGGCGCATTGACAGGTGCATCGGCTGTTCGAGACGAAAGGGCATCGAAATCAGTTAGTGGTGGTGGTTCGTCGTTGTCGTAGATCCTACTACTGTCAGTCTGTATATTCCATACAAGTTAGGAATGTAGCGCACCAACAACCACCCGCCTTTTCTCGCCGTTCAAACACCCTGATCCGATCAAAAGCCTGTTCCTGGGCGAATGCATCCACTGCAATCGCACCGGCCGGACCAGCGCCAATTATGGCCACGCTCTTGATACGAGGAGCCATGTTGGTCGCGCTACTGTTAACTCGTCCTCAAAAACTGCAGAGCAGCCAGATCTGGTCTTATAGCCAGCATCTTCATATGCGTCGAGCCGAGGACCCTGGCGCGGGCTCTGGGCTTTGCGGTTGTCGGTCGCTGTGTGGATGTTCGGGATTTGGTCGATTATCGGCGTGATGGCGCAATTTGCAGCTCTCATCGCGCCAATCTCCACTCAGACGGCATCGTGGATATTCCCGGGGTCGCAGGCCTGTTCGAAGGCTGGTCTGCACTCATTCCAGTGAATACCTGACTCAACAGCCCTAGGTAACGGAATGGCAGATCGGATTCGATTCTATAACAATATCGGCGGCAGGTAATTGTCTCCGAATCGTCGCAAACAGGCCAGCCGCAATCTTATTATTGTTAGAGTGTAGAACACTGGAATATTGTGTCTCTAATACCTCCTGATGGACGTTTGTCCCAGTATATTATCCCTCTAGAGGATGGGTCTTGACCGCAGTATCCCCCATAGCGGCGTATGCTTAGGTTAGCCAGCACATTACCCAGTATACTTCTGCCCACCAGGACAAACTGAACTGGATGTTACAGCGAATGATCCATAGGGCCATTCTATTTCTACATTAACAATACTGCCGTAATCGTCCTCGATCTTCCAACTGGGAATAATACTGCGGATGATGGTCCCAGAGTGCTGGCCGACCGGCGCATATGAAAATAGCCCTGGACTGAGTCTTGCATGACAGCCTTGCGAAACAGGGTCTCTTCCCTTTTCTATGTTATATATCCGTTGCCGGCAGCCTACACGGCGAGTCTCCTCCCAGGAAGTGGACTTATCGGCATGGAATCACCAGAGCGCGGCTCGGCGAGGAACGTTCATTGCCAATTTTGTTAGTATCGTTGCTGTTCTTCTGGAGTGGATCTTTCCCCAGATATGGTACCGTTGTCCAGTATGGATCCATGCAGGCCACGCAGATCTATACGAGGTTCACAAGTTCTACGCCGAACGTTATGAGGTGGAAGTGCGCCAAACCGGGCTCCGGTATGCGGAGAAGCGAAAGGCTAGGGTGCTGTTTTCTTGGGGTCAGATGGATCAACGGATCTTGTATATTGTGGTTTCCTTTCGAATGAGGTTGACATTCTTAATCACAAATTACGCTCACGTCGTCAGGAGCGTTGCCTTTCCTGTTCTAAAAGGTAGTAAAGATAGCTTACTTTAAGAGACGCCAGACAGAAGTTTAGCAGATCCACACTGCTGATACGTGGCCAGTCACGAAACCCCTGCAAGCTTAAGCAGATGGCAGACAAATAGGGATCGAAGGCGGCGCCTGGTGGAGGCAGTGCATATTCCACGCTCTCCAGTGCACATTTCGCTCCTACCAGTTGCCCAATTTCTCATTCTGCGGCACTGTGGCGTTCCAGTTGGCCTTTTTTACTGAGGTGATTTCGGCCAGCTCTTTCATTATTTCAATGCGGGACTTGCCTGATGATGTCTATACCAGAGTATTCCGTTGCCATACGCCGCCATTCTTCTATGTTTTTGTTTCAAATTCTTCCTTCTTTGCCTACTATGGCAGCAATTGCCATTTCCGTCGCTGGAGTCTTGCTACTTGTACGCGTCGTCCCCGTTCAAGATGTGTTGTGTAGATGCCCCAAGGAGCTATCTCGTTTGGGAAGCCAGGACAGCAGGGCTTTCCATGCGGCTGCCTCGAGAATAAGCAGCCATCCACTGAATTACCAGATCGACGCAGGAGTGCCCAGCGATTATCCACTGGCGCCTGGACCTCCCCATAATAGAACACACGTACCGCCCCATCTTCTACCTTCCAGCCTTGTGCCAAGGCCCTTGGCATACAAGGATTATACGGTGGGCTGGATCTGTGCCCTTCCTATTGAGATGGCTGCTGCCAAGGCAATGCTTGATGAAGTCCATGCCGACCTGCCCGCCAACCCATCCGACGAAAACACTTACACTCTCGGCCGGATATGCTCTCACAATGTCGTCGTTGCTTGCCTTCCCACCGGTATTATCGGGCCCACGCCTGCCGCGACTGTCGCCACCCAAATGCTGTCAACATTTCGATCACTCCGCTTTAATCTCATGGTCGGTATTGGGGGTGGAGTCCCCGGCCAGGCAGATATCAGACTGGGCGATGTTGTGGTGGCCAAACCAACCAGGGACCATGGCGGCGTCGTGCAATATGATTACCCTACAACAGTCAAAGAATATACCATCAAGCGAACCGGCATGCTCAGCAAGCCACCTCGGGTTCTCTTGACTGCTCTCTCAAAGCTCCAAGCGAACCATCTTCTGGCTGGACCCCGGATCCCCTGCTTTCTCTCCGAGATAGAGGCCAAATACCCTCTCCTAGCGCCGACCTTGCGGCCCCAGGGCCAGGATAGCCTGGTACGCTCAAACTACCATCCTCGCCCACCATCAACCCCAATATACCGCACATGCCACACACCCCAGCCCCAAAACAGAACCGATAGACACCAGAAACGAAACGCCCCACAAATCCACTACGGCCTCATCGCATCCGGAAACCAGGTTATCAAAGACAGCAGAATCCGCGACCACTTGGCGCGCGAATCCAATATTCTATGCTTCGAGATGGAGGCTGCCGGGCTGCTGGATACATTTCCGTGCCTTGTTATCCGCGGTATCTCGGACTACGCGGACTCTAATAAGAATGATGCCTGGCAGGGGTATGCGGCTGCCACTGCAGCTGCGTATGCGAAGGAGCTGTTGTCTGTTATTCCGAGGCAGCATGTTGAGGATGCGCCGTTGGCTGTTAGGGATTTCCAGGGGTGATCTTGTTGCTTTTCTCCGGGTTAAATATATTTACTGTAGCAGACCCTGTTACGTCAATTTCGACCTTGAACGTGCGAGTTTACCCACCCTTTATTTTAGTACACGAGTCATATTCTCTTTCCCCATGGTGCATAACTAACCTCGTATTCCTTTCCTACCGTATGACACTTAGCGCGAATAGTAACGTTACCTATGCCTATGTTACTAGGGATTTACTCTTTCCAACTACAGGAAAGCCCCTAGTACGAGGTTAGTCTATTGAAGTGCTCGCCCCCCAATTTTAGTTTATAGTAGGCAGTCACGTTAATTGTCGGCTCTCGCATGCAGAACCACGGCCCTCTCACGCACTGTTGTGGTAATTGTCTAAACGGCGTGTTTATTATAGAATGTGCCGGGTCGTTGTTATAAAGTTTGGCGCAGGACTATCTTAGGAACTATTCAGTATTCCGTCAAGTGGAGCATCTTATTGGCTTTGACGTATGTTATCACCAACTCGGAGCTCGAACTGCAGCATGTCGAGAAACGCCACGATCTTGATAGCACTATGTGGGAAACTGGTGGTGTAGGTATGCGTTTCAACCCAGGTACCAAGACGTAACACTGACTGTCTTCAACGCTATGGCAGCAGCCTCGTGGCATGGCAATATCTAGCCATCCAAATATTCTGTGTCCACATCCATCTCGTCAGCATCATGGAGTAGCTCTACCACTGCCGCATGGCCATTTTGTCGAGCGAATCTCAAAGGTGTCCAACCATTTAAATCTTTTGAGTCTATATCCACCTTGCCAGTCTCAAGGAGTAGTTTTACTACTGCCTCTTGACCATCTGCTGCAGCATATGATAAGGGTGTCCGGCCCCCATCATCTCCTGAATCCAAATCCACCTTGTTAGTATTAAGGAGTAGCTTTACTACTGCCTCTTGGCCCATCCATGCCGCAAGTGATAAAGGTGTCCAGCCGTTTTTATTACCTGAATTAACATCCACCCTGTCAGTATCAACCAGTAGCTTCACTACTGCCTCATGGCCAGATTCTGCAGCCCATGATAACGGTGTCATGCCATAAATATCTCTTAAATCCAAGTCCACTTTGTCAGTGTCAAGGAGTAATTTTACTACTGCCTTGTGGCCGCGCTCTGCAGCCCATGATAGAGGTGATCGGCGATCCGAATCTTTCAAGTCGATTTCCTCCCAGCCTTGCTCGAGTAACTGGTCAACGACATCTGCCAATCCCAGGTATGATGCGTAGTGGATGCCAGTGAAGCCATCAGGACCGCTGTCCAACTGTAACTCCGCCAAAAACGCCATCTCCGCCGCAACAGACACTTTGCTCTCGTTTAAAAACAATTTTACGGCTGCCTGCAGCATCACACCCTTAATCCTTCCAGAAGCGTGCTCCCCCAGGTTCGTAGCTGCGTATTCAAGAAGCTCGTGCTTGCCAGCCCACGACCACTCATCGTCATCCTGGGAATAGTTGTCGAATACCCCGAGGGATAGATAGGTTAGGCAGATAGATGTAAGTGCCTCCTGAGTATCGGGGAAATATGTATGCTCGTGTTTCTTGAAGAATTCCTGTGCGGTATAGTGAACCAACCGGATCACGCCATCCTCTTCATCTATTGTAAGAAGACCAGCACATATCGAGAGAAGATGGTTTGGTGCAGTGAGTGCCTCGTCATCGATATCATAATCACCCTCTCTTACTGCGAGTGCATGCTGGAGTTCGCAGATATGAAGGAATCGCACTGCGCCTATGACACACTGCAATGTTCTGTTTGCCAGAGAAACAGTCTCGCTATCCTGACTTTGTACTCTTTCCATGGCCTTCTCATAAATCTGGTCCGAAGTCTTCGGCAGATTCTTCAAGGCGTTACGAAGATCCAGGATATTGTGTTTCGGTACGAGCTGTTCCATGTGAAACCGAGCATGTAGGAACCTAAAAGCACTTAATTGCTTTTCACTTTCCAATGTTCTCGCGTGGGAGGAAAACTAACATTCCTTTTGCACTTGCCACAAGCTCGTTGACTATCTGCGAGCGAAGTTCTGGATTCTTGAGAAGCTCGTCAGAAAGCTTAAGCCTTTTCCCAGTGATTTGAGCTTCAATATAGGTTACGATATCGTCATTGACAGCTTCAATACACTGCTCGAGATCTGGACGCAATGAAACCTTGATCGAAGCGACAGGGCGAGCAGTGACAAGGATGTTCATCAACGGCCTGAGTTTGTTGATAGCATCAAGTAAGTCAGTCCTGTCATTGTCTGAGCACTCATCAAGAGCATCGATAACAACATATACCCTAGAAAATCTAGAGGCAATGGATCGTAGAGTTTGTATAACATCGTCTGTGCGAGGAGTTGGCTTGTTCTGCAACTTATAAAGATCATAAAGCCTCCTGACTTCGTCTGGAAGAGAGGGAATCTGAGACGCTATCTGTTTTAATAAGCAGCGTATAATATCATCGGCCTTGTTGCGGTCATTATAGACGCAATATATGAATGCTAACGCGGCGTTGTTATCGGGAAGCTTCGGCCGGAGATGGTCAATAATAACAGATGTTAACACCGTTTTTCCGGCACCTGGAATTCCAGGGCAGTATAAGGTCTGACCTGGGGTGTCCCTCCAAGTGATAAACGAGCTGGTGTTGAGAAACCAGGTCCCCGTTCCTTCTGTGCGTCGAGCAAATATATCGATTTGCCTTGTATTATAGTCCAATGTTGACAAGGAAGACAGGATTTTATTGCGTTGTTTCTCTATACAAAATCAACACCTACATCCAAATATAAGATCAGGCAGGAAATACCTTCTTGAGAGGATAAGACTGCGTGCCTTACTTCTGTTGTGCTCTCTTCAATTCTTCCCAATTGACTGGACACTAAAAAGCATATCAGCATCACTTGAACGTAGATTTCCCTTTCATGATGAAGAAGTGTATAATACATACTCTGCTTAATTGGAGTCAAGCCTGCCACATCTTGACCAGGCATTGAAAGTAGGAGTTCCTTTGCACACGATGCTGCAGTTGCGGCAGCATACGGCTGCCAGACCTTATTCTTGTGAGAATCTGCATAGTCACAGATACCACGAATAACGAGGCAAGGATATGAGTCCATCAAACCTGCATGATGTCAGTTACTGCACTTTTATATGTCACTTATAATACTTACCAGCCGCTTCCATTTCAAAGCATATGATATTCTCCTTCTCTGCCCATTGGTCTCTCAGCACGGCATCCTTCATAACCTGATCCGCCGACCCAATAGTGCCGTAATGTATGCTGGGAGCAGCTGTAGCTCGGTCTGGCCTTCTAACAAGGTTTATATCATCAGTCCCACAGCAGAGCTTGCATGACTTCTTGCCCTCCTGATGAACAGCTCCGGGCCTGAATAACCGGTCTTTTGCTGTCACTGGGTACCTGAACGAATCGGCTATGAGGGGATACTTGTCTAGTCCCTCCTGCAGTAGTTCTGGTATTCTGGTGCCCTTTCGCACATGTTGTCCTTGGAGCCTAGCAATTGCATTCAACACAACAGGTGGGGGCTTGTTCAATTTCCCACCGGTGTGAACAAACTCTTTTCCCTGTACCGACTTTCCAAAGTCGTATTGCACAACAGCTTCGGTGTTCTTGGTATGCAGGCTTATCACGACATCACCAAGTCTGATATCTCGTATATCATCGTTTTGCTCTTCTTCGCTGTCGCTGTACTCCTTGTCGTCCGATTGACTGCCGTAATACGGTGCTCCACCACCGATCCCAACCATCAGTCCAAACCGAAGAGCTGGGAAGCTGCGCAGCATGTCTTTGGCCACGGTAGCAGCAGAGGCCTTGCCTGTTTGCTCTGCGGGCAGACATGCGATAACCACATTATGATCACCGATTCTGCCCAGGCTGTACGTGTTTTCATCTTCCGGTTGAGCTGCTGGAAGTACTGGGTGCTCTTCATCCAGCATAGCCTCTGCCGCAACAAGCTCTGTTTTCGGCAAGGCACATATCCAACCGACCGTGTAATCCGCATGCCCAAACGGTTGCGAGTTTCCGGGCATTTCTTCGCAGTTTCTAATAGCCTACTCCCTTCGGGTGTTTGGGAAAGGTAAAGAGGGTTGTGTTGTGCGGCTCGGTTGCAGTTGAATGCAGTGGCCTCTGAAGCATGCCAAGTTCGGTCAGACACGATGATTGCTGATGCGGGGCAACGGAACCTGTAATACAGCCACTGGCTGTCCCCAACTGAGTTCTTCTTGGCCTTATGCATGAGGTCGAAAGCCAGCGCTTCCAGAAAAGATCTGGTTGGTGAGTGGCGCCACGCAGATTGACGATGCGTCAATACGAGCGCCCACAGCCTCAAGGCACCCCTGACCGCACGGCGGTCAGTTGGCTCGGATCCAGCCTGTATTGACGAGAATGAGGTCGTCCCAGCCTTGTCCTTCTTCCGTTCCTCCCCAATTGCGGTACTTTCCCTATTGGGCCCCCGGTGTTCGGCGTTCGTAGCTTCCTTCATGCTTCCAAAGCCTCGCCATTACTACAGGCCATTGTGTCTTTCTTTGACTTTTACTAGGCTGGCCTTCGATAGGAATTCATGATGCAACGCCGCAATTTGTGTCTATCCTCCTCGCTGGGCGCTTCAGCTGAAGACCCCACATCAAAAATGGACGTTAAAACCTGCCTACTTCATTTTGGCCTCCATCAAGTCTATGCAGCCTTATAATACAGCTTACCAGATTTAATATCCACCTTACGCAACAGGCGAGAATATCTTGAATTTGTCTTTTTACATAATAACTGGGATATCAATGTACTGAACTGATAACTAGACAGTCTCATACTTGGAACGGCCCACATCACCACTCACTCAGACCCCGACTCATCGCACCCGAGAACAACATCCAGAATCTGCCCAAGCAGGGTAAGCAGCTGCTGTACAATTCCAGTATCCTGTCTTGCTACCAGCGTCGGCACAGCCGCAGCCGCAGTGGTTGTCACGGCAGTAGCTGCACCACTTCCAACCACTTCCAGCAGCGCATCAATAACCAAACAAAGTATCGTATTAGTCCCATCGTCTTGCCGCTTAACCCTCATACCATTACGGCGTCCCATAAAATGGCTTTCAACATCATCCCTCTCACCCGCGGACATAGGCATAGGCATGGGCATATGCATCGGCACAGACTGCATCTCAGCCATGGCTTTCTCCGCCTCGGCAGCACAGTCGGCGTGGTGCATGCTATTAATCAGGAATTTATACGAGTGCGTGAAACCCTGCACAGCGTAGGCCTTTTCCCCGGGGACTTCGGGCGGGAATACGTAGCGGATTAGGCTGTCGAGTCTGGTGTTGACGGTTGCCAGTTCGGAGCAGGTGAGGGATTGTGCGATTCCGGGGGCTAATGCTGTTTTGGTTATTGCTGTTGGGGATGAAAGGGAAATAGGGATGAGCATGCCCCAAGCTAGGATTGTGAAAAGGTTCATTTTGAAGCAGGTATCTTAGGTTAGTTAGTGTTGTTCTGTATGGGTGGGATTTTCTCTCCTCGGATCAGGGACAGTGGATTTATAGCTACATCCGGACAATTATAGCATCAGGCGAACACAAAGGGCATGATCGATGTTCTTATCACAAGCCACCGCGGGTCATTTCCACGCCTGCGTTCCATCATTGGGTTTCCATGCAGGCACTGGCTACTCAACTGGTTCTCTTCGCTGATGGGTGTGATTCTAACGGGATCTTGCAGACATAGCTCCTAGGCAATGGCTAGGTGGTCCTACGTTTTGGTAACTATCAGCCAATCGATACATTCCCACATGTAGGCTGTACCTGTAGCCATCTCTCAGTACGACGTATACACAAGTAAACCGCATACTCGAGGTCCGAGCATTGTCGTTGAATCTGGGGAATAGGCGGCTACTACCGGGGGCATATCAAAGAGTATGATCCAGAGATCTCAGGGCTAATCCTCCTACAGATGTGCATCGCGATACCTGGCAGTTTGAGCCGAAAGAAGCCGTCTGTTTGATTTAAAGGAATTCAATTATCTTATGAATATTCGAAGATCTATCCAATGCGAAGTCGAACAAAATAATAATTCTGCCTTCGTTTCAACGGAACATATTGCCAGCCCTACCATGGCACCTCCGTCCCATCAATAATGTTCAAGAACTTGCCGGACGTACCCTCGCGCGTCGCACCATCAATCTATTCTCCTGTCAATACTCTCCTGCATTGTATGCGCGGGAATTGATTATGGTTAGTACTCACCGCAGTCATTGTCTTGGTAACCGCTTCCTCGAGTGTATTTGGCGCCTCTTTCAAACCCATCATCTGTGCACCCTTATTGCCCATATCTGTTTGCACCAGCCTGTTATCCGAAATCAGCTTTTGTTGGTCTTCAAGTGAAGTTCGAGGTTTCGTATACTGAGGTACTCACCCAGGATGAATCGCAAACGCCGTTAACCACTCCTCAGACGCATGAATGGCGCTGTGTACCAATCAGTCAGCCTTTTCCCTCCATCCGAGTAAGAGTGCCATAATAGAGAACATTGGAATAAACATACACAGTAACCCAATTCATGCCCGCCTTACTCAAGGCATACGGCGCAACCCGGGCCGTCCCAAACTGCTCAAGACAAGTTATTGACGCCGCACCAGAGCTCATAGACACCCATTTCGGCTTTCTGGGTGACTTTTGCAAGAACTCCCTAGTAACCTGAAATAAGCGAAGGGTACTTAGGGTATTCACGTCAAAGACGTTCGTTACGGCCTCGATGTCGACGGTAGCAGGGGTTCCAGCTGGCAGGGCAACTCCCGCGTTTGGAATGATGATGTCGAGGTGGGTGATTTGTTCAGACTTTATACTTGATGCAAGCTTGGTATAGTCCTCTGGGTTGGTGCTTTTGAGTTGGACGAGGAGGAGACGGGAGTCTGGGGCTTTAGGGTGGGAGCGTAGGGAATCGACATTCGGGGCTGCCGTGTCTCGCACAGTGCCGATTACAGTGTGGTTTGGCCGGGAGAGATAGGCTTCGGCGAGGCCTCTGCCGATTCCTGCGTCTTGTTAGTTGGGTATTATAGGAGAGGGTGGTGTACGTACCTCGGGCGACGCCAGTGATGAGGACAATGGTTGGGCCAGGCATGGTATTTGTTCAATTGTGAAATGAATTTTTGAATGGTATCTCACTTCATCGGATTAACGAATATTTATACATGAAGTTGAAGATATATATTGGTCATGTTCGGAGGAATGGTAGGGCTCGGCGGAGCAGAACAGGTACCAAAAAGTCAGGCCAGCCATGGGGTAATCATATGAGCCATGGATACGGTCAGAGTACTTATGAATTGAAATAATTAGAAATAATCAGTAAAATATAAGATGTCAGCATAAATGCTTCCGCCGAGGCTGGTCTTCTTCCGCCGAGGCTGACTCAGCGTATCTCGGCGGAGGAATACTTGTTCGCATTCCTCCGTCTCACTCCTCCGAACCATCCAACCATGGCTGATGCAGAATCACAGTCACCCAGAAAGCGACGAAAAATCCGAAAAGGAACAACCAGCTGTTGGGAATGTAAACGGCGGAAAGTTCGGTGCAGTCTCGTCGACACACCCAATGCCGTTTGTACCGCGTGTCAGCGCCGAGGTATGAAATGTGTCACCCAGGACGTCCTAGATGGGTCGAATAATGGGAATACGAACCCGATAGAAGGTGCCGTTTCTTCTGGACCCGCGCGTATGCGTGTCTTCGTTGGACCTGGCTCACCTGTTTCGCCTTCTGTCGGACGTACCCGAGATGCTTCAGCTGCTTCATCTGTACCAGTACCTGACCAAACAATCCAAGCGACTTCTCAGCAGTTATTAGCCTGTTTACCATCTCGCGAAGATGTGGAAATTATATCCGAAGTGGCTGCGCATATTCCGATGTCCTTTTATACCTTCATCGCCAGACCCTACCCAGAGATAGAGAATGGGCGAGATGAGGCCAGCGCACTGCTGGATAAGCCAAGTGCTGAGACTCACCCAGTTCTCCTGGCACGATATATACTTCGAATAGTAATGATACTGCAATGTCTGGATCTTAAGAAAATGGGCAAACGTCTCTCCGGACTGTCCGATGCACCGCAATTAATGATGAAGCGACTAGCGGAAACTGCAATTCGGCTGGTGACGGCCAACGACGAACTGCTTGGAACAGTAGAAGGCATAGAATGCGTCATGATGGAGGGCAGTTACCAGGCAAACTGTGGAAACTTCCGTCCTGCCTGGATGGCGATTCGGAAGGCGATGACCTTGGCCCAGGCAATGGGAATTCATCGGCCTGGACCATGTCCAATACGTTGCCTTGATACTCGTCGCAGGGTTGATCATTGGTTCTTATGGTACCGCATTCTTTATATTGATCGGTTTATGTCCCTGATGATGGGTTTGCCCCAGGGCTCCACGGATCGAGATATGGCTGCTGAAAGGGGTCTTGCACTTGATACTTCGATGGGCCGACTGGAACGAGCTCATTGTGGCATTGCGTCTCGTATTCTGGAACTGAATGACGCCCACTCACGACAATATCCAATCGACAAGGTTCAGGAGATCGATCGCGACCTTCAGAATGCGGCAGATATGGTGCCCACCGGGTGGTGGATAACCCCTAATTTGGCCAGCGAAGAGACCACAGACTGGGACACAATACGCCTAGTAAACCAAGTCTACCACTACGGATTGATAATCCAACTCCACATTCGTGACATGCTGGGGTCTACCAGCACAGAAGCCGAGCAGCTGCAGAATTACTCTCAAACAGCCTGCGTGAATGCCTCCCGCGAGATCCTCGCGCGGTATATCGCCCTGCGGAATTCCAATCTGGCAGCGTCTACTTGCCGAGTTATTGACTTCTTCACCATCTCCGCGACATTCCTCCTCCTTATCGCCCACCTCAGACAACATGCACCCACTCCCCACACACTAAACCACCTAGCCCACCAACGCCCGAGCGACAGAGCTATGGTTTCCCAAGTTATAGAGAATCTGCAGAACATTGGCTGGGTAAGCCAGGATCGAATCATCGTCAATTCCGCAAGTTTATTAAACCGGCTACTCGACGTAGAAGCCGAAGCAGCAAAAGGACGGCTCTACAGCACGCAGAGCATTGACACTCCCGAAGAAGTTGCGCAGGAGGCGGAGAATGGACCGCCACCAGCAACAGCAGGTCTTCGCTTCTGTATTCCGAATTTTGGTTTCGTGAGGATTGTGCCGGATGGGTATATCCGGAAGGAGGGACCTAGGTCTAACGTAGCGGGTATAAGTCAATCTGGGCCCCTGCGTACGCCTGACTCGGGTGAAGGAGGAACAGAGTGGGATAGAGCAGCTGTAGAACAAGGTGTACTGTCACAAGCACAAGGACCTGCGCAAGAGCAACCATGGGATGCGTATTCCGAGTCAGGGGCCGATGACTGGACGTTACAGGGACTGGATATGACCTTTTTTGATTCTCTGCTACAAGGCCCGTTGATGGCTTCTGATGGGAATATATAGGAATTCCAAGTCTTTTTAATATCAAACCTCCATGGCTAACTACCTGGACTACATTTCTCTGAAATACAGGACTACTAATTGATACTTTACTTTAAGGCAACGATATAACTCAAGCCTGCCCATCCAATTCAGTTGAACTCAATCCAATTAAATTAACCCGCTGAACCCGATAATAGCAATTTTATACAAATGAAAACAGTAATGATTGAAGCCATCCTTCCTAATGAACGTCGTTTCGCCCGGTTCCTGCCTAGGAGGGTCCTCCGTACTCGACTGTAGGTGTATGGTTGGGTCATCTTAACCACTACTTCAACATCTAATTGAGTGGCCCTTTAGGCTGCTTGTTGCAACATGCCCAACCATCTTCAAGATCACTCTCACTCCTAAGCCAGCACATTGCTATCTTCAAAGCGATAGATATGCCTCAGATCCCCCCATTGCTCCTCTTGTTCAGCCCTCTTCTTCATTGAGGACAGCACCGTCTTGACCTGACTGCGGGGATATTTAGCTACTACCCATTGCAGCATGAGATCAAGGGACTTAGAAGACCCATACTCAGGAGGAACATCTTCAGGGCTGCCACCAGTGCGTAATATCGGCTCGAGGCCACGATCTAGGAAAGCCTTCGTAATGGCCTCGTCTTCGTTAGCCACGACCCGCCACACAAGCGGGCGATCAGGGTCTATAAAAGTATTCAAATCGGCACCGCGGCTCACCAGCATGTCCAGCGCTTGCTCTGTCTCATGGAACTGGAAATGGCAAAACATGCCAAACAGTTGAAGGAGCATATTGCCAAGAGCGCTGCCCGATGGTATCGCGCAGTACTGATTGTCCATGAGCCATTTGAACGCCGGAAAGTCTTTCTTCCAGACTGCTATGTTCAAAGGCAAGGTATCCGGCTCTGGACCGGCGCCTTCATGGTGTTTGTACCCATGCCTGACTACAAACTCAAGCATCGCAACTCCCCCGTGCACGGCGCTACACAGGACGGTATTTCTGCGTCCGTCGAACGACATACCTCGATCCAGCAATAGTTTGACCTGGGGTGTCTGCCCATTTTTGAGTGCGAGATTCAGAAACTCCTTCCTATACCTTTCTCCACTGTGGAGCACGCCTCTCTTTACTAGCAGTCGGAATATGTCCTCATGTGCCACCGCGGTATATATGAACGGGATATACTGGCCCAGACCGGCGGAGTCAGCGCCGGCATCTAGAAGCATTTGCGCGATTGGTAGATTTCCGGACTTGAGGACCGCTTTCAGGGCGTCTGGATGTGGCTTCGCGTCATGTTCAAGCAGGAGCCTGGTTGTTCCTTCCTGCTGGTGTCTTGCCGCCCACACAATCGCCGGAACATTGTCCAGAATAATGCGCACGCCAGGGGGAAGCTTTATAATTGTGTTTGGACTGCAGCCCCTCTGGAGCAGCTTTTCGACCATGCGTTCTGAGCCACATGCGGCAGCTGCACAAAATAACGTGCTTACCTCTGTCCCTGTAGCGAGAATATCCGTAATGTTGGCATTCTCCAGTAGCATCTTTGCGGTCTCCGTGTCGTCGGCCTGAAGGGCTATGGCGAGTGGCGTTAGATGTATTCCATCCCGCTCTGGGCTCACCCCGTTCTCTAGCAGACACCGTGCTCCTTTATAGTTTTTGCACAAGATTGCTAGACATAGCTGGCTGTGGCCATACATGATAAGTGCACTAGGATCAGCTCGTTTCTTAATAACGCGGTTAATAATTTCCGGGGTACTATCCGAAGGGTGGCTAAGTGCATACTGCAATACGTCGGTCAGCGTTAGGAACCCAGGCGCGTTGGACCAGCGAGTTGTCTCTATCATGGTCATTGCTACAGAGGGGAACCGCGAGACTACTTTTCCCAGGTCCATGTACATATCGGGCCCTAAAGTTGGCAGCACTCCATGCTCGAGCAATAACCGCACGATAGGCTCGTTTGGCTGACTAGCTGCACGCCAGAAGATCTGACTTTGCGATGTGCTTAGGATCGTCGGCCACTGAGATAGTTCTGGCACGTCAGCTGCAGCGCGTATCAGTAGTTTGACCATATGCAGCTGGCCACTCCTGACAGCCGTTGCTAGCCCCTCGATGAATATAGCCTCGTCAAGGGCATCTGACAAGACAAGATCAGTGAGCAGCCTCTCCACGAGGGAGTGAAAGCCTTTGCAAACGCCATGATAAAGCACTGAAGTACGAGAGCACTTTTTGTTGAACAGGTATAAATACGGGTTCAGGATGTCGTGGAAACCTCTGCACGTTTGTCCGAGCGCGTTCACCTGCCAGGAATTATGCAGCTGGTCTGCAATGCAGAGCACAATCTCGGGTGGAACGTCGGAGAGACCCATTGATGCGTGTTGATATACTCGATTTTCCACTAAAGATCCACTCGGATGTCTACCAGCGAGTTTAGGTAGTGGACTCGGGAATTTTATACTGCCATGGGCATTCATTTTACTGTAGCAGATCATTCACAAGGCTCTTAAGTCCTTTATCATCATTGTCTCGATGGTTTTTGTATCAACCATCAATATAGGACAAAGAGTGAAAGGGCTTCACATCGCAAGGTATTTCATACATTCCTGAGATCAATTCGCTTTTGTGATGCTCACAGGTATAAAAACGTTTAGGGTAGGCTAATGGAACCCCCAAACTACTGGCTTTTGATGGGAATATGTTGGGCTATGGTTAGGTACCTTCCCAGGGATGAACTACGTATCATAGTTATAAATATCTACCTTGCGCATTGTTGCGGAAGGAATGGAGGACCATTACATTCTACCTGCATCATTAGAACTATTTGTCTTCAACAACCATCTGTTATCAACCAGTATCGATTATCATTATATGTCAATGCTTCATGAACATCCGTTCCTAAACCTTTCATTATGTTACTTGGATGCAAAATAAAACCAAACAATACAAATATCATTCGCTTTTAGAAACCTGATATGCATGTTCGATCTTAAAGCGCCGGCTACACTCTTCTCCTAAAAGCCAAACCCATGTTTATATTCAAACCGTTCGAGGATTCTCACCTGCCGCCAGTCCTCGCTGTCATCCGCCCGAGATTTCAGTCTTGCCAACAGCTCCCTCATATCATCCCAATTCCAGACGGGGAGCATCTTCTTCAGAAGGAACCCAACAACCCGGCTAGCCTGCACCACAGGGCTAGACGACAGCAGCTCTGCAACGTGCTCAGGGGTTTCGCCAGGCCATAGACTTGGATCAGCACCGCGCTTCAGCAATACCTTCAAAGCCGATTTAGACAGGCGGTAGGTCATGGCGACCCAGATTGCACGATGGCCGGTCATTCCTTCAGCATTTATATCCGCACCATACTCCAATAGCAAATCGAGCGCCTGCACGGCGCCGTCCATGTCCAAGAACACAAACAGCGCACACAAGAGTTCGCAAAGGTCGTGCTCTGGTAAAATCTTGCTGAAACCTTTCTTCACCAGCCAGGCAAACGCTGCGAGATCTCCCATACGGATAGCCTGCAGGGGTAGTGATGGCTGGTTATCGATACCGCGTATGTCTTCTGTGCTGAGTCTAGATTCGTCACCGTATAGAAGCTCGAGCATGGGAACACCCGCATCCACTGCGTTGGAAAGGAAGAAATAGCTATCCCGATCTGGTGGTTCTCTTCGCTCCAGCAGCATCCGGGTTTGGGCTATGCCTCCTTTCATTGCGTCCTCCCATATCCGTTCAGGCCACCGCGCGGGAGGCTCTCCAGCACCATGCGCGAGAAGAAGGGCAAACAAGGCCTCATCCTTTGCGGAAACACGCCATGCTGACCGACGCGTGTGTGGATTCGTGTAATTCGGATCGGCCCCTGCCTCGAGTAGCATATTGACCATCGGTACGCTTCCGTCTTCTAGCGCACAGAGCAGGGTCTTTGCGTGCGGTTTGGCGCCTTGCTCCAGGAGCAACCTGGCGATGGGGACCTGCCCAAAGCTAGCAGCCGACACAAGTGCTCTGTTTCCGGGGGTTTGGGGGTAAGAGCTCGGCGTAAAGATATCTGGTGCAAGGTCGCTCTGGAGAAGCTGCTGCACAATAGAGTCTGACCCGCAGGCTGCAGCAATGATGAGAAATAGCTGGACCTCTCTGCCGTCGGCAAGGATCTCGTCCGCATTTAACTGTTCTAGCAATATTCTAGCGATATCCAGTTTGTCGATCCGAAGTGCTAGCATTAGTGGATCCATACGAGTGCCACCTGGTAGTCCGAGACCCACGCCGCGCTGGAGTAGACGCTGTACTGTTTCAGGGTTGCGGCCAAGAACGGCGATATGGAGGAGACCCTTTCCATCCTGGGTTTTGGTGGCCAGGTCAGCTCCCCTGTCGAAACATAAATCGACAATCTCGGGGGTCGAGCTCACGGGGCACGCAAGGGCGTTGAGGAATATCACTGCCAACTCCGTCGAAGAGGGCGGAGTGAATTCAATCAGTGTCTTTACTACAGCCAGGTTTTTGAAATCTTGACAGTGCGCGGCACCCGGTGTCTGGAAATCCACAGGCAATGCCCCATTCTGGAGTAATAGTCGGACGATAGGTTCGTTGCCATGATCAATCGAAGGCCGGAGCTCCGACTGCAGCATTTGCGGGAAGGAGGATGAAAAAGTATTTCTTCCCACCTCTAGCAGGAACTCGGCGATGTGTGCATGGCCGTGCTTAGAGGCGGACTGCATTTCTGCGGACCATGCTGCCATACCTTCCGGCGTATCGCGCACAAAATCATCGAGCAGCATCTCGACGAGTGGCCGGCGGCCATTTTTCACGGCCCATTGGAGTACTGAATGCGGTGTGTACTGTTTGTCGAACAAATATAGGTAACGATTAAGGACACCGTACAGGCGTCGATTCACCAGACAAAGCGTGCTGATATCCCAGGTGTAGTCGAGCTCATCGGCAATGCAATATAGCACTTCGACAGGAAGTTCAGGGAGACCCCTCGGAGTGTTGATAGAGACGTTGTCCATTTTGTGACCGTGGATATCAAGGTAACAAACTGGCTGAAACTGCTGAGCGTTCAAGCACAGGGCAGGTATGCTTTTGTAGCCTGCTGGAGGCCTTTTAGTTCAGTAATCCATGTGTGAATTCACTTGCGACTTCCTTTAATGGAGATATTCACAGACGAATAAGAAAAGTAACACAGATATCTAGTAATAGAAGGGAATATTATGATCATGCTGCTAATCAGTTTTAGGCAGGTACGTTGTGAGCTCCTTTTCTTCCCAGTGAATGGGGTAGCAAATCAAAACAACTATAGGTGTCACACCCTCCTTCACATACCACATCATAAGCTTCGAGGACAGTGAATACCTTTGCCATTTTCCAGTCAGAGTGAGTGGAGCTCGTGCCTGGCCGGAGATATTGCTTTATCATCATGGTCATTTTATGTCTCCGCCATTGTTTCATAACAGCTAAACCTAAATGGCGTTGCTTTGGTCTTGCCGGGTATAACAGTATATGCATTTCCAATTCCCCAACTGCCTCGGTCGTTTTAGTACGTTCCATGTGGCTGACCTGGTCTGGGCCGTTAAATAGTTGGCTTCCGGTGATCATCACGGACTCAAACACCATCTGTGGAGTCGTATGTTAGTATATAAATGCATATGTCGTGTTCTTCCCCGGCAGCGTTGGGATTTCTATTGCGTATTCGATAGGGGAAAAAGGGCAAAGGAATCTGTATCAACTACAAACATATAGCCTAGGAAGGAGCGGATGCCTTTATAACAGTAGGGCTCTTAATTGACTAGATTACTCTCTGTTCCCTGAGCTTATATGCTTGCTTGGAAGTGAACCGCAGGCGGTAATATGAAATGTTGCATTTCCAGAGGATGAAAATAGAACACGCTAGAGAAAGACAAGAGGCGGAATCTATTGTGATTTGACAAGCATCCGCGACAGCTCTAACCGTGAAACTCATCCGACACAGCCCCAGACTCGGAAGCGGGTAACGAGCGGTTTATCTGCAGGGAGGGTTGACCCCGGGCGTTCCCCGGATCCCCGAAAACTCCACAGGACGACGTGCGTGTCTGTTGCTTGAGAGAGCACTCGGCTGCCTGTGTGTTCATAGCAAGTACAGTCCTACATTGTACGCCCCAGGCTTTCCTTCGCCTCGGATTGCTGTCTGGCCGCGCGTTTGTCTGTGGCAACCTGCCGTCATCACTTTACCCCCCCTATGTTTTACTCTAGGGTCTAGCCATCCATTGTATTAGAGACTTATTAGCCCGGTTGATTCTCATACACTCGTTTTTCAATTCTTTCTGATACTTTCTTTTACTGTGAAAGGCTGTCATATCGCTATGCCTACCATAAACCAACGCGGCCTTTGGCTGACCCCCTCGCCCACAGATGATCCACGAGATCCCCTCCGCTGGCCAACATGGCTCAAGCTATCTGTCATATTATCAACCTCGCTGGCGAACTTCGTCTCCAACATGGGCGGTGCCGGTCTCTCAGTCGCTGTTCCAGTTTTGATGCAGCAGTTCCAGCGGTCTCAGGCGGATATCACCCGGTTACTCACGGTATGATTACTCTTTTTAGACCGTGGTTGATGCTTGAAAGAGACTGACCTAGAATGTAGCTCAACTTTCTCTTTTTGGGGATTGGAAACATCTTTTGGGTTCCTGTTGCGATCAAATTCGGCAAACGCGCCTCGTTGATATCCTCGATGCTGCTTCAGGCTGGGGCGTTGGTCTGGTGTGCTCTAGCGGGTGGCTATGATAGTCTTTTGGGAGCGAGATGTGTGTTAGGGTTTGCTGCTGCGGCTGGTGAGGTGAGAATTAATCTTGAAACCTGCGTGATGGATTGATCTTGACCATTGGCTCAGAGTATCGTACCTGAGATTGTAGCGGATGTTTTCTTCGTCCATGAGCGCGCAACCATGATGGCCATGTAAGATATCCCGTCTCTCTCTTCCCACTATAACCATCTCACGTCCTTATAGCTACGTTGTCCTAGTGTCGGGAGGCTCAGCCGTTGGACCCCTGATCGGTGGGTTCATGGTACAATATACCTCCGACACATGGCGGTCATTCGCATGGCTCTGTTTTGCGCTCGCCATGCTCAACATTGTGCTTCTGGTGTTTCTCTTCCCCGAATCGAATTTCATTCGACCGGAGCCCTCCCCACAGATGCAAGAATTGCAGGCAGCAGCGGATATCAAGGTGGAGGAGGCGACGTTTGCTGAGAATGCATCAGATATGCCACCAAAAAATGAGTATACCGCGCATACGCCGACACTGAGGGAGATCCTGCACCCGATGCATTATAACCCAGGTCTCAATTTCTTTTGGTCGCTTCTATCCCCTTTGAAGCTTCTGGTCCATCCGTCTATCGTGTGGGGTATCCTCACGTATGGAATATCGCTGAGTCCTCAGATCATCATGATGTACGTATCTTTGACCCTATAAAGCCTTCTAGTCGATCACTAACAACAAAATAGCTTCACCTTTTCACCCCTGCTCGAAGCACCGCCCTACCTCTTCCGCCCCGAATACGTCGGCCTCATGCAAATCGCCGCCATAGTCGGATTTCTCATCGCCTGCTACGGCGGCGGCTACCTCTCCGACCTAATCAACAGCATCGCCGTCCGCCGCAGCACTACCACCAGCACAATCCGCCCCGAACACCGCCTCATCTCTCTCCTCCCCGGAATGCTAATCGGCCCCTGCGGGTGTATCCTGCTCGCCTTCGCCTGCGGCAAACAGCTGCACTGGAGCGCGATCGCGGTGGGATTCGGAATGGTCTCATTCGGAACGGTGTATACGCCCAACATCGCAATCACTTACATTGTGCACTTGCACGAGAGGGATGCAGCGAAAGCATTGATTTTGATTAACCTGGTGAAGAATCTAGTCGCGTTCACGTTTTTGTATGTGGCTGTGGAGTGGGTGGAGAGGGAGGGGTATGTGCAGGTCTTTGGCATTATGTTCATGCTTAATGTGCTTGTGTTGGTTGGGGCAGTGCCGTTGTACTTCTGGGGCAGGTGATGTAGTTGGAAGAATTCTTCCTGGATTGCTCTTTATGATTTGTTTACTTATTGGCATTGATTCGAAACCAAGTATATGGCTCCTTGGTTTTGGTGATAAGCTCTGATCTAAGCGAGCCCTAAGACGTTCATCAGTTCCCATAGAGGCTCTTCAATGGCCAAGGCATACTACCTATGGATGACTAGTGGCTTTGGACCGGTATTCTCACTCAATTATACACACTCTAACATGTACCTCCAGGAACGGTCACAAAACTGGGCATCCACATAACGCCCGCCCCAGAAGCCTACGGTAGAAGCTCAGAGTAAATATCAACCTCGGAAATACGGCATTTTTATCTATCACTAAACATCTCTCGAAATCTAAGCAAAAACAACTCCATTCCTCAACGTGCCAATCTGCGAAATCTCTACATCCACCTGTGTCCCCGGCACCAACCACTTTGGAGGCGTAAAGCCCGCCCCAACACCTATTCACCTCGTTAGCACGGTCATCCGGACTCTCCATATTGAGGATAGAAAAAAAAAAGAGGAAACATACCCCCCGGCGTCCCCGTCATAATGACACTCCCCCTCTGCAACGTTGTCCCCTGCGCCAAATACCACACCAAATACTTCACGTCAAACAGCAAATCCCCCACCGACTCATCCTGCCTCACCTCGCCGTCGACAGTCGTCTTCAGATGCAGCCTCGACGGATCCGGGACCTCAGACGCCGCAAGCAAGACCGGGCCCAGGGGCGCGAATGTGTCAAACCCCTTTGAGAACCCCCATTGCGGGACGACGCCGGCGTAGGCGGGATCGCGCTGGAGCTTGCGCGAGGAAACGTCGTTGCCGATTGTGTATGCGGCGACGTAGTCGAGGGCGGAGTCCAGGGGGATGTCTTTTGCGTCCTGGCCGATGATTACGACCTGTTTCCACCCAGGGTTTGTTAGTGCGGTTGTTTGTGGTATTGTCTTTTTTTTTTCATGGTCTGGGAGGTACTGACCAGCTCTCCTTCGTAATCGGCTTGGTCGTTCTGTGCGATCTTTGGGACCACGATTGCGGCGCCATGGTCGAGGACACAGGTGTTGGGTTTGAAGAAGATAAATGGGAACGGGGGTGGTTTGCGGCCTGCTTCTCGAACTGTTTCCAGGATATCAGACCAGAGCAGAGTGGCTTGTAATCCAACATTCTCATCTAATGTCATTACGAAATGGAATGGACTGGGGGGTGACATACTATGCTTCGCATAATTCAACCCAACGCAGCGCAAAATCGGAACATCGCTGTGCGCCAGCGGCGAGAGAATCTGCTTGACTGTCACAATCTCATCAGAGACATGGGTTTGGCCGGTCGTATCGTAGATGTCGTTTCCTGTGATGACATTGGCTTGGAGCTGATCGGCTTCGGTGATGAAGCCTAGGTCGACTGGCTTTTCTGGAGCGAGGATGGGCTCGCCGCGGAGGATACGGCCGTCGGAGGCCCGGAAGCGGATGAGGCGTTTCCAGGGGAGAGACATTTGGCTAGGTAGTATTAATCCAGTACGTACGTAGTCTTGAATTGATGGGGAATGATAGGGGCGGTCTGGTTCGGTCATGTATAGGGCTGGGCGGGGGTTTGTAGGCATCGGGGCCCACTTTCGGGGAGAGGTCGGGATAACCACACCCCACGCGTCAGTGGATTGTGGCAGACAATCCAAAGAAGAGAGTTCGTGGCCCTGACTCAGCGGCTCCAAGAATCTTCCGATTCTCCGTGGCAGTATTGAAAGTAGGAGGCCGTTGTCTCCCCGTCGGATTGCCTGCTATATATTACCATCCCCTGCCTGGACTTATCCATACATATCGATCATCCTGTACCTGCTTCAGTGGCAGTCTGATACCTTACCTTGGCTGCAACAATGGCAAATACCACGGCATTCCCCGATCGTCCCCAGTTCTCTGGATTCATGAAACCCTGCCGGGTCGAAGGCGAGGTCTCAAGTCTAGAGGTGTTGGGCGAGCTACCTACGGAAATTGATGGCGTATTCTACAGAGTCATGCCTGATCCACAGCTTCCGCCATTCGTTCAAGATGATCCTGTAAGATCAGCCATCTAGAAGGAACATACAAGATCGAGACGAACTAATCTTGCAGTGGTTCAACGGCGACGGAAACATCTCGGCCTTCCGATTCAAAGACGGCAAGGCCTCCTTCCAGCAGCGCTACGTGAGGACTGAGAAGTTCGTCCGGGAGCGCGAGGCTCAGCGAGCATTAATCGGTAGCTCCCTACCTCGCATATCAATCCCACCCACCGGATCGCATCTGATTTCTCTAAACTAGGCAAATACCGCAACAAATACACCGACGCGGTCGAATTCCAAGTCCGCAGTACCGCAAACACAAACATAATCTTCTTCAACAACCGCCTCCTAGCCCTGAAAGAAGATTCCCCGCCCTACGCGCTTGACCCGGTGACTCTCGAAACAACAGGCCTCTACGACTTCGACGGCCAGCTACCCAGTCTCACATTCACGGCGCATCCCAAGTTCGATCCCAAGACGGGCGATATGGTCTGCTTTGGGTATGAGGCGAAAGGAGACGGCACGCCGGATGTTTGTTATTACACGGTGAATCCCCGAGGGGAGGTGACGGAGGTCGTGTGGCTGGTTGCGCCGGTGGTGGCAATGATTCATGATTTTGCGGTCACGGAGAATTGGGTATGTAGATCTCTCTTACTACGGTGAGAATAAGATGTTGATATGCGGCAGGTTATCTTCCCGATCATCCCGCAGGTGTGCGATCTCGAGCGGATGAAGCAAGGTGGTGAGCACTGGCAATGGAGTCCCGAGACACCGCTATACATGGGTGTCCTCCCACGCCATGGAGCAAAGCCCACAGACGTGAAGGTTTGTCCCATACTACCCTTTGATTCTCCAAATACAATCCTAATAATACCCTCCAGTGGTTCACATACAAAAACTCCTTCCCCGGCCACACCGCAAACGCCTACGAAGACCCCAGCACAAAAGCCCTAACCATCGACCTCGGGCTCAGCGACAAAAACGTCTTCTTCTGGTGGCCCGACGCAGCCGGAAACGCGCCCGAGCCCAGCACAATCCACTCGCAGCTCGTGCGCTTCAGCATCGACCCATCCGCTGAGAATCTGAACCTAGACGCGCCTCAAACCCTGCAATCCTCAAACTCCGAATTCTACCGCATCGACGACCGCTTCGCTACAACACCCCACAGACACGTCTTCTTCGACATGATGGATCCCGCCCTGGGCACTGACTTTCCACGGATCGCAAAGAATCTGGGTGGTGGGTATCCGCTGTATAACTCGCTGGGACATTTCGACAATGCGACCGGGAAGACAGAAGTTTATTTCCCGGGCAAGACGCAGATGGTGCAGGAGCCAGTGTTTATTCCGCGTAGGGGATCCAGGGCGGAAGGGGATGGGTATTTGTTGGTGCTGGTGAATGATTATGAACATATGGCGAGTGAGTTGCATTTGCTGGATACGAAGGATTTTGCCAATGTGAAAGCGCGGATTTTGCTTCCCATTCGGTTGAGGCAGGGATTGCATGGGAGTTGGGTTGATGGGGGGGAGTTGAGCTGAGGCTGCAGAATGGGGAAGATTGTGTAATGTATATATTAGGGTTGCATCAATACAGACAAGAGAGGAATGAAAAATACATTTTGTTGTCTGCGAGTGATCTTGAAATATCTTTTGTGCTTTCCTAGACAATATCGACTGACGATAGTCTTTTCCTTTGGTATTAACTACCCAGTCTATCATGCAATTATAAGAACATGATCCGACATCCGCCCTATGGACATGCAAGTTTACCACCGCTCCGACCCGGGCCCATGCGCAAAGCTCGTCAACAGATCATCGAGCATGAACTCGCCACCCTCGATCCCCAAAGACGGGAAGGCAATAGTCGGCGTTGCGGAGCCATTCATGTTCATATTCATGCCTGCTGTGTTATTCATGTGCATATTCAAACCCATGCCCATGTTCATATCCATATCAGAGGATATATCTGGGTTTCCATCTGCTAATCAAATTTATCTGATCAGCCTGGATATCATCTCAATGAAAAGCCGGCAAATGGGATAAGATGCTCACCATGAAGCCCTAGAGCAGAGATCAGCTCCTCGAGGTAGTATCTGCAGCGATCGACCATTCGATTGCCCGTATTCAGTTTGTAGAGCGTTGCTACTGCGCGGCCGGGATAGGTGTTGATTCTGGGATATGTGTTGTTACTGTTATTATTTGTGAATTCCTTGCTCGTTCCTGCGCCTGTCCCTACAGCTGCAGCTGTAGTAGAGGCAGCCTCTCTAGTGCGCTGCACCCACATTGCCCCAATAATAACAAGCGCCGCATTAAATGCTAAATAGATAGATGTAGTCAGTAAGAATATTGTTTAACCCGTAACTTGTGACATACTATAGTATAGAGAGTACCACCAAGCCCCAAGAAGATCCCTCGGCCAGTCCGCCGCCGAAACCAGCTCGTGGATAATATCGATAATCTGCATCGCGGCCTCAACGCATTTCTTCGTGCTGCTGTACCCGATATCAGTGAGAAGCCTTTCCTCTCTCGGCTCGACTCCGGATGCTCGCGTCGCGTCTAGAAATTTAACGAGGATAGGGCGGTGCAGAAGGATCTGCACGTGTAGATATCGCAGTGTTAAGATGATGCGGAATTTCAGCGGGTAGAGCTGTGGCTGCGACTGCAGCTGCTCATGGTGAGCATCAGCTTGTGATCGCTGATTCTGGATCTCGAGCTCGTCTCGCATGCTCTGGAGGTTTAGTTGGCGGAGGGAGTCGGGGAGGGCGAGGGCCCAGGAGAGCAGGTGGTTTTCGATGCCCAGTACGCGGCCGACGGTTTCGCCGACTGTGAGCGGTGGGCCGCAGCCAAGGTTTTGGCCGTATATTTGGTCGATGATGTTGGCCATTTGTTTGTATAATGTTCTAGACGAGGGTCAGTATTGTGGGAGGTACGGGTGGAAGTGTGTGGAGACAAGAATAGTGTGCTGGCTCACATGGTCGAGTTGAAAAACTGAGTACTAGAGCGGATTTCGTCGGTATTGGCTGTCGGAGTAGCCTCAGTGATACCTTGGAAGACTGGGAGATCGAGCTGCACATAGCAGTCTGGGATTGCGGCGGGTCGGCCGAAGGTCATGCTCAGGGTCCTGGGGACGTGACAGTAGTTAGAAGTGTAGATTATAGGACGTGTTAAAAAGCGGAACGGCACCTATCTAGCACCACACATCCAAACCAGGTTCTCTTTCGGATCTCTTGTTCCATCGGAGGAAAGACCCTAGAGGCGTTTTTGGAATGAAGCCCGAGCTGGAGGGCAGCTTTCACCGCTAGGCCGTGGACTGTCCATGCCTGCACGGATTTCTGCGTGCCTTGGAGATACTGGCCCATCAGCAGTAGATATTGCACTGCGTGTATATTAGTGAGAGCAGACGAAGTATAAGAGAGGCTCGTACCAACTTCCAGAGTCGTTCCGCGCAGCATCTCCCCGTTGCAAAGGCGTATCGCCCGGCGATAGTATACAGCCGACTCGCTAAGGGATGTTTCAGCAGGCGACCTGCGCGAAACCGTTGTTAGCTTGGCCATGGCCAGGACCATATTCAGCAGACCCAGCCATGTGCGTCGGATTGTCTTCGGATTGTTCCTTAGTTCAGAGTAGGTCTCGAAGAATGCTGGGGGGTAGATATAAGGGAACAGTAAGCCCGTGTCGGAAAAGTATCGATGGATGAGCGTCAGCGTTTCCTCGGGTGATGGTAATGTAAACAGATTTGACTGCCGCCCTTGCAGGTGACCAGGCGTCCGATCTGAAATTGGTGAGGACGGACGCGTGGCATTGATAAATCCCCCGTCGTGGGTGAGCTGATCCATCGGGGGTGAGGTTATCTCCTTCTGTGTGTTTTCGATGTGTGCCACCGCACGGGATAGATGGCGGAGAAACGCGATGTTTGATGAAGGGCCTGATGCGATCAGCTCCTTGGATGTATCCAGGGAGTGAGAAAGAGAGGACTCACCGAAGAACCCACAGTCCTCCTCATCAGCAAATGCAACAGCGCCCATCGCATCCACTGTGTCTTCCGTCCCGACGAAATCAGGAAGCGGCTCACTCTGATGCACTGGCTGAGCATCCTTTACGGGCTCAACAGGGCTACCCCTGTTCACTTGCGATGTCAAGCCGGAGAGGTCAGACTTGACGGTCATCAGGCTGTCCTCGAGTGATTTGACGCGGTGTTCGAGCTCGCGCAGATACCTGTCACAATCAGCTGGTGATCTAACTTAGCATGGGAGTATTAGATCTGCTGATCTCCAATCGAAGTCAAGCTTACTCTTTCTGCACAATCACATTTGAAGCCGTGACTGGAGGCGTGTAGACACAGTCAAAGCCTAAGTCTTCGCACATGCCGCATTTAGGGCGGCGGCCATCGCACTGCAGATATATGATTAGTATGGTATAGTACTTCTCCCTATCGTCTTTCAGAGGAGGGCCACCCTTGACTTTCGCGTTCGACAGGCATCGCAGGCCAGGGCGACTCGGCGCCGCTTGACCGACTGGCCGTTGGAGGTGACCTGATCAGACAGGTCCATTATTGCATGATAATCGAGCAATATGATTTTTAATCAGAGCATCGGGCCATAATCCATCGCCGCATTGAGACAGGGGAGGGAAGCCGGGGCAGCCGGGGAACCAGAGGAAGAGTGGTCATGTCATGGCTGAGGATTCCCCACAATTATGGGGTATTCTGACTTAAGTTGATTCGTGAGCATGGAGACAGGGATTACGAGGTGTCTATTGGCACTTTCTTTGGCTTGATTGGTCTCTTATTCCATCCCCGGATAAACACGTAGATGCCAAGACGCACACGGCTTGCGTGAACCTAGACTATGCCTAGCGGAGATCTGATTCTGAAGAAATTCCGATTCTGAGGAAATTCGATTCCTAGTCGTGTCCAGGCATCCGATACCAATTAATACCGTGCAGTATGTGACTGATTTGGCTCCTGATGTAAAACTCGATCCTCTGCCAAGAAAACTTATTTATGCCTTGTATTTAATGGATTGTTCTTGCCTCTACATTCACCACTGTTCACAACCTTAACGACTCTTCCAAGCCAGATCAATCTCTCTCTCGGAATCATACCCATAACACCACATCTGCGTCGCAGGATCACTCCACTGGTTCGGACTATGACTGAATGGAATCCCCTCGACCTCCGGGGTCATCGCCGCATCACGCGCCTCCTGCAACGGCCCATCAGGGAAATGCCACAGTTGGCCGTTCAGTAAGCTGGCCTCTTGCATCTGGCCGGCGCGCTGCCGCCGGACTTCCTGGAAGATGTCGACTGCTTTTGGGATCTGCTCTGCGGAGTCGATGTGGGAGAGGGAGCGGGCGAGGGCGATGCCGTCTTCTACTGCCATTGCAGCGCCTGTTTTTATATATGTGTTAGGCAACTCCCGTGATGTAAGGGCTACGTGGGACTGCCGTACCTTGTGACATGTATGGGACCATGGCGTGGGCAGCATCGCCTAGTATGACCAGCTTGCCGGACGCCCAACGTTCGAGTAGGGATCCGCTGAGTAAAGGCCATTTCACGGCTTTCTCGACCAGGCCGATGATTTTCGTGAGTCTGCCGTGGTAAGCCGCGAAGTTCATGTACCGGAGAATAGATAGATGCCATACATGGGATCCCAGCCTTGGAATTCTGCTTTCATGTCTTCAAGCGCCGTCTCTGCGTTCCAGGTCGACGGATCTGAAGGATCTGGATGAGATAGAACCATATTAAAAGCCTTTCCGGCTCCGATTGTATATGTCATGGCGTGTCTGGAGTCTCCGATCCTATGTTTCTGTTAGACTGGATACAGCACCAGGTACTGTCAAGCTGGAGATACGTACCAGATATTCAACGCTGGCTTTTCCAAGATCCAAGCCAGTTCAGGGTCACTCCGCATCTTACTCACGTCGACGACAGCACGGTACGCCGCGAACTCGGGTTTCCTAAACAGCATTTCCTTCCCTTCGAGCAGAAACCTCCGAGCCACGGATTTGATCCCTATGGACCGTCAGCTCTCCAATAACAGCACAACAGAAACAGGATAGCAAACCATCCGCCGCAACAACAAGATCTCCGACCCTCTTTGTTCCATCACCAAGCTCGATACTTCCCTCCACAGGATCAAACCCCACAACCCTCGCCCCCAGATAAATCTGCACGCCAACATCAAGCGCCCTCTGGTACAATGCACTATGGAAGTCCGCGCGATGGATCACATAATACGGCGCCCTGAACGTATCCACAAAATCTGGAACAAGCTTCGTCTTTCCAATCACCTTCCCATTCTGCCATCTCCTGAACGCGATGCTTTCGGGCTCGGTGATGTACGGCTCCAGGTATGGCTGCAGTCCGAGGCTCAATAGGATCCGGGTCGAGTTTGAGGGGATCTGGATTCCGGCGCCGACTTCGCTGAGGGTTGGGGTTTGTTCGTAGACTTTGACGCTGTGGCCAGTTTGAGCGAGGGCGATTGCTGTTGCGAGGCCGCCGAGGCCCGCGCCGACGAGGATGATGCCTAGGGAAATCGGGGAGGGGTTTGGGTGAGCGGTAGGTGAGGCAGTGTTTATCAGCGATTTTGCGAACTCGAGGCAGTTGCTGGGGTAGGTTGGGGTCTATGTGGTCCCTAGGTGTTGGTGTATGAAACGGTGCTGAGAGAGAGAGAGAGAGACTGCAACTGACTGCAAGTGGTTTGCTGTGTCCGGCGACACCTGGCCCATCACAGGGGACCATATTTTCAAAGAAACTGATATGTCTTCTGCGTGTACAGCTGCTGGGCTTTTTGCGATTACCTGCCCATTAAAGGCACTAAGACCTTAGAACATTGGCCTACATTATGTGACATCGTGGCAAAAGGGTCCAAGTTGGGGCTTCCCGATCCTTCCCCGGGATGCATCTGCCCTCCCGGCCTACACCCGGCCTTCCACCGTCAACAACAAAAGCATAGCCACTTAGTAACTACATCGGTGGTACTTGATATACATAGGCTCGTAAAAACCGTATTCGAGCTATTTCCATCAACAATAGGATTTCTTTCCATCTTAGCATCAACCACCTCCGTCAACAGCACCCCTCATTATGGCTCCGTCGCGTTTTGATGCTGCTGTCACCAGTGCAGGCAGCGCAGACAGCGCCGAACAACTTCTTCAAGACCTCCAGGATAGCAAGACCCTGCCCCTGTGGACCCAGATGGCCAAACTCAACCCCCCACTGCCAAACCCGACAACTGTCCCCTTCGTCTGGAAGTATGATTGCATTCGCCCGAACCTGCTCCGCGCCGGCAAGCTAGTCACCGAGAAACAGGCCGAGAGACGAGTGCTCATGCTCGTTAACCCCGCCAGAGGTATACCATAACCCCTTCTGCTCAGTTGTTTCTTGATTACAATGCCACATGAATTCCATTAACCAAACCAAACCAAAACAGATGCCCCCTACACAACCGACACCCTCTACGCCGGCCTCCAACTCGTAATGCCAAACGAAACAGCTCCAGCGCACAGACACACGGCCTTCGCAATGAGGTATATAATCGAAGGCAACGGCGGCTTCACAGCCGTGCACGGGCGCCGTATCAAGATGCAAAAGGGCGACGTGATCCTCACCCCGACCTGGAACTACCACGACCACGGGAAGGACGGCAACGGGCCGATGATTTGGCTCGACGGGCTGGATTTGCCTAGCTTTAGACACTTCCCGGTGCACTTTGTGCAGCACTTTGATCAGCCAAGGTATCCGGCTGAAGATGTGGA
Organism: Aspergillus sp. S2111Y; assembly: GCA_023625095.1. Lineage (NCBI taxonomy): Eukaryota > Fungi > Ascomycota > Eurotiomycetes > Eurotiales > Aspergillaceae > Aspergillus > Aspergillus sp. S2111Y. Next base: position 244,936 of record JAMABB010000030.1, read on the forward strand.
TACGACTGCGTCGCCGATTGTGTTTCCTTGGGTGGGTATGAAGGCAAGGCTGGACGCTGAGACGGGGGATTGGGCTGTACAGCGGTATCTTAGGGAAGACGGGAGGGAAGGTATGAATGCCTGTCAGCCTTGAAATGATAACAATACGGGTGACTGACGCACGCATGAGGCTGAGTAGTGAGCCAGGTGCTAGGAGGTTCTGCGGAGCGACTCAACGCCACTACCTCCTCGCTATCCCGGCAAGAGACTGTGTCTTCCGTCTACCATGTTATCGCAGGCAGTGGGCGATCTGAAATTGGAGACCAGACCCTCGTCTGGAAAGCAGGAGATACATTTTGCGTGCCGGCTTGGTACAAGTATCAGCATTTCGCTGACGAGGAAGAGACTGTTTATCTATACCGCTTTGATGATAAACCCATGCTTACTGCGTTGGGGTTCTATCGCTCAGCGGAGAGTGATGTAGAGGGTTTAGTATCAGAGTGATGGTCTTTCTAGTCGGTAGAACACATAACCGATCGCGGTGCGAGGGGCAGTTCTATTATCGATCGAGGCCTTTCTTGAAACTGTACTTGGGGGTTTTGAATTTGTACATGTTAACCATATTACCGTATGAACTATTGGGAAGTTGAAGAGGGAGCGGGCGTCATCTTGCAATGGGTGTCTGATAAGATGATATAGAGGGAGAGGCCCTGTCAGAATGGCAGTCGATCCCTTCAAACGTGAATAGCCTCGCTACCACCATCAGGCCGCTGTTAGCTCCCGTATCCGTACAGGGGTTCAAGTCGCAGTTCAACCACGCGTTTGCGAATTCTTCTCCGATCTCGACCGCTGAGTTCGTAAGCTACAGGCGCCAAAGGTATACTGTAAAAAGAAGTAATCTATACCTTTAATACCTTAAAATAAGCAAGATATTATTATCCGGAAAGCTAAGATCATTAAAGAGTCCTCTATAATAATAAACTATTGAGGATGCCAGATTTACCTCCCCCACCAGTTCCGCGATAATTAAAAAGTATATATAGGGTTTTCAGCGCGTCAAATTTGCCATACCAAAAGATCTTCAAGAAATATAGAATATATATGGTTCAAAAGCTTCATTTTTAGCAGTGTTGTTGTGTACAGAAATCGGGCGCCAGGTGCGTCCAGGCGCCAGATGATTAAGTACGGTAATTAACTACCCTAACTAGCCGTGGCCTGACATAAGCCAGCCAGTAAGGTAACTTAATTAACACATAATGGCCTATCAATCTACCCACCCCTGCAGATTACCTAGTTCAGAAGACGAGTCGTCTTGAATCCAGTTACACCCGGCTGACAGTCCACGCCCTCTTTCAGCTCAAATGAGGTACCACACCATCCATCTGTCGATATGGCAATACCAATGAAATTCGTATTAGACTCGCCGATTCCAGAATTGATTTCATGCGCATATTTGTCTAGAACGGAGCAATCCTCTGGCTGTCCATCAAAGCCGGAGCGACACTTAAATCGAAATTCCCCACCATCGGCGAGGCATCCGCCAGTGAGAGAGAAGATGGTGCCGTCGCCCACACTCGCACAGGGGGTTCCGCCGCCGGGATGGTCGTCGTGGAAGACCTGGCTGCCGTCCTCTTTGTATAGCCCAAATCCCCCACTGTGGCCATGCTCGTTGCCACTTGGACCGGAGATAGTGCTGAAAGTGCCGAAAGACCAGACAGCGTTTAGAACTTGACCACAGTGTCCGAAGGAAGCGAATAAAACGCCCCCTAACATGAGGACCTTGAGAGCGTTGGAGGTGGTGGAGGCTATCATATTGGTGCCTGGGTGGGCGATTGGAAGAATTCAAGGAATGGTTTGATTGAGCTTTGGGTTGGCTTCGTTGTAGATAGAGCGTACTGGATTTTATAATGAAGGTGGGCGAGCCCCCTTAAATAGATTGATTTTGGTCCACATCGGCCTCTAGCAATCTTAGGATAGAATTTGTCCTGAGGTTAGAATACTACTTTCTCTTTTGCTCCAGGATGAATCTACGTCATGGAGTAGAGTACTGATTAAATGACTCACTGGTCGCCTAAGCTAGGCATTCCTACTTCCAAGGTGGGTTGTGGGGAGTATGGAAACCACCCAGCTGTTGCTCGACGCTTTCCAACCATTACAACCTTAAAAGGTTATACATCGGGGGCCTGAGTATATTTGGTACTAGTTATTACTACAAGTTACTAAATGAAATTAAAGAGGAGCGTAATTTATGCTTTGTGCCGCTCCTAGTATCCCCTACGCGCTTTTTGATTTTCAACCCTAATTGCACCGTAGAATTCATTGTCAGTAGCGTGATCTGTGCGATTTATAGAATTTTTCATTAGTGATTTGATTAGTCTGAATCCGTGATAACAAATCTTTCCAAAGAAAATTTAGATAGTGAGCCTTGTGCTTAGCCGGGTGTGCTACATAGGTCCGACCCGCGTCGGAACGGATACACTCTCTGCTGTACCCGAGAGGGTGAAAGCTCAGCTGGCTCATGATATGTGCTTATCCTCAGGAGTCCCCCCAGCAGGCGGTGTTAAGATCTAGCTGTCTTGGCGGGTTATCCAAACCCATAACGGAGTGTAAGCCTCCGATTGATGGTGTGTAGCATCCCTTAGGATGAAGAGCGCGAACGCTCTTATACCAAGCAAGATAAGGGCACAAGTATAGCCCTACTCTCAGCTTCGGCTACTGCTGATAGGAACAATCATTCGATATCCACACAGATGGTTGTGGGTGAAGAGATGTGAATTCGATGGTCATTGGCGATGGACGATTGATAGGCAGAGGAGAATGAGAGGAGAAGGGCAGCCGGTGAACAGAAGCAACTGCTCGCAAGGTTCAAGACACAGGACCCAAAAACAGAGGAACAAAAATCTGCTGTTTAACCACTGCCCTCTGACAAGGGAGGACAGTGAGGGTTGAAATCGATTGGCTAAACATCACCACATCCCTGCACACTCTCTTAAGTGAGTTATAATCACGTGTTTTGGTAATACCCCAGCACCCCACCCCCCCAGCTCCGCGGCCAGCTTTTATTTCAACCTGCTATAGGACTGATATCTAAGGCATCAATTTCCAGGCCTGCACGTGTTACAATCCCTAATCCCCGCTAGCATGTGTGGCAACTGAGCCTGTATACGTCCCTGCCCTGGGCTATCTACGCTACCTCTCTTGCTTCTATGTCCTTGTTTAAGTATAGTATCAAACCGTCTAGTACATACAACTGAGAACAGGGCTTCCTCTCTGCTCTTGGCCTGTATTTAGAATCCCATATATAAGTACCTTATCCCACGTGGCCCCGTTGTATTCGAACTTCTTCCAACTATCCTCACTGCCCACCTATATCACCAACGATGGGTCTTATAAAATTCAAGTCCAACCCAGTTCATCTTATCAAGCCGACCTCCGAACCATCGAATCTACCCCGGACAAGCCATCAACATAGGCACAAGGAACACAATATTCGCTGTGGAACAGGGCAAGCAGTCTAGTGAACGGCAACTGAACGATCCACATTCTGAAGATCGGGAGAACTGGGCTCCTGCTGAGGATCTTGCGCAGTGGGGGTTTGGGGATCAGGACAGGCGGGGTGGGTGGAACTTGAAGTTGTTAAATAGGATATAATGATATTGATATACGGTTTAAAACTACTAATTACTGGCAAAAGTTCCACTCAATCCAACCAACGCCCTTACGTCCATCCTGAGCGCGAACCTCCGCCCAAAGACGAGGGAAGAGAGATACACGGCCATCTGGCGCTGTAAGGCGGACCGGCGCCTGCCCACGAGGCTGAATATGAAGGACCACATCATCCAATCCATCAGATGAATACTTGATCAAGGCAGTCTGCGGAAGTCCACCCGGCGAGACTTGCTCCATGACATCCACACCACTAAGCTCCGCGATAGGAATAGTCGGACTCTGTATATACCCAATCGGAACGGACCCAGTAGGCAGCCGAACCTGAACGCCGTGGAAATGCGTACCGTCTTCAAGATGAAATGCGCTCCAGACCCAGTCGAAGGACCACCAGTCGCGCACGCCCCAGGAGTGGTCTCGCTGTCCGGGGGCATGGGTCAAGGTTGTAACAGCTTTATCGACGAGGACTGTCCCACTGACTGTGCAAGGGATCTCGTATCGCGTTGCAATGCGCCATTGGTATGGGGTTCCAGATGTATGCCAAGTCAGATCTATGTGCACAGCGACAGGTGTTCCTTTCTCACGCCGGAGGAGGGCAGCAGGGTCGTCGAAGGACTCGCCCCGGCCGATGAGAGTCAGTCGGTATTCCTTCAAGGGATTATCTGGTGAGTGAGTCGCCTTGATGCGGTCGCTGTTGATTACCAGGTCTGCTCCTGGGGTCGGGGCTTCGAAGTCGACGACAGCAACGGTTGGTCGCCCTGGCCCAGAGATCAGTGCGTTGTACCAGGATCCTGGCTGATTTGGGGTTACGCCTAGTCGTATCCAGACGCCAATTCCTTGTTCGACGTCTGCTACGTCGAAATACCAACTCTCGTTGTGGAGCGGGTCTTTGCCAGCTGGGTGGGCGCCCTCGTCGTTGGCATCGACAGCGAGCGGTTTGGGAACACCAGGTGCGGGAAGTGTCTCGACTGCGTTTGTGTCGATGATATACGTGGCCAGTCGATCAAGCATGGTTAGGAACATGTCGTCTCCGCGGTCTGTCTGTTCGAGGAGCATGGGCGAGGCAAATGCCATGGGGAGACCAAGGAAGCTCTGTTTGTGGACGCCCTCAATACACTCCTCCAGCGAGAATGGAGGATTAGATCCAAGGGCATCATAATACAATTGCATCAGGTCCCGTTCGTGTGCTCGTCGAGTCTCTGTGGGAACTGAAACTCCGAGGAAGAATCCCAGATCCTGGAAAACAGGGCCATAGTTGACCATCTGCCAGTCAACCACGGAGAACGAAACAGGCTGCCCACCTTCATGCCGAAAAAGCATATTATCAAGACGATAGTCCCCGTGTACAAGGGATTTCTGTGATTTAGAGTCCATCAGTATTTCAGCATACTTGCCGAAACAGCCCAGCCATCGCTCAACCACCTGGCGATGTTCTGGCTTGACTCTGTCCTGATACCGTCCCAGAAAGCCCTTCCAGAAAGCCTGCAATTGCGCCTGTGAAGCTTTGACGCCTACATCCAGCCATTCGGGAGGGACTGTATTGAGGGATACCCCCTGTAGAGATCCCAGTGCCTTCACTGCAAGACGGGCCTCCTCTAGGGAAGCACCCACAATATCATTCCCCACTGTGGCCGGCGAGATATCCTCAAGGAGAATATGAAATAAATCATTGTCTCCGTCGGCAACCGTGCTATAGCACTTGACAATTGACGAGCAGCCCTTCAGTGTTGGAGCTATACCAGAATAGAAGCGGGATTCGCGCTCGTATATGCCCAGCTTCCACCCCGACTGGCGACTGAGAGTCCCTGAAGCAGCGAGCTTGATAACCGCACTGGAAGGTCCAGTCTCGCCCTCGGTGTATTCTAGATGGATACGATGGCACTCGCCAACTTGGCCCGTTCCGATACGTTCAGAGGAGAATTTGGCAACGTTTCTACCGAGTGCAGTTGACAGGAACTGAACGGAAAGGTCCTCGACCGCGTGGATAGATGATGACATTGGGGATTCTGAGTTCACTCTGTCGGTCCACACCATCCAGGGCATTCCCCGCGTTTATAAAAAGTATTGCAGATATTATGTACATTCTATTGGTAGTGTCGGTTCCCCTCCACAATCCTCCTCGGCTGGTGGCTTCGTCTTTGCGGGGAACGACAAACCCCACTGTATCACACACGAAGAGCAGTCTTAAACAGCTTGCACTATGGACACCTCGGTGCATTGAGCGGGGAAGAGACTCGCTCCTCGGTACATGATCGTCGGTGTTTCAGAATGCGACTGTCTTCCGCTGGCATCCGTATACGCAGGCAACTGCTCCAACGCTGGTGTACAAATAAGCCCAGATATCATGGCTCCCACCGCTGCTATGTAGACTGAATCAACAGGTAACATGGATCGATCCTTTGTTGTTGCTGCTGGTGTTGGTGGCGTGGCCACCCATCTGCTGTACTTCCACAGGGGCGAGCACCATCTATATCCCCAACGGTATCTCCAGGTGCTCTTTATACTATCCTTAACAGTAGCTGGAATCTTCAAATACATCGCACAAGTCACCACCTCCGATTCCCTATCCCTCTCCGCGAGATTAACCACCGCCTACATCGCCGGGATCTACCTAAGCGTGGTAATATACCGCCTCCTCTTCAACCCATTAAACAAATACCCCGGTCCCCTCCTCGCCCGTCTCACAGCATTCGACCATGTATTCCGCGTCGCCAAAAACAAGGACATGTTCCTAAAGCTGTACAGCGCACACCAGAAACAGGGCAACTTCGTTCGCATCGGTCCTAACGATCTATCCGTCGCTGACGCAGACGCTGTCCGGGTGGCATTTTCCGCACAGACGACGTGTTCAAAAGCACCGTGGTACTCGATTGAACTTCCTGCGTATTCGATGCACTCGACTCGGTCGAGGGTAGAGCATGATAAGCGACGGCGGATCTGGAGTCCGGCGTTTAGCGACAAGGCTCTGCGCGGGTATGAGCAGCGCGTGTTGAAGTATAATAAGAGTTTGCTGGAGCGTCTCGGGTCGTTTGATGGACAACCTGTGAATGCATCAAGGTGGTTCAATTTGTGGAGTTTCGACGTTATGGGGGACCTGGCATTCGGCCGGTCGTTTGATATGCTGGCATCCAAGTCCCAGGAGGAGCACTGGGCCATTCAGATCTTGAACAAAGCGCAGGATACGGCTGGTCTCGCGCTTCCGCCGTGGTTTAATCGGTTGCTATGGCATGCTCCCGGGATCAGACATTCATATTTTCGGTTCTTGAATTACTGTGCTGAGATGATTGAAGAGAGAATGCTGGTCCAAGGGAAGCAGCAGAATCCTGATATCACGCACTATCTGATCGAAGACTTTAACAGACGGAGCAAAGAAGATCAGAAGATTGAGCTGCACTCCTTACACTTGGACAGTAAGCTGATTATCGTCGCCGGCAGCGACACAACTGCAGCAACCCTGACCTACATGTTCTACCATCTCGCCACTGAGAAAGGCCTCCTGGCGCGTCTCCGAGAAGAAATCGAACCTCTACTAGGCGAGAACGGAGAAATCGAACATCGAAACCTCCAAAACGCACAACTGCTGAATGGCTGCATAAACGAAACCCTCCGCCTGCACCCCCCAGTCCCCAGTGGCCTCTACCGCAAAACACCCCCCGAGGGAGTTCAAATCGGCCAGGAATACATCCCCGGAAACACCACCCTGCAGATCCATCTGTACTCGATCGGACGCAGCGAAGCGCATTTCGCACAAGCGAACGAGTTCATACCGGAACGGTTCTTTTCCCAGCCTGAGCTTATTAAACACAAGGACGCATTTAGTCCGTTCTCTATGGGTCCGTATGGGTGTATCGGGAAGAACCTGGCGTATATGCAGATTCGGCTGCTGACTGCGTATCTTATTACGATGTTTGATGTCGGTTTGGCGCCTGGGGAGGATGGACGGGATTTGTTGTTGAGGTCTGCGGATCATTTTACGACTGGGTTGGCGGCGCTGAATTTGTGTTTTGTTAAGAGGGGGTAGGTGGTTTATGACTCTTTTATCGAATATCAAGTATGGGGTCCTGGTTTGGTTCTCGATATATTCTTGTTGTCAGGATGGGCAGATATGGGGGAGTGTTGAGTAATGCAGCCAAGCAAATGGATGCTGGTGGCGTGGACTCTCTCGTATCAGACAGGGCATTTTGAATTGCACGGCCCCATACCAAGACTGCAGTGACGGAAGAGCGACGTCAGCAATATATAAGCAATTAAGGCTCCAGTATTTCTACTGTAGTATATCCTGTTCCGGGATCCTGGCCTTCCGGCCGGTCAACCCAAGCACATCAACATCCAACCCATGTCTCATTATAAAGATAAGATTGCTGTCGTCACAGGGGCCGGTCGAGGTATCGGCCGGGCAGTCGCATGTGAATTTGCCGCTGCCGGGGCTCTTGTTGTTATGGCTGATATCCAAATTGAAGCTCAAGAGGCGACAGTCGCTGAATTACAAAAAGACGGACACAAAGCCTTTGCATACCACTGTGATGTTACAAGCGACAGTTCCGTGTCTTCATTCGCATCAGCCGTTCTAAAGGACGTGGGTTGTCCAGACATCATCTACAACAACGCCGCCATCATGCACACAGGGAGTATCCTGAACGCCCCAATCGACAATATCCGACAAGACCTCGATGTGAATGTGCTCGGCTATATTCGCGTTGCTCAACAGTTTCTGCCATCCATGGTGTCTCGAGGCTCAGGTTGGATCATCAATACAGCATCGCCGAACGCCTTTGTGCCACCGCCAGCAGTTGCTGAGAATCTTATGAGCTACTGCATTACCAAGGCGGCTGAAGTCTCTTTGAGCCAGTGCATGGCAGTGACGCTTTTGCCGAAGGGAATCGATATTAGCGTTGTTTTTCCCGACATCACCCATACCGAGGCTGTCAATAAGCCATCAGGCACGGCGTCGGAGGAGTTTCATGCAGGCATTGCCGATTTCATGCAAAGCCAGGGTCGGCCAGCTGCCGATGTGGCAGCAAGGATTGTTCGGGACTTACGCCCGGACAAATTCTTTACTAATGTGTACGCTGGGTTTGAGAAGATGTTGACGGTTTGGGCAGAGCGTAAGTTGGACCCGGCTTATAATTACCTTGGGGAACATAGGTAGAGATCCCTCGAAGTTTAACTCGGTAGTCAATCCCATAATACCAGTCAGAGCTTCTCAGATGAAACCGAATACATGCGTGCTGTCTCTGAGCTCCAGATATATAGCGTAGCTACCATAGGAACCAGAGCCGGAACTGTTGCGTTAGGGCTGGTGGCTTTGGCGAATCGTATCGAGTCACATACTACGCAGTCCCTGGCTGAGTTTCACAGATGACAACTGAATAGGGTAGATAAGGCGGCAGTGGCCAACGGAGCGTTCAGCCAGGAACGATCATTGTTGATCAATGCCTTTCTCAGAGGGGCGGCGAAGGGTCTAAGCTCCTACGACAATGTCTTCAGGGTCTGGGATGTGAAAGATATAATGCCTCAGGTAGGTTATAATAGGATTCGAGAACTCTACAGTGGGTATCAAGTATATAGCGAACGGTCCTCAGGTCGTCCATTACATGGATATCAATAAGGAGAGGGATTGAAGACAGTCAGATTGCATATGCAAATTCATTATATAGACGAGTATGGAATTCGTCATTTCAACCATAAAAACGTCAAACGGCCTGATTTATGCCCCAGAATCACGCTGTTGCCACTGGCTACCGCACATGACGCGCGATACTCCGGTGGAAGCCAAATCAAACGCTGCCCGTTGCGAGTGATCCACTTTTCACCGACATGTATGTCATTCCCCTGTCTGTCCATGAACGAGCGAGAAGATTGGGGCTTCGGGGACAGTGAGCTCGGATTAGTATTGAACCAGTCATCAGCTGGAAAGGTAACCTTGTTCATTCCAACGTCAGGTTGATGCTTATCTTTTCGAGCGCCCGTTGCCGGATCCCACAGTCGGACGGTGCCATCGATTGAGGCGGACGCCAGTGTCTGGCCATCTACTGAGAACGCTAGTTCAGTAATCGAGTCCGTGTGCCCCTGTAGGGGGCGGTATTCAAGATCCGTGGCCGAATCCCAGAGGTGGACGGCGCCATTCGCTGAGCCAGACGCGACTATCTTTCCATCCAGTGACACAGACAGTGCAGTAACCGGATACGCATAGGCCTTCGAGGTATGTTGTTCAATCCAGTTGCTCAGATCCCAGAGACGGATGGTGTCCGCTGCGGACGCGACAATCTGCCCATCCGGCGAAAAGGCCACTGCAACAACTGGATCCGTGTGGCCGTGCAGAATATGGCGTTCCATCCCTGAGGCTCGATCCCAGAGACGAACAGTACAGTCAGCTGAGCTAGATATAACTGTCTTCCCATCTGGTGAGAAGGCTACCGCGTTAACTGAATCCGTGTGGCCCTGTAGGCTATAGCGTTCAATTCCTGTAACCGGATCCCAGAGCCGGAGGGTATTGTCAGCTGAAGCGGATACAACTGTTTGACCATCCTGTGAGAAAGCTACTGCACGGACCCAATGCCAGTGGCCCTGCAAAATTCGGCTTTCGGCCCCTGTGGCCAGATCCCAGAGGCGGACAGTATGATCAAACGAGGCAGACGCAAGGATCCGCCCATCTGGTGAGAAGGCCACTGCACGCACCCAGTCTGTATGCCCCTGAAAAATGCGGTGTCCGACCGGCATTGCAAGATCCCACAGGCGGATAGTATAGTCAGCCGAGGATGATGCAATTATCTGTCCATCTGGTGAGAAGGCTACCGCAGTAACGACGTCGGTGTGGTCCTGTAGGAGGCCGTATTCAACCCCAGTAGCTGAATCCCAGAGGCGCACAGTATGATCGGCAGAGGCAGATGCAATTATCTGTCCATCTGGTGAAAAGGCCACTGCATGAACAGAATCCGTATGTCCCTGGAGTATGTGACGTTCAACCCCTGTAATCGAATCCCAAAGTCTGATAGTGTGGTCAAATGAGGCAGATGCGATGGTCTGCCCATCAGGTGAAAAGGCCACTCCTGTTACCGAATTTGTATGGCCCTGGAGGACTTGCGTGCATGGATCCCACATCTCTTGCATAATAGATACATGCTCTAGGCAATCCAGCCGCTCACCCCAATACAGATTCTTGCTTTCACTAGCTTGAGGACAGAAGGCCAGTGCTGCGCCGTATGCTTGTAAAGGTGCTTCTTGTATGATAGACCCACAGCTAGACGCAAACCTCTCGAACTCCTTAAAGTCGGATTTATGCTGCTGATTACCGGCAGGTTGATTAGAGGCTGGAGATTTGAACGACCTCCATCCGCAAAGTATCGACCAAAGGTTCCTTTTATGTGCCCTAACAGCAGGACTAGTATCAGAAAGACTTTCCTTCTATATTGGCGTTAGATAGGCTTTGTCGTACATTATCAGAGTCAACGTACCTGCTGTTCGTGGACAAGTTTTCTGAGAGCCAAGATGCCACGCCGAACCTCGCCAACAAGACCGAGGGCCTCTAACCAGTGAAGTAGATGTTTCCTGAAAAAATCAGATAGTGCTTTATTTTCTGTTGCATCAACCGTCCCGGCGGATTCAAGAAAGTGGTCCAGCCAATACGCGCAACTATATCGCAGGTCGCAAAGGGGGTCAGGTTGAGGCCGGAAGGCCGCGATCTCCGAGGTTGAAATACCTGGATCAGAAAGACCGTACATATTCCGTCGGAGTTTCGCAGAGAGGCTGCGTAACGACTCGTGAAATATTCTGCGATGAATTGCGGACAGCCCGGACGGAAAAATGACAGCGGATGCCTTGACACTACTGAGGTAGTCTTTGGCGGATTGATGTATCAGATAGATATAGTTGTCCCGGACTGTAAGAAACGATCCACACATGCCTACTGTGTTCTCCAAGTCGCCAGGGCCGTATCGCTGCTTATACAGGCCAGTTAGACAGCACAATTCATGCAGGTGAAGAGGTCGGTACGCAAGCGTAGCAATTGAGAGGACTGATATGCATGACTCGCGATCTAGGCCATCAAAACGTTGTATCTGTTGAAGCATTCTATCGTAAAACGGGGTCAAGCCCTGGGGAGCTCTGCCTAACAGCTCGACCATCGCTGCCGAACGCTGGCACTTGCGCATTTCCTGGACCACCAGGGCCACCCATAGAAAAGTGCCATCTGACTTTCGAAGTAATTGTTCCTTGACCTGCTCTAGGAGATCTCCATTGTGCTGGAGTGCTTTCAGCCGAGATACTCTGTAATCAATCAACGCTGCGACCGCATCAGATATGTGATGCGAGTTTAACTCCAAGCTGAGCTTGGTTTCGGTGTTACCGAATTCCAGCTCTTGTTCGATATCGTTTCTATTTCGGCTGGACACAATCCACTTCACCGGGGCGGCCGATAAATATTTTGTTCTTGCAATAAGCTTAAGTAGAGCGGATAGGCCTATTTCGCACTCGTCGAGGGCATCGATAAGTAGATAGGTCATGACTCGGGTAGTGTCCTGTATCATTCTTTCAAATATCGCAGACAGGCTGTAAAACGTATTTCCGCTCTGAAGCAGCTCTGGGTCGGTATCGTATCTTTCTCGCAAATATGAAACCAAATGCGGCTGTTGTTGAATCAGCATATAGATCAGGCTGCGAAGAATACTGGTAGCATTATTGAGTTTCAGATCAGTTGCCTGGCACAGGAAATAGGCGATCAACTGCGCCGACTGCGATTGGGCTTCTTGCTGTATCAGTTCTCTGATTATTCCAATCATCAGCATGGTCTTGCCCTTGCCAGCATCTCCCTTGATCCACAGTAACTGGCTCTGAGAGCTGCTATGCCACTTCCGAAATTCAGGATCATCCAAGACCCATCGGAAGGAATCATCTAGTAAACCACCCTTTGTGGCTTCAATGCGTTGTCGCTCAACGTCGGGATCGGTGACCAGGAGGTCTCGCAAGCAAGATATGTCGTCCTGACTGAAAGCTGGCCAAAGTAAATCATCGCAAGAAATGGCCAATGGGATGGATGACATGGTAACATACCTGATCTTATACCTCCTGACCCTGCAGGCTTCGGGGGTATTTCCGCCAACACTCCTTTCGCAAACGCTGCTGCCATTGCGGCTGCATAAGGCTGCCAGTCGTTATTCTTTCGTTCGTCGCCATAATCACAAACTCCTCGAATGTTCCCTACTGGGATTTCATTCATGACACCAGCGGCTTCCATTTCAAGACCGATGACATTGTATTTATCCTTTATTTTATCTCGATCTCGGCTACTTTTCAGCAGCATATCGCCCGACCCGATTGATCCATACCACACCCGGGGACGTTCAGCGTCCGGTCGGGGCTGCCGTGGAACTGGTGAGCCATCGCCAGATACATAAAGAAAGTCGTTTTGTTGCCCGGGGTCTGGAAACTTCATGGCTGTCACTGGCATGCTCCTGTAGTAGCCCAATATCACTTGCGTGTCTCGCTTTTCCGCCTTGATCTTACCGATTGCAGACCCCACGATGCGTTCTGTCTGAGGTACGGAATATCCGTTACACAGCAGCTCAAACCCACTATCTTCCTTCTGCTTCCCCAGCCCGTACGGAATTATTGCTGGGTAATCTCCGCCAGGAGGAGAATAAGCCACAATAACATCACCTAGTCGGATATCACGCGGAGGCGAGCATGAGAAATTAGGGAGGCCTGCAGCAATACCTACGAGAAGCCCAAACCATAGGTTCGGGAAGAACTTTTTGATGTGGCTTGCGAGAGATGTTGCGGAGTTCGTGCCATATCGCTGGCCTGCAGCAAACGTGGCGATCACAACATTATGTCCATGTATCTCACCTGCATGGAACAAATAGTCATCCCCAGGGCCGACCGGAAATCCGCCTGGATGCACCTTGTCTAACATATGCCTGGCAGCCTGGACCTCGATCTCGAGTGGAGCGATCCACGCAACGGTATAAAGGTTCGGGTCCAGGACAGGCATCCTGGGCTCAGGCTGCTATTCACAGGAGGGAGATTCGGAGCGGGAAGCAGACGAATGGCGTGGCAGCTCCATGTGCGTTGCTCGGGATATCTAATCTTATTGAGCCTTCCGTTCAGCCCGGGCCTATAAGAGGCAATATTGATTCGACCGGGATCCGTCCTTGGTCAACTGAGAGGGTCGTCCGCTCTCCAGGACGAAAAGGAAACAGAGCCAAACCAACACATCTCCAGCCGGTGGTTCCTCTGATCATGTGAATCTCCAACACTCGATGCAAACATACCAAACCCCCGCAACTGTGCTTCACTGAATGTCCGAAATGCACTTCTCCACTTACCTTGTAATAGATTCAAACAGCTTTTACATATGCTAAAACTTGCCTTAACCACGGTACCGCAGAGATCTGGTATCGAAGCACTCCTGATTCTACTACGGGTTATTCATTGTCAAACCCACCATATACCGCGAAAGTTTGCTCTTAAGGCGCTCGCGAAGATCGCTGTTCTGATGATTAATTGGTCCCGCTCGATTGCGGGACTTGCTGACCGACGGGAGCTTAACAGTCATTATCTTGAATCGATATCTTCGTTATTGTTCAAATGATCAGGGCGAACGTGTGGAATTACGTGGTCCCGCAGAAACAAAATGTCCCACGTCCCACGTCCCACGTCCCACATCCCATCTTCGTGTTGAAGCTCTCTGCTTTTCTTTCTGTCTTCAATTTACCTTTCAGCGATTGAAATCCCAAGCCCTAGCTTCACTTACTGCTTCGTTATGCCTCCTAATTTTGGCTCCATCGAGGTGCTACACCGACCAGTAAACCGTCCGGAATCATCAGACAGTCGATACGACGGACCTGATTCATACACCAGACTCCTCCCGCGGGGCTTCAAAAAGTCCCCAGAAAACGCACCATTCCAGGTCGATACGGTCTTTGAAAAAGACGTGAAAGTAACTTTGCGTGACGGGACCCGTATTAGGGCTGATGTTTTCCGTCCACATCACGCTGCAGCGCCAGTTCCTGCATTGATCGCTTGGAGCCCGTATGGCAAAACAGGCAGAGGTATGCTTAGCTGAACCGTTCACCAGCGACACTGAAACGTCCTAACGGACCTTTAGGTCACTTTCGCTTGGACGTAGTACCCGGCCGCGTTGGCGTTCCAGTTTCGCGGCTGTCAGGGTTCGAGAAGTTCGAGGCACCAGACCCGGCGGAGTGGACAGCGCGTGGATATGCCATAGTGAACGTGGACTCTAGGGGCGTTTATGATTCGGAGGGTGATATCCGGTACGCGAATCTCCAAGCTGGTGATACGACAGTTGGGTAACTGAGAATACAGCTGGTTTGGCTCTGCCGAGGGCAGAGACGGTTATGATGCCGTGGAGCAAATTGCGGCTATGCCGTGGTGCAGCGGTAATATTGGGCTTGTTGGGAATTCATGGCTTGCTATGGCTCAATGGTTTATCGCTGCTGAGCGCCCGCCACACCTGAAGTGTATCGCGCCATTAGAGGGTGCAAGCGACGTGTACCGTGAACTGTTGTGTCGCGGTGGTGTCCCCCAAACGGCCTTCTGGGGTTTTTTGGCGAATTTGATGGTCGGTAAGCAGTACTATGTCGTGTAATTCTGTTTTTCTCTTGTTCACGTTGTCAAAGGTCGAAATCAACAAGAAGATGTGATAGGGATGCTGGAGAGAGATCCCTATATCAACGAATACTGGGAAGACAAAAGAGCGCAGATCAGTAAAATCAGCGTACCGGTGTACGTCCTTGCGAGTTACTCCACATTCCTCCATACTATGGGGTCTTTCAGAGGGTTTGAAGAAGTCCAACATAACGACAAATGGTAGGATTCTGTATCCTCTATCTCGCCCATAGGAAGTGGACTGACCAGTATAATTCAGGCTCCGCATCCATCCTACACAGGAATGGCATGACCTTTATCAGACCAGTACCAATGATGAGCTTCAATTATTCTTCGACCGGTATACGAAAGAAGCGCAAAACGACTGGGAAAAAACCCCCAGGGTTCGAATCTCCCTGTTGCAATTCAACGCGGTACTGGTACATTTTCATATTTGAAGATACTTGCCTAACCATCTCTTAGGACCCGATCACGAATGTCCCATGTGATGACTGGCCATTGGCATCAACTGAATATGAAAAGCTGTTTCTCGGTGAAAATCAGTCATTGACGAAGACCGCTCCTTTAAGTGGAGGGAGCATTTCTTACCAGTCCGATGAAGACAGTCTACAGATGGATACCGACCGTGAGGAGCTCTCTTTTCAATACACATTCCCGGATAGAGCCTTGGTTGTAGGCTGCGCTCGTGCTGTTCTATACATGTCGTGCGATGACCATGATGACATGGACGTATTTGTGCAAGTGCGCAAAGCGAACAAAGATGGCCAGATACTTCAGAACATCAACATTCCTCTCAGTGACCTGAACATGGCTTACACCGACGTTGATTCTATAAATCCGTTAAAGTATCTTGGTCCAACAGGTGTCCTTCGGGCCAGCCATCGTGACATGGATTTGAATCTAGGCAGCGCATCCTGGCCCGAACATGACTACTCTAGGAAATCACCCGTCCCTCGTGGGAAGGTTGTACGCTTGGAGATTGGGCTTTGGCAAACTGGCATCGTCTTCAATGCTGGTGAGAAACTTGTTCTCAAAGTGTCCGGCCACAGTATGACACTGGCAGAGTTTCCTCCATTACGGGGAGCACTTCCGAATGGAAATGTTGGCAGACATTACCTCCACTTTGGGGGCTCCTGCCAAAGTCACTTATTAGTTCCCCTAGTTGATCTGCCCCTAGAGCCGTAATGAAGCGGTAATTAGAGGTTAGAGTCCATGGGACGTGATTAGTGAAGATATATGCTCGAGTCCCTTCAAGCCGTTGAAATGAAGGGTCTTGGTTGAATATGGCCTCCAAAGCTGCTGGAGGACTGACTATCAATACCTAGAAAGAGATCTAGGGATATAGCCAAATACCAACCGATGGTTCAGCTATTATAATAAAGAAACCGGTAACTGTATATAGATAAATAGGATCTAAACCAGTATAACTAAAATATATTGTGCTATAGCGGAGGATATCATGCTTATCCATTCTCTGCAGATTTTCTTCATCTTACATTTATCTAATTTCGAATACTTGGTAGATGAAAGATAGAGTGACCATAATACTTTCGACTAGGAGACCCAGCTCTAGTCCAGGATATCTTCACACTTGTGGTAACAGCCTCATGGCCTCTAGCTGCTGCCCATAATAGAGATGTCCAGCTATAGGAATCTTATAGATCAGTTTCCTCATAAAAGCTTGATACTAGCCGGTTCACGACATCTACCAGTCCCAAGTACAATGGGTAGTAAATGCCATAGAATTTCCTGGGGAATGCTAAGCTCTCTTGCCTGTACTTTACTTTCGGAAAATATAGCTTGTAATACAGAAGATGCTTTCCTCTTATTTTTTTTTAAAAAAAAAAGAAAAACTTTACTGCTGACTAGCTAACTATATCCCTCGTCCCTCCAGAAGTACACTTCCTGAGATTCTTTGTTGTATATTTAACAAGCTCATGCGTCCTGATACGACTCTCATATTACTTGTTCATTAAATAATAACCCTGGCTAATCACCTCAAGGGATAAATGCCCAAAACTTCCCTTGGGCGTATTTCAACACCACGTTCGAATAACCCCTGTTCCGGGGGTCAAGGCTGAGAGCCGTAGCTAAATCCAATCATCGTTCAACACATCTCGCGCCGGGCACGAGGCTGATAGCCGGGCCCCGCGTAAGCGAGACTGTACCTGCAAGTCGGCAAAAAAGGAACCTGAGTCCCTCCTTGATGTTAATTGAGGACAAGCGAACTCCAAGCTTCCTTCAGGCTTTCCATTCTCTAACGCTATATCTCGACCGTGCATGATCTGGACATCTACTACTCCATATCTCGACAATGTCCGGGGATCCTGAGAGAGGGAGATGGCAGCGTGATCTTCAAGGTTAGATTTTTGCTTCTATTTCGCTTGGTTCGACAATGGCGTGACAGCATCGAATAGTTGCTAACTGAACGCAGAGCATTGTAGAGTAAATGGCTTGGAAACACCTATTTTCGAACCATACAAAATCGAAAATCACCAAGGTAAGGAGGGAGCCTTACTCGAAGAACGAATCTGCTATGGTCAGGAAAGCAGTGTGTAATTTCTTTCAAACTAATTCTTTGCCTCGCGCTCTCAGATGGACGAACCCACTTGGGCTGGCATGTTTGTGTTGGTAATGACAGATTCTCATCGAGACCTTCCCACACCTTCCCCAATATCTACACCGCGAGGGAAGAGACCGCGGGGCTTGTCTACAATGCGAGGGAAGAGGCCGCGCAGCTTGCTTTGGAGACTTACAGAAGCCGCATACAACATCGTTCTACCCAAGGTGAGGGGGCTGAGTCGCCCGAAAGGCCCATCCAACAGAATCCCACCAATCTTTTGCATCAAGCCGTAAGGACTGGAGATCATGGCGCAGTCAAAATAGCACTTCAACAGGGAGCCCTCGTCAACGAGCGATTGTATCATTACAGTGAAGCAACCCCGCTACTCATCGCCATAAGTCGCCGTGACCAGGAGGTCGTACGTACACTACTCGAAGCAGGAGCTGAAATAACCGACAGCAACGTTTTGGAAGCGGCCATACGTGCGGACGCCAAAGAAATTCTCCAAATATTAATAAATTCTGGAGCTGATACCAACTACGGTGACCCGTTGCTGTTAGCAATACGACGCGGGAGGAAGGATATTGTCGACCTCCTCCTACAGGCTGGTGCTCATGCTAACGGTGGCAATGCATTAACAGCTGTTGTGGAACGTGGAGACATAGAGATACTCCAAGCTTTACTGGAAGCCGGTGGTTATGTTAACGAGAGGAATATATTAAAGGCAGCTATGGAGCATGGAGATATACAGATACTCCAAGCTTTATTAGAGGCCGGCGCCAATGTCAATCATGGTGATATTTTGCTTCATGCGATATACAGGGGGAGGAAAGATTTCGTCAAGCTTCTCCTACAGGCTGGTGCTGACGTTAACCAATATTCAGCTTTGGCATTCTCTGCAAGAAAAGGAGATACAGAGGTCGTCGGGATGTTACTAGATGCAGGCGCTGATGCAAACATGCCGTGCACTGATACGCTGTATGGCAGTCCTCTGGTTGCTGCTATCATGAGTGGGAGGGAAAGTGTCGTTAAGACTCTCATGATAGCAGGTGCTGATGTTAACATGTACTGCACTAATGGGAAGTATCCCAGTGCTCTGGTTGCTGCCATACGTGAGTCTGATACGGCGGAAAAGTGGCCTGGCTTTAGTCGGGCAGCGAGGGCTAGGATTATTGGATTGTTACTGGAGTATGGGGCTGATGTTAACCTACAGCTGGGTGACGACGGTTGTAGGAATGCGCTGGATGCGGCTTTGCGTATCAAGGACGACCACATCATTCGAACGATACTCACCGCAGGAGCACATGTTGCAGACACATCCGACGGAGTGACTATGACGTGTCCGTGGGAGCTCCCTCATATTCTCTTGGATGACACCGAGGAGGTGGATGTCTTCAACGTAACGACATTAACCAAGAAGGACGAGGGCGTCACATCAGCAACATGCGCCGAATATCTGGAAAGGTCGTACGGCAAGCAGGGTATCGAGGTTTTCGAGAATATTATGTGTGCTCTGAAGGACCCAGACAGTGTTTATGGTGGGTACTGAGTATTTTGTATAGTTCTAGCTAACGTCTATTATAGTTAGCAAAGGAATCATATTTAGGGCGACGAGTCAACAACTAATTGCTCGTTTCCCGTCGTCCATGGAACACTTATTAGATGCAGTGGCCTGGATTTGCCTGACGTTTCGCCAACCCCCTCCAAACGGCCCACAAATATCAGCAGGGGTGTTGTCTGAGGGGAGGTTTATATTCAACTCGTGGGAGCCTCTCAGGGGGCTTACAATGTCGGACAATACCTGCTGGTCTGCGCTTTTTGACACGGCGGTGATAGCTTTTGAGCCGTCGACTGGGTTAAACTCAGACTGGATGTTGGACATCAGCTACCGGAATATGATTCAGCTAGCGGCCGTGGAGTATCCTGTGGTGGTCGATAATGGCATCGTGCTGATGGGCTATTCCACTGCCTTGATCCCCGTCAGAAGGAATGACAAGCAGACCATCGAGTGGCATTTGGAAGTTGCCACCCATGACGGTCAATTCAACATATCCGAGCTGACGGTCACCAAGGGGTCTTGGCTGAGGACGCAAGATATGAATGACCTGAGGTCGGAGAGGAATCTCCTGGGCTGGTGCTCCAATGCGAAGGTTGCCTTGGGGACAATTCAAGGGACATCAGACATCAAAAGGTCTGGCGCACGCACAAAGCATACTTCATGGCAGTGGACAGGTGCAAACCTCCAGCTGGTTGGACAGTCTGGGGGTCCAGCCCAGGTAGGAGGTCAACTGGGCCTAGCATTCTCTCGAAAGATGATGGCCGTTCGTTTTAGCCCGCCCGGCAATTATCTAAAATGCTTGCGGAATAGCATCTCGGAGCAGATTATTGTATACGACACTACACAGCAGAGAGCGTGGCTCATTCCACTTGTATGCGTGCTCCATCAAATGCTCCTCTCTTATGCCAAAGGTCACGGACTAACATCTGGCGTACCTCAAACGACGTCTGAGAACAACAACGGCGGTCTCGCTTCCTTCGAAGCATTAAAGGATGAAGCTCTGTCCGCCGTAGACAACTCGTCTAACCTGCAATTAACGGTTCGCGATCTTATCATGGGATTCTCGGTCAATCTGTCAAAAGCCCTCCTGCAAAAGCCAAGTGGCCCTAAGATATACGGCTACGAATTCTGGGATATCATCGAAGATTCAACGCAGAGTGACCTAAAGCAGCAACGGCTTGAACGGCAGGGCCTAGCTTGGGCACCCCTTTTGGGCGAGATAAAATGTCTATTCTGCTCGAACTTTGGAGACGCTATTGTCGGACATCGTGCTCTCTGTGCTGATTCGCCTTGCAATCGAGTACCAGATGGGCAGGATCTAATGGCCGCCTCGGTTTGTAGCGTAACTGCTCTGTTGGAAAGGCATGGCCCCAGCCTTCGATTTAACGATTGCTCAAACATACTCGCGGAAAGCCATTTCCAACAATGTTCCCACAACAATCGCGGAGAGACGTGCTGGAATTCTCCGGTCTTTCTGCAGGATATGCGCGCCCCAGGGCGAGGGCCTGCGGTCAAGACCGATACATACCCTAATGGTGCTGTTGTTTTTGGGCGCACGGAAAGGGACTTGTCTACTTTCTTCAAAGAGAGAGGGAAATTTGAAAGTATGCGGGTGGTGTTCTCGAAGTGAGGATTCATAGATTGTGACCGGATGTTATAGTATGGATTAGACCGAGCACTACTTACCTGCCGAGGCCAGGCAAATTGGCGGCAGCTTTGAATTGTTTCCCCATGTTTTAGTCGTTAAGTGGTGGCTCTGTTGGACTGATTTGTCTCATATGACCCCTAGCATTGCCCAAGGCGCTATTAAGATGTCCAACGAGGCTTTGCATAACAGCCCAATCATGTCCACTGAGGCTGATCGTGTTTTGGTGTATCGGAGTCTCCTGTGGTGGCTATGCCAGAGTATTAGTAGTATTCGTAGTATCAGGGCACCCTTCCATGAGAAAAGACAGCCTACTTCAGAACCCCACACCCCTCCACTCAACAATCAAAAAACCTTTCCTTCTGTTCTGAAATGGCCATCCATATTCCAGGTCGCTCCGCCGGCTCCGCGGACGTTCGCCGCTTCATTACGGACGTGCTCGTATCGGACTACGACGCAGAGCCCGACTTTGCCAGTGAAACCGCGAGCGCATGGCGAATCGGCCGCGGCACTGAACTCCACGATGCAAACCAGCGGTACTTCGTGGATATCTTTGGTGGCGAGATAGGAGTCTGTCTATATAGAAGCGTCCTTAACGCTAGAGAGAACCAGTGGCAGAATTCTCGTACCGGCATACTGTTTAAATGTCAGTTACCCCTATAACCTCCATTGTGAATAATCTTTCTAAATGCTCACCATACTCAGGGGCTCACCGTTCTGTGCCCATCTTGGCTATTTGGAATTTCCATAAGTCGCAGTGGGGTCGTTCAAGCCCTCGTAAGTGAACTGTTGTGCAGTCCGAATATCAGCACCTCCTAATTTCTGTCTCAGCCTCGTTCCCTCTTTTCCTCTGCGGCGCGCTTCTGCTGAGTTATGAATACCTGCGACCCATGGATAACTATCTAACACGCACGATTGGTCTCGCTAGTCTCGGTCTTTTCTTCGTGCTGCTGTTGTTTGATAAGTAGTTATTAGTCTCGTTAGGAAGGATTTTAGCCTATATCATGCGCAGAGGAAATTGACCTGTATCCTATGCTATTTCAAATCTATCGGACTGCTTGACCTATGTATATTGGCAATAAAGGATCCGAGCTGTGCTGAATGCCAATACTATTTGATATCATAAGGCGACCTCGGATAACTTGTCCGTGTATCTCTCTATCCTCCCACTCTTGCTAAAGATTCTAGCACATAACGTCCTGGGACACAGCCAAACAGGGAGATAGGTATATTTGAGATACGGGACTACATGGCAGCTAAGAGTCCAGGAGTTAGATATAATTCGATGGATCCTGTTTCCAGTGCCCTCGTATCCCAGTTCAACAGGCTATCCCCCACGCAACCACTCAGCAAGATCAATGTGTCCTTCCTTTTCCGCATAACGCGCCGCCTGACAGCGTATGGTCTTCATATCCGCGTCTTCCGGATATGCGTTCAAAAGCAATTTGACCATATCAAAGTAGCCACGCTCTGCAGCGCCGTCAATGGCCGTCCGCCCGTCTTTCGGTGCAGCTGGCGCCGCAACATCTGCTCCACGCTCAAGCAGCCGTACAGCGAGCTCGAACATCCCATTGATGGAGGCCGCCTGGAGTGCTGTTACTCCGCGGTCGGCTGCTGGGGAGGCATTGATGTCCGCTCCATGGTCCAGTAGAATGTTGGCTATACTGATATTTGAGTTTTTGATAGCCTCCTGGAGAGGTGTTCCCCAGTGTCTGGCTGCCCCGGCGTTAATCGTGGCACCGCGACTGATCAGGTAAGAGCACGACCTTTCATAGTCGCGTTGAGCTGTGCGCATTAGCAGGGTGCTCTTATCCAAGGCACGAGAATCCATGGATACCCCGAATTCTATGAGGAGCGCAATATTAATCCGCAAGAATTCTTCGTCATGATCAAAACCACCCACGGTACTGGGCAATTCATTCCATGCCCTCTGGGCAACTTTGCGACGAGGCAGCGGTGGTAGTGATTCCACAGTATCAAGTATCCGCCGGCGACAAACGATGTCGTTCTTAAATGGGCTCAGGAGAACAATCTCAAGCACTCTTTCCCAGCCAGTATGCTCTTCCAAGGTCGGCGCTCTTTTTATCAACAAATCTAGAACCTCAAAACTGGATCCGTAGTCCAGTGCATACATTAGAGCGCCCAGACCCGAGTGGTATTCGGCTACTGCACCAACATCAGCTCCATGCTGCAGCAGTAGGTCCATCATCTCCTCGGACTCGTTCCTGATAGCCCACCCGAGAGGGCTAAATAAATCACCTGGATCGTACTCGTCATTCTCATCAGCGATCGGCGGATGTTCGACCTTTGCAGAATTTCTCAAAAGAAGCCGCACGCCGTCGAGCCAGTTATTACGGACAGTGCTCATCAGAGGGGAATGGAGGACACGGTCTGCAGTTGCGTTAACATCCGCGCCATGCTGCACGAGTAACTCAACTAGTGGCAGCTGTTTGTGTTCTGTAGCAGCGAGAAGAGCAGTCATACCCCCCTCTGTTGCGGGGGCGTTAACATCCGATCCAAGGGCAATCAGACCTTGCACAAGGCCTCTATTTCCCTGCGCGGCCGCCGCCTGTATAGGTGTTAGGCCCGCCACGGGCGATGGGCTTGCATTCAGCTGCGCTCCACGAGCGACTAAAGCCCCAACTATCATCAAATTGCCATTTAGGCATACAGTCTGCAATGCGGTCATGCCTTGCTCTGCTCCTGCGGGTTCGTTAACCTGCGCGCCTGCGCATAGAAGTGTTGACATGATCTCCCAGTTTCCACTTTCTGCAGCGCCTTGCAAGGCAGTGCGGCCGTTTGGACTCGCGGCGGGGGCATTAATGTCAGCGCCCCAGCTCCAAAGCAGCTTAAACATCTGAACATCGCCGAGTCTTGTCGACATCTGCAAGGGTGTGTCATCTACACCGGGTGCGACTTGAGAGTCTGGGGAGACACCTTCACATAGCAAAAGTGCGACAATCTCCACATTGTGGTTCATAACTCCGTACTGCAAGGCTGTATATACTGGTGGCAAGTTTTTATAGTGAGCCTTATAAGTCCTTTTGGAGAATCGGTCAGAAAGATAATGTATGATATCAGGGTGTGCGGAGACCGGGCAAGCCATGGCACATGCTCCGTATTCCAGCAATATTTGGAGAAGATGCTGATTGTTCGTCTTCGCGGCGATTTGAACAGGCGTTAATGTAGAGATCTCCAGTCGTTCAGGGTCGACTGGCTCCCAACACGGAAGTCGGATTTGTTGTATATGGGGGATATTGGTGTCCGCTCCGTGTCGAATAAGGTATTTGGCTACCTCCGAGTGACCTCGAAAAGCGGCGGCTTGCAAAGCAGTTCCATAATAGTTAGAAAGATAGAGATTGACACGAGCTCCCTCATGCAGAAGCAATCCCACGGCGTCCAAGCTCCCGCTCAGCGCTGCGCTGATTAAAGGGAACCCAGCACCTTCGTTCTTAATGAACGTCTCTGGATGGGCATCATAGTCGAGCAATGTTTGTACAATCGGCAGTTGGAAATCCCAGTCACCTTTCCATGTCCTCCAATTGATCTCCCGGTGGACACCCGCCTGGCACAGTAATTCCACCATGGCTTCATTCCGTTGGTAGACCGCACTGGTAAGGCAGTCGGTCCAAAACCGGCGCTGAGAAGGATTACCAGGATGTAGACGGATTTCGCCCTGAAGAACCTTGCGACCAAGTCCCACGTTGCCACACTCGACGGCGCAGAGCAAGACCTTTTTCATGAATACCTCCATTAATGGGGACCGGAGACGGCACAAACCGATGAGGATGTCTGTACCACCTTTTTGCACGATCCATAAGCAGAACTTGTTGAACTCCCATTGCTCGAGTAGATTGTTCACCGACAGAAATATGAGGCGCCTTAGAAATGTGTGAAATATTAACATTGGAGATTTTCGCTGCAGTCCTGCTGGCCTCGCGGTCGAAGAATTCGAAGCGTCTGGGTCTTCAGGTGGAAGATATACACTGAGGCTCTTTTCGGTACCAAAGAAGAGACCAGACGCCACAGTCAATAGTGGCAGATATGTCCCCCGTTGAGTATCAAGTAGATTTGCAATGGCTCGCTCCAGGAAGGTCCCAGGAGTGGACAGTGCCATATTCGCTCCGAGTACCCCTGACACTGAAGATGTTGTTAGTCTCGGCATGTTATCCAAGGTACGAAGGGCATAGTGAAGGATGAAGGTATGGCCTAGAGAAGAATCACTAGCGACAACTCACCATGTGCTTGCATTTGCTGTATAAAATGGTACCAAGGGAGATCACGAAGAAGGTAGTCGCGATGGACGCCAACCACCTCTCCTTTGGGTGTACACACAGTAATGTAATCCGGGAGAGCATCTTCAGAATGGCACCACTCTCGTCCCAGGGGAACATGCCGCGCGATTTCTTTTTCCTGTTCCTTTCGAGTGTACTTGCGCTCGCGGATATAAACATCGCTTTCTTTGCCCTCCTCGCTTCGTTTCCGCTTCGTGAAGTGGACGACCGCCCAGTCATTTCCGCGGAGATATTTTTGAACTCCCCATTTTTTCAGCTTATCGGTGTATTGGTTCTTCCTGTGAATGATCAGATGCCAACGTCAGCATCAGGGATACTGGTGAACGTAGTGAAATTCGTACGTAGCTCGAAAACCATGTTGCTCAGCCATATATTTTATGGTTTCGGGTAATGAAGTTGCCTTGTAGAAGGGGATGATTGTTTCCTTGTGGTGGTTCCATGTCTGGTCTGGGATTCGCGCTGCTTTCTGGGGCATTGTGAAGTAGGTCCAAGAGAGGTTCAATAATCAATACTTCACCACCCAGTTTGCTCTGGGGGTTGACGCCTTTTCAATTTCAGACACCCTTGTCGCTGCAGCTCAGCCCCGGTTGGTACAAGATCTCTGATTGGACGACGCCAGAATCTGCTTTCAGGGCGCTTCAGACCGACTGTCCAGAATCTGGTTTCTTGCTGCATCCTGATTCGTTACAAAAGTACTGCTTATTTCATTGGCCATGGAAATAAATCTGGTTTGCACCGACATTCTAGCTCTGGTTTCCAGAATCTGGTTTGATACATGGTACATATAAACAACCCCCAGCAACATGGGAGCTTACAATTCTTCAACAACGACAAAGATGACTTGGTCAATAGACACGTCAATCTCCTTCATCACACTTCTCCTTACTGGAACATGGTCGTTTCTTCAGATATGGAATTACATCGCCCATACTTATTGGAGGGCTCCATCCCAAGGTCTGGTGTCAGAGTTATCATCACAACAATATCTAATCGGTTCTCTGCTAGATTCCGGTATTGAAGCCTCGGTCGCAAGAGAGCAAGATAATATCAGCCCTGAAATCCAGCTCGAGTCAGGCCTGTTGAATATACCTGATCAAGCATACGGTTCGTGTCTATCACTATAAAACAGTGTTTTGAGCCGGCTGGGAACTGACATTACCCAGAGCCCCATCCAGGATTGGCTCGCAGAACGCAATCGGCATGATATTTTCGTTTGCTTGTGTACTCGTAGCTAGAATGAGTTTGTCTGGGTGACAAAATGCCGATATGAGTCTGAAACCGGGTTTCAACATGGCATACTTAGTGAAAAGAAAATACAGGTGGTCATGTAATTATCAGATACTATCAAGTCAAGTTATATAACCTAAAGCTGTACTTCGTCACAATGTAGACTGGGAAGCTATCCAGGAATCTCGAGCCCTATATCCAGCCGCCCCGGCCGCACGCGTCTTGGCATCCAGCACGGCCTGTTGGTGTTGGTGCCTTGCGCTGGTGCCTGGAACGCCCCTAATCTCAGACACCGCTGTTCCTGCACCAATTCCCACGCTGGAATCTGGAATGGTCATTGTAGAGCGGGTGACTGAAGAATGAAAAGCACCAAAAAGGTCAAAAGCCCACCATTCTGATCTCACAACTTCTGCATCTTCGAAGTACCCTCAATAAGCACCGCAATCTGGTGACTGATGGCAATTAAATCCATCCTTTCATCAAAAACCAGAATCTCCAAATCCATCCGCCCATTCAGGACTTTTTTACATTCACTGCGCAGGTAAAGCCACCGAACACCCTCAGCGGGTAGTCTCTGCTTGATTTCTGTAGAAATCGTCAAGGACACATGCAGAATCTTTGCCCCGAATTTCTTCGACCCGTCATCCTCCAGAACCCTCCAATCACTCCTGCCCTCCTCGCGGGCTTTTTTCTGGCGAGCGGCATACCCAAGTGTAGCTGCTATACTTCCCACCGGTAGCGATCGTCCTTTCTCACGTGGAAAGAAATTCTCTTGAATTGGTAGAGTCATGTCTACCACGAACGGGATCATCTCATTTGTCCAACGTGCTTTGTTGTCGCCTGCTGTTAAAGGCCGAGAGCCCCGCGGGAGGGAATCCCAGCCCGGTTCAACCCATTGCTCTACGAATGATATTTCAGTAGGCTGGACTCTCGGGATAAATGATTTGGCGTAGGAATGACCGCGTCGAAATCCGTCTGGGTAGAAGGCGCAATGGTATGATACCCAGTTTGGGTCGGTGTCGGTTTCGAGTTTTGCGAGGTCGACTGGGACCGGATTATTAGCGAGATGCCAGCCCGTTTTAAGGGTTATGCCACCGTTAGACAAGTTTGTGACTCTAAATGCCGTCCGTTATTAGCTTTTTATGTTTGAGCGTTCGGGACAATCGTTATTTCCATACACTAAATCCGCAGACGCAGCGAGTTTATCTTTCTGGAATGCTTCGACGCGCAGTGTGGACCACCCCTTGCCAATACCGACCTCCCGCAGAGTCATCTTTACTGGCGTTCCGATAAAGATCGGGCGGTAGAATTGGGTAACAGTAGAGTAGAGGTCAATCTGGTTCTGCATTTTGGGATGTTTGGAGGCGTAGTAGAGGGCATATTTGGCCATTGCAGAGGCTACATAACCACCGACACTAACTGTAACTGCGTTGGCCTTTGTTGGACGTGAACAGGGCGTTTAATGCATACCAGAGGCCATCGCAGGGTCCGGAGACAGCTGCACGGTGACTTCAGAGGAAAAGGACAGTGGCAAGTCCAATGCGTCAGGCAGACTCGTTGGAAGAGAAGCGGCCATTTTGTGAGAATAAAGCAGGTTGGACAGGAACTGTAGTGGTGCGGTTGGTATGTTGCGTAAATATATAATCGTAAGCTGACCAGGGAGGAGGAATGCAGCACCGCCCCAAGTCAAAGACCTATTCCCTGTGTACATAAACAGGTAGCACTTGTTCTATACGTATCTCGCTCGTCTGATGTCGTTTCATATTTTAGATTGCAGTGGTTGCTGCTTATGCATCTGCTTGTCGGTGCATTGGATGTCGTTACGTCATCAGACTAGACCAATATACCTGTGTCTGATTGGCCAAGTGTATTCCACTAGCACATATTGGGAGGCGTGTTTATACAAATGACTAAGCAATTGCACTACGGCAGAAACCGTTCGTATGCAGTTTATGCTCAGCTGGAGCCTGGCTGCCTGGTCGTTGGGAGCTTTTATATCGCAGAGAATTCCCACTCGGTCAATCCCTGCAAGTCGTTCTGAACAATGCACGAGCAAACACCAGAGCAGAGAACGCCCTTCGACCTACCAGGCCTGAATCTGCCGGTGTTCTTCACGCCCAGGGTACTGTTTCCTGCCGTCGTGGCATCGTCTTAATTGCACACTAACATAATCATAGCGAGACTGGAATAGCCTTGTCTGTGGCCACGCTATAGATGTCGACGATATCGAAGTCGGGCTGGTTGGGTAGGGGTGCACAATAATGCGGAGCTTCAGCTGGAACTAACCACAGATAGGTACACATTCACTCTGAGGGAGTTGTTGATGATGCGGATTATGAATTCGATTACCGACAAGCCGGACTGGGATACCAAAGTAGGTACCCGATCTGGCCCTGAAGGCACCGAATTGAGTGGCTGATATTCCAGGTGTTCAATGAGGAAATCGTCAGCAAATGGCGAAGTGAGATCTTACAGGGTGACCACGACGTGACGACTGCGATGATGGATTATATGATCCAAGAACTTCAATGGAAGGTCACCAAGTACCAGAATACGGGGATTGTCACTGCATATGACACCGGTGTCGTCAAGTCAGATATCGCCATCCCAAAAGACTTGCAGCAGAGACTTCGCGAGGCAGTCAACCGGCTTGAAGCCGTTTCAGAGAAGGACTATCATCCCGGGTCCGACATGAAGGTGGTTGACCTGGTCCATCCATCGTTATTCCCACTCATCTATGGCAGATCCAGGGTCCTGCGCGACAGCATAATTGGCGTTGATGACTGTTTCAGCAGCATCGGACAGGGCGAGATACTGGAACTACCTAATGAACAGCAACTGGCCGCCATTGGGATATCTGCTGTGGGACCATTGAACCCGTATAGCGCAACATTCCAGTGGCTTCCTTGTAATGTAGAATTTACTCCGGACGGACACGTTCGCATTGCTTCTTACATCAATAACCTACATCCAACAAAGCACAGGGATCTCTACAAGATCATTGAGGAGGTTCTAACGCGGACCATTCCGCTATGGAACGTCTCACTATCTTGCAAGAATACTTTCGAATATCGCATTCCTGTCGAAGAAAGCGAATATGTGACTGAAGAGCCTAAGCCGCAAAATGAGACTCCTGGTGTTTTTTCGGAAGCCTTCTGGGACCGTCGTGCTGCGTGGCGGGACAGACACCGTGTTAAGATTCCTGAGCCAGGTCAATTCGAGCCTCCGAAAGAGAAACCGACAGAAAAAGCCGACCTCCACCCACAATTCAAAGACAAAGGCCTGCAGGTCATCGTTAAGCTGGCCAATATTGAGCTCACCCCGGAAAGACCCGAGTACGAGGGTGGGTCGTGGCATATTGAGGGCCAGTTGGTATGTCATTCTACTGCATCCAACAATTCACTAGCTGACAGTATATTCAGAATGAGAGAATATGTGCAACAGCGATTTACTACTACGACTCGAACAACATCACCGATAACAACCTCTCTTTCCGCAACCGCGCTGACGAGGAATATATTCGGGAGATATCATACGAACAAGGGCAGTTCCAGTATCTCAGCCTCTTTGGCTTCAACCCCGAAGATGGCCATCGGGGTACGGACAACACGACACAGGATCTCGGGGGTGTCTCATGTCGCGAAGGACGCTTGTTGACGTTCCCAAACATCCTGCAGCACCGCGTCTCTCCTTTCTCACTGGCGGACCGCTCTAAACCAGGACATCGGAAAATCCTTGCATTCTTCCTCATAGACCCCAATCGACGCATAATTTCAACTGCAAACGTGCCTCCACAGCGGGAGGATTGGTGTGATGAATGGAAGAAGGCTATAAACGAGGGTCTGTCCAGCCGTTTTCCCGTTGAACTGCAGGAGATGGTTCGCCGGAACTGTGACTTTGGGCCCATGACAATGGACGAGGCCAAGGCGTACCGATTGGAATTAATGGATGAGCGTTCGGCATATGCTGAGAAGGGGAATGGTATCTTTGAAGCCGGGGATTTCAATCTATGTGAACATTGATGTGCCCTGGTCTTCGTTGATACCCACTTCCAGGATTACTAGAGCGTACATGAATATGGGTCAAGGTTAATAATATGATCTTGCCGATTTACCTCCTGAGATTCACCCTTTAATGAATACCAGTACATCCAACAACGAAGAAACTCTGCGATTGGCGTAGGTGAAGCTCGCTTGGCGGCCCCCAACGCCCACGGGCTCGTCTTGCTGTGCGTATCACCTAGAGACGAGTATTTGCTTCAAAAAACATATTCTAGTGTAGTGGAAAACTATTGGCATTGTCACTTAATGGCGGGAAAGGAGTTCACACGTTCCCATCATGTACGATTTCAAGATATGGTTACTACTTCTTCACTTGAACCTCTACACTGAATACACATTCTGAATGAATATCATAAAAACACGAGTCAGTCTGAAGTCCCCACTATCTTCGGCCCATTGAAAGTTCCACCTTCATAGGATGGAGGGAGCTGCCATCGCTACTGCCGCACAGACCGTCGAAGCTGGCTGGGCTATCTAGACATCGACCCACGAGATACGCTTGGCAACGACGCGGCGGCATGGCACTACGACCAACTAGCCATGATCAGCATGACCAGGGGGCGGGATACACGATGTGTAGATAATTGGAGGCTGAATGGGGCGCAGGGCTTGGCCTGGCGGATACTGCCGCGCCCTGATGCCAAGAAGTGTCGGATATGAGATGGGCTGGAAGGATGCTATACAGATCAGTGTGATGCTCAGTGAAGAGAACTACGGAGCTGCTATCTATCGGCTGACAATGTTTGTCGGGGGTCCTGGATTGAGATCGATATAAATTCATACTCCCACCCCGTTTCGTTCTAGTCATCGCTGTTGCTCTGGTGTCGGGAGCTTCCCCTGACGGGGTGGTAGGGCTGTACATCTCTGCAGAAGTCAACCTGATGATTTCATAGAGTTCACATTAGTTGGAAAAGGGCAACGATCATGATTCATGAAGGCGTGTGGTCCTTGGCCAAGCTTGCTGTGGGCCACACTGCCTCAATAGTCAATGGGGCCAAAGGACCGAGAGCCCTACGACTACAACTACGGTGTACCAAGGTCTACAAAGGAGAACTCGCTTAGATGAATGGAAGTGGACCATGCATGAAGCCAAGCCGATCTGCAGTTCTTCAGCAATCCGATTGATAGATGTTGCTCCACAAGGACGACCCGGAGTATAGCAGAAGGGTGACCTTCC
The DNA here is from genome assembly GCA_023625095.1 of Aspergillus sp. S2111Y. Lineage (NCBI taxonomy): Eukaryota > Fungi > Ascomycota > Eurotiomycetes > Eurotiales > Aspergillaceae > Aspergillus > Aspergillus sp. S2111Y. Next base: position 276,732 of record JAMABB010000030.1, read on the forward strand.
TATCTAGATATCGCTTCGACCAGGGCAACAGGTACTGCCCGAGGAGATCGGCTTGGTTATGTAGCCCCGAGTACAAGGCCGAATCGATGCGAGGAATTGGGATATAAAAGGGCCATTGTTCTCCGACTTCATTAAGTTGAACAACAACCAGCTCATTCTTCTATCTCATCTCCTCCCATCCAAAACAGAACAAGCCAAAATGTTCATCAAGTCTCTCCTCGCACTCGCCATGGCCTCGACCGCCATAGCCGGCGAGAACAACATCAAGTTCCTGTACACCGCGTCCAACTTCATTGGAATCCAAGACTCCGGCAGTGGTTCCACCTCCGGCTTCACCCTCTTCGACAACGACAACAACATCCTCTTCAACAGCGCAAGCCCCATCGGATACTCCCCCTGCACGCGCGACACCAACCACCTCCATATCACCTCGGACTGTTGGGAGGGAACCTACGACTTCAGCTGTGGGTCGTCCTTCAGCGGCATGCCGGGCGCATGCAGTGTGTACGCCCCTGATGGATCGGAGACCAAGGGCGAGGCGGACGACGACCTGACCTTCATTGGCATTGCCTCTGGCCAGGACGGCACCTGCAGTGGCACCATTAAGACGACCAGTGAGGGCGAGTGCACGAAGGATAGCCTTGTGAAGATTGAGCGCCGCTACCAAGGAAAGTACACTGGTGACAGATAGGGGTCCGGATGTTATTGCGGGAAACCTAGAACATGACTGGTTATGCTGTTTTTAGGCTCTTACTGTCTATTGATTTGTTTTCTGTTCCTGGCTGCTCGACCTGAGGCATGGCGAGACTGTAAATGTGTTTACATTCTAGGGCTTTCATACAAAAGATAGACTAGTGACATAAATACAAGGTATTATCGTATACGCGATGATTCACCTGGATATATAGGCCCTTTCGTATTAGTGCAAGCTTTCCAGCAATGTTCAGGAGTTTAAGCCCTGTGCAAATATGATTGGCTAAGTTATTCTTGAAAAGGTCAGGCTAATATGCCTAAAGATCTGTAGGCGCCCCGTGAAGTAGGGGGGTTATTAACCAGCTTGGTGTAGGACAACCCGGAACTTGGCCTCTTCCATGATTCTGGGAAAGCCACAGGGGATGCTCTGGGTGTTACGGCATTCCCATTACTTGTATTGCCATATGTAGCCCCCAATTACCAAGGACAATAGTTACGTTTCTAGATTGCTTAAAGCACCGCTTGTAGTTAGACTACGCGAAGCAGACCCACATCTGTTCATAGTCCTCGTAGTTGATGCCGATCAAGAGACCAACTCCGGTGTATTCCTGAAAAGCTCCATTTCTATAAATCAACTATCTTGAAACAGGCAGCCCCCCCACGCGTGCTCTCTTCCACCCTTGTGATCGAAATGTTCCTGTACTCCTCCTCGAGCACCGTAAAGTCTTCATGATCACTCCGGCTCAACGCAGTCAACGGGACCATATTCGTTACGAGTTGCCTCATACCATGTAGACTCAATCATGCCAGGATTGCAATTGTTTGCCACATTGAAGTCCCATCCAAGCTTTCCATCACCAGCATCCCCACACCAAGTATTCGAGGCCGTGCCGCATTCACCAAAGCGCTTAAGGTTATCCCAGAGACCGCCACAGATTCCCGGAATATCAGGTACGCTGTCAGTCGATTTGACGTGGTATCGCCAGACAAAAGCCATGATCTTCTCTGACTCGCAATTGGTGGCTGCACTTGCTGAAGCTGAAAAGGCGGCAAGTGCCAGGAGGCTGGTTCCAACGAAGCCCTTCATTCTAGAGTTTTTCACATATTAGCGCTCTGAATGTAGACCAAAGGTTACTGCATCAGCAGGTGTAGGATATGACATACTCGGCAGATGGAAGTTGGTGATAGAAGTGTGAAGTGGTTTGGCAGATAGACAGTAGGAAACTGTTTGATAAGAATAGAGATACAGAACCCGGCGAGGAAATTATATTTCTGTGGAAGTGAATGCTTTAGAGGGACAAGGACCCCTATTTATGTACTTGCAATCACCATGGCGCTCATGGAAATGCTGCCAGAACACAGCTCGAGATGGAATGGCTGTCTGGAAAGACATCCCAAGACCTTGGCTAAGGCAGTGTCCTCGCTCAGACTCTCCTGAGGCATTTTTCATTCCCATTGCCAACAGACACAGCCTGGTACAAGATTCCATACGCAACCTCTCTCAAGCACACGTGGGCTTGAGGTCGCGAAGGGTTCGTCCCATGCAATCGTACAGAGTACAACAGATTGGCGCATTGACCCCAGATATTCAGCCAGATCTTCAGCCAAGTCCTCCTCCCAAAAACCCGCCCCAAAAACCCGCCCCAGGGTGAGATAGGCTGAGCATTGTAACATGAGCTTTCCATCTCGGTCCCTTGCTTTTCGCTACTCACCGTCCGTTCCTAATGACACATGCCAAGAGTTGCTGTACATCTGGCCCCAAGGGGAGGAGGCTGAGTGTGATAACTTGAGCTTGGCATGTAGATCCCATACTCTTCTTTGCTAGCTGTGTTTTTCGAGTTGTATATGCCAAGGGTTGGCGACTTCCTCTCTCCTAGCAGCACTGAATCCGTAATGGCCCATTGTACCTTTCAAGGAATTCTATATAAGTAGCCCTGCTTCCTGTGCTCTTGACTTTCTCGACAACCCATTCACCAGTCTCTTTACTTCATCAAGCCTCTCCAGCTGACACAGCACGCCGACAACTTTCCCTTGCAAGAGTGTCTCCATTCAACTACATACAGCAAGTAGGTTGTCCTGTCCCGGATTGCTTCCTACCTGTGCATACCAGAGATACTAACAATCATTATGACCCTCAGAAATGAAGCTCCCCATCTCCACCAGCCTAGTAGTCATCATGACCGCAGCTCTTACAACCCCAGCATCCGCAGCCCACGGCTGCAACAAAAACACCGTTTCAGGCCCTGTCGTCCGGTACCAGGTTCGGTCATCCGACAAAGTGCCCGATATCCCCGGAATCTGCGGCGGTCTCTGGGACAACATGAAGCGCTTTGGCGAATGTGCTTCCGCTTCCAATACCTGGTGTGGTGATGTGGATGATGGATACCTTGGATGGGACTTTACTTCTTTTGTTGGATGCAGTGATGGTATGGTTTCGTCTACCTGGTACGAGGCGACCCGCAACCAGTGGGGGCATATTGATTGCGCGACTTGATGGTGTTGGGGACTTGGTGAATGTCATGTATATACCTGCGCAGTGCTGAGAATGCCGCATTTATCAACAGTGTAGCGGCAAAATGGGAACTGATCTATTTATGTCTTATCTTAGGCTGAAATGAGTATCAATTAAGGGCTATTTGAGAGGATTATGGGTCTCATACTTTGAGAATTAAAATTATTCAGTGTAAGTCTTATTCTATTACTGGTTCAAGCTTCCTATCCCACTTGGTTGTGTACAACCATCTACAACCTTTCAGCTACAGCGAATCTGAATTTGTATGAATAACTCGGTCTACATAGCAAACGTAGCAACCAACGTAGAAAGGCCAATAGTTCCTTTGAAAAAACCCGGTTTTAAGAGCAGAATGACACTAGACATCTAGCTACAGACAACTGGTAGGACGTCATGCTTTCTGTACGTTGGTCTCCACGACAGTCTCCTCAACGTGGATCGCGGAAGATAGTTCTCGTGCTTTCTCCGTGCCTGCTGCACCTCCAACCATTGCATTGTCGCCGTCGAAATACTTCGCAATCTCTTCGAGCGGGGTGTTGCGCGTCTCAATGTAGTAGAACCATACCACGGTGAGCTCCACACCAAGCCATACACAGTAGAAGATGTAGTATTTCCAGCCGAGGCTGTCGAGTGCAACGGGATTGACGTATTGGTTAAAGGCCACTGTGAAGAAGAGTTAGTTATAGTCAGAACGAAAAAGGTAGGAGAAGCTTACGAGCAGCGTCAATGCAGAACCACATCACAGTCATGCCCTTGGCGCGAAGAGTGTAGGGCAAGATCTCCACCGTGTAACTAACGAGCAGGCCGGACCAGGCGATGTTGTAGAAGAGATAGTAGAGGTAGATCATAGCGATGACGGCGTTTGCGGCCGCCGTGTTGTGCTGGGTGTCGTATCGAGCAGAGCAGATCGTCCACACAATAAACGCCACCAGCATGCCAGCGGTCGAGACCAGGAAGAGCTTGCGCCGCCCGATCTTCTCCACGAAGAAACACATTGCGAAGGCGACGATGAAATTCATGATCTGGAGGCAGCCGTTGATCAAGTTCTGCTCGACCGGGTCGGTGTAGCCAATGTTGGTCAGGATCTTGACGATATAGTACGAGACCAGCCCGTTGCCTGACCACTGCGAGAAGAAGCCGGCGGAGATTAAAATAATCATGCGATGGCGATTGCCCTTGGTTCGGAACAGCTCCAGCCAGGAATTGCTCTCAAACTCTTTCTCCAGTCGAAGTGTCTCCTGGATCTCTTGCATTTGCAGTTGAATCACCTCGTCGTGTTGGTCGCCGTTTGCGTGGCAGTCAGCCAGGACCTTGAGCGCCGCCTCGGGCTTCCCCTTGTACATAAGGAAGCGCGGAGACTCTGGGACGAACCAGACGAAGAATACCTGTAGCAGAGAGGGCGCAGCCTGCACAATGGTCGGCGTCCTCCACGACCAGTTGTTTTGGATGTTATTCGTGCCAAAGGTGAGCCACGCGGCGACAATGGCACCCAGGTACCACGTTGCTAGCCAGATCAGCCAGGATGCTGCGTGAACGGAAAGGAGAAGGACATACTGTTGTAAATGGTAGTGAACACTGCACGGTGCTGAGTGTGGACCAGCTCCGTAACCAGCAAAGGAGACGCCCCATGGGCGATGGCGACGCCGAAACCGATGAAGAAGCGACTTGATAGAAGCATTCCGAAGTTGAGACTGATGCTCCCCAGGACAACCCCCAGAAGCCTATTGCATGTGAGCACCAACAACACCAGCCGGTGTCTGGAATCAACCTACATAATCGCGCATCCAATCAATATTCCCATCCGACGACCCAGTAGATCAGCAGCATACGGTACAACGGGAAGGGCTGCAATGGACCCCAGGGACATGATGGCGTTGAGAATTCCCAGAAGCGATCCGCTGGGATGATTGAAGTACTCCTGCCACGGTTTCAAGGTCTGCAAGCCGTTCATCATCGAGCCGTCGTAACCATTTGTAGCCTGGTCAATCGTCTTGTGTCAGAAAGAAGCATAAGGTGCATGGATCACCAACGAAACATACCGAGGTCAAGACAACAAACATGAGGCAGATATAGGTCCTTCGCATGCCTGGATTCTTCCACCAGGTCACCCGCGGAAACTGCCTCCCCGCAAGCTCGAAGGTGTCGGAGCCCATACTGACCGATAGATTGCCCAGAACCAGAGTAAGATGTCTCTAAAGCCTGCCGAGTAACTGCTGTCACAGCCAACAATGGAATGTCGCGTGGGAGGTAATACCAGGCCCCCCAGCAGCCGCATGAACTGATATTTGTACTGCCGCCACCGGTTGAAAGCACGCGCTGTTCACGGCTAAATGACCGGGATGTTGAGCTAAATGACAAGCTTGTTGCGGAGGGCCCGATTGGGAACGCCGTGGCGTGGCTCTATTCAGCATAGCGACACGAGGCCGGCCCAGACTACTTCGCCTCAGCCTGCCAAGAACCACCAGGAGGCGCAATCAGCCTATTACTCCGGTGTAAACCCTTAATCTCGGTAAAACATTAATATCCCTGCTCTTGGGAGCAGTCAGCTGCCTTCCGCGTCCGTTTGGGCTCAGCAGTTCTTTGTCCAGTCGCTGTCGCTGCCCATCGTACCAGATCTCGGTCTAAATGCAGGTATATTGTACCAGTGTGCCGCCTTGGGACAGCGGTTCGTAATACATTATATCCATGGACAGGGATAGTGAGGGTGAGGGAGGGCGAAGGAATGAATGTAATGGAAAGCCAACCTTATCAGTGTGTTACTAAAGGACAGTATTCCAGTAAAACTATCCCGTTCAATATCGGGCCGTTGTCTGCCCTGGTCGAACAACTAATTGATGCGAGTTTTGGTGCGAAAGGGACAACAAGATCACATGTATGAGGTCCAGGCAGAACGCGAGGGGCTTGGAAGGCGATTGAAAGGTGGCCTTAGGGCAATATCTATGCTGGATCCCATGTCATTGCTTAGTATCTGTTCACAGAGAAGCAGGCTCCACTCGCCTGCAGAGGCCAATGGACCTCCATCCCATTTTAACCTCCTCATAGTTCTGCCTTTGGCTCCTTGAGAGAACGGAGCAGCTTGAGGAGGTCACTGAGCAATTAAGAACAAATTGAACCACAACTGGCAGTGTGCCCGCCGCCGCCGGGAAACAGAACTACCCTCAGGAAGGATGAGCAAGGGAACCCTTATCGGTATAAATCTGATCGGCCAAATGCTGCATTTATGGTAATCCCCGACGTTCAATCCCGAGAACCAGCTGGTTCGAGCGACTGTTAACTGCGGCTGGAGTGACTGGCTGACGGGCCGGGGTTCCTAATCAGGCAATGCCCCTGTACACAGGAAAAGGATCGGAGTTTTCACCAGCCATCTTAGGTGTGTTCCAATCGGATTGAATCCCATGAAGCGCTGTTTTCACCTGGGCAAGGCTTGGCTTGGAAGAGGCCGTGTCCACGGCCATTCGTCGGCATCGGTGCTACTTCACTCAGAGCTTCACATCCCCTGCTGGTACTTGCCACCTGGCTGCCCTTATGGAGTCACTAGTGGTGTGAAGACCATACCCCGCACTCCCCGTAAGCCGATCAGGCTGATCGAGCTGATCACCGGTGAATGCTGGCTTGGGGTAGCCCCTAACTGCCGATCTCGGCGAACAAGATATCTGCTGGCGCATGTGCAGACACGCTGGAACTTGAACTGACTTCCCGTGTGCGCGGGGTTGAACCTTAAAACTAGCATATAAAGATATAGTCCGCTGGACGGGACTGATTGCTTAAGCTTATTTCAATTTATACTACATATCAACGGCAAAATGGGCGTATTTAGGCGATGTTTCCAGGCCCTGCAGGTTCCTACCGAGCCTGGCTTGACCACGGCGGAGCTGATGCTAACGAACGATGACTTGAAACCGGGTAACACACTCTTGTGATGCTTCCTGCCAGATACTAATACGTGCCACTTAGTGGAACGGGAGAGGCGACAATGGAAATGGCTTAACTTCGTGGCTTTCTGGATTGCCGATTCATTCAACGTCGTACGTGAGATATTCTAACCGCAATACTCTGAACCCTTTCATAATAACTGCGGCAGAACACATGGATGATCTCGTCGGCCATGATAGTGGACGGTCTGTCGTGGTGGCAGTCCTGGCTCTGCGTGTGGTTTGGCTACGGTATTGCGGCGGTCTTTGTCGTTGCCATGGGACGCGTTGCAACTATTTACCATGTACCTTTTGCAGTAGCCAACAGGGCCTCCTTTGGGGTCTGGGGATCTTTTTGGCCGGTCTTGAATCGGGCGGCGATGGCCGTGATCTGGTACGGTGTTCAGGTATGCTCCCAACCCATAACTTGCATACATTTCTAACAGCTGGAGACAGACATACCTCGGTGGTGCGTAACCTCGTTCAAACATATAACCAAGACTAACGAAGTCAGGTCAATGCGTCACCTTGATGATCGAAGCAATCTGGCCCAGCTACAAGAACATCCCCAACAACATCCCAGCCAGCTCAGGCGTGACGACCATGGAGTTCACCAGCTTCTTCCTGTTCTGGCTGGGCTCCCTCCCTGCCCTATGGTTCCCCATCTACAAGATCCGACATCTCTTCACCGTGAAGGCATACTTCTCCCCAGCATGCGGCATTGCTTTCTTCGCGTGGGCAATCGTCCGGGCGCACGGAATGGGTCCTATCATCGACCAGCCCAATACCGCTCATGGCAGCCAGCTCGCCTGGGCAGTCGTGAAGAGTATCATGAACTGCATTGCAAACTTCGCAGCCCTGATCATTAACAATCCCGATTTTAGTCGGTATGCGCGCCATCCGAAAGACGCTACCTGGTCGCAGATCGTCACGATCCCGGTTGGATTCGCAGTGACTTCGTTTATTGGAATCGTGGTCACCTCGTCATCCAGTGTTATCTTCGGCAAGGCAGTATGGAACCCTCTCATCCTGATGGAAATGTTCCTAGAAGACGCCAGTTCCGCGGAACGATTCGGTATCTTTGTTATTGCTGCTGGGTTTGCACTTGCACAGCTGGGAACGAATATCGCAGCGAATTCGGTGTCCGCTGGGACTAATCTCTCTGCACTCCTCCCCCGATTCTGCAATATTCGTCGTGGAGCATATGTCTGTGCAGCAGTTGGCCTTGCCATGTGTCCGGTAAGACCCTCCTGCCCTCATTTTGAATAATATTGACAACGACAGTGGACGCTGGTCGCCTCGTCCAATAAATTCACCGTCTACCTCTCCTCCTACTCCGTCTTCCTCTCCTCCATCGCCGGCGTCATGGTCAGCGACTACTACCTAGTCCGCAAAGGCTACCTCGACCTACCAGCCCTGTACAGCGCCGACAAGAACGGTCCTTACTACGGGCACTGGGGTATCTCCTGGCGCGGATACACAGCATACATCTGCGGGATCATGATCAACGTAGTCGGATTCGCCGGAGCCGTGGGTGCGGACGTGCCCATCGGCGCAGAATACATCTACAACATCAACTACTTCTCGGGGTTTATCGTGGCGGCGGCTATATACTGGGCGTTGGGGCGGTCCTTTCCCGTGCCGGCAATGAGCGAGGTCTGGAATGAGATTCCGTATACAGGGGGGTCGATGCATGTTACCGAGGGAAAGGACGTTGCCGAGGCTGAGGAGGTCGAGGAAGCTGAAAAACAGGTCTAGAGACGGAAATGTCCGTCGGTGTTCTCCGGCTGGAATGGAGGATTATCTTAGTATATGGGGCAGCACTGCGGAATTTTCCGAGATGGTCTTTCTGTTGCTGGAAGCCCTAGAATAGAGACCGGATCATGGCAATGCTTGTATGCCCGATACTCCACTCCAATGCATCAATTGCGTATTCCAGCATAATGAGTACTCTTGTGTTTCTTGTCAATGGTTCCCCACGGGGAGTGAGTGTAGAGCTGAGTTTCCCGGTGGGCCTGCGCCGATATCGAAGCGCCGATCCACATATGTGATGTTTTGATCGAGTCATAGATATACTCCTGGCCCTGCGCTAAGCCGATTGGCAAGTTGGAGAACCCCGGCCAAGGCCAATCAATATGACAGTGAAGATGGGACGCAACTTCACTGATCCACAGTCACTGTGCACAGGCGTCTCCTTCAATTGCCGCGATGGGGCATCCGACGCCACCCACGTCCCCAGGCGGATTCTGACCGCGTTCTCTTCCTGAACACCGTCGCCTGCCTCCGATCAACAGTCTGGCAGATCCTCCTTTCTTGCATCCAGCAGTCCAACAACGGAGAAGTCCGCGAGCCGCATCTGTCGCCGTTGAAACACTCCGGCATCATGCCGACCCCGGCACAAATGAACACCCATGGGAAGGGAAAACACCAGAAAAGACAATCAGACGATTCACCTCTGCCCGTTCAGTCCTTATCCTTTCGCCAATCTCTTCGCAATGTCTCATCGTGCACCCGCTGTCGCCAGCGCAAAACGCGATGCGACCAGCAGTTGCCTCAATGCGGCACCTGCGAGAAGGCCGGCGCTCGATGCGTTGGTTACGATCCTTTGATGAAGCGAGAGGTTCCTCGTAGCTATCTATACTACTTAGAGGACCGCGTCGAGTACTTCCAGAATCTCCTCGCCGAACATGGAGTTTCGTTCGAACCGGGGTCGTCGACCATGGAGCGAAGCCAGGAAGCAGATCCAAAGGATTCACATAAGCGGAGCAACAGTATCGCATCGATGAGCGGTACTGAGGCCACTGTACGGAGTGCACCATCTGCTAGCAGATCACCGAGGGACGATCTAGCGGATACTGGATCGCATTTAGATATCGATATAGTCCGCGATAAACACGACCCCGGATGCTGCACTGCGCATGAGTTGCTGTTCGCGCTCCAGCCGTCGAAATCATTGACACAGTCATTTGTGCTGCCTGACAGAGATCTCGCTGCGCAGCTGATAACTTTCTACTTCGAACAAGGATCCCCCCAAGTCCCGGCTCTGCATAAGGGGGGGCTGGCACAACTGCTTAACCAGGCATACGCCGGGGCCGAGGACAACCACCACTACAACCTTTTCCTCCTCTACATTGTGTTCGCTATCGGTGCGCGTATCATGCGCGACAGGAACGTTAGCCTTAGTGAGAATGATAGACCAGCAAACGGAAAGAGAAAGCGGGATACAGAGACCAAGGTGCATCTTGCGGAGGAGTATTACTCTGCCGCTGTTGCCTATCTGTCTCTAGCTTTCACTGACTGCGATGAGATATCCTGTAAACTAGAAGCCATCGAAGCTGCTGTTCTCATTGCGCATCTGTCTCTCTTTTATCCTATTCGGCCTGGTCCGGTCTACCTGGTGGGACTGGCCTTGCGCGCTGCTGTGGATGCGAAGCTCTATGATGGAGCTGGTCCTAGTTTAATCAGCGCCTCTTGTGAAGCAGCCGTATCTACCCAAGACGGGAAACAGCAAGATCATTTATTACAGCGATGCCGACGTCTCTGGTGGAGCGCGTACAGTCTGGATCGTCTTGCCTCTCCCTACACCGGACGCCCCTTCGCTATCCCAGACCACCTCATCACCACTGCATTCCCATCAATGCCCGAGGAAATGGGCGTATCATGCCAGGGCATCTCGAGCTCTAACAAACTCATGAACTTCCTAACCACGCATCTTCTCCAGCTCCGACAACTGCAGTCTGAGATCTACGAAGTCCTGCAATACCACCACGCACAATCTGTGCGAAGTAACTCCACTGTCGTCCCTTCAACGACTTCTATACTGTCCTCGCCACTCGACTACTTCGAGTCCTTCCCCTCCTGGAAACGAGACATCAACCGGCGCCTGGACGAGTGGAAAAGCTGCATCCCGTCCCGCGAAGAAACAGGAACCTGGGTTCCAATCGTCCGTCTGGAGCTGGATTACTGGAAAACCATTAATCTTCTATATCGACATGAGGTGAAGGTGCCATCTGAACTAGGCCGCCTACTCCCACAATCTCACCTAAACACTACACATCTGGCAACGGGCGAAGGACTCACAGACGACTTTACCCATTTTAAGATCGTCGAGGCCAGTCGAAAGGTTCTTCAGAGTTACCGACTCGTGCACCATTTGGATTCAGGGAACTGTACATTCCTCGCTACGCATAACATCTTTCTTGCTGGTATGCTTTCAATATACACCCTATGCCAGCCGTATACTTCCCGCTAACACACTGCAGGGACTTTATTCCTCTTCGCCATTTGGAACTCCGAAATGATCCGCAATATCCTCGTAGGTACCATCCATATTGGTTATGAGTAATCCTAACAAAAATCCAGTCACTTGATGAAATCGACGGTACCATTCTCACCGGCACCGCCGTACTAGCTAGCATGGCCGATATACATCCCCAAGCCCGCGAATGCCAGGACTCCCTCGAGCGTATGCGCGTAGCAACCATGCAGATGTGTCTATCATCCTCAAAGCCCGGCTCTGGGGCCAACCCATCCGAGATTCCCGCAGTCGAAGCACCATCTAGTACAGCGGAGCAGGTACAACTCCAGGCAGAACAAGATCTACCGCGAGATTTGGGAACTACCCTGACGCAGCTCTTCCCGGTTGGAGACAGCAGTGACAACGACAACGTGAACAACAATGCGCCGCTAATAGAGAATCAACCGCGATATTTCAGTAATATGGGACTCCCGCAGGCGGATAAGGACGAGTCTGCGTTCAGTCTTGACTTTCTCGATATTGAGCTATTTCCCGGGCGTCTTTCCAATGACCCTGGCTCCATTTTAGGAAGATAGAGTCCTCGCTCTTACACATTAAACCCACCCGACAAAGAAAGCGTGAGTGATACAGCGCCCTCACTTGGCACAGGGCGGGTGTTATATAGATGTTCTATGGCCGTGGTCTGTGGCAATGCCTTAGCAATTGCGTTCAGCTGCGTACCTTAACACACCAGCAATACGCGGACGGGACTACTGACTTGGCCAATAACTAACGGCAGAGCTCCAGCTGGAAGGATGCGCTGCCAGCCACCCTATTCCATATTTGCGCGATCTGCAACCTAGCCCCAGTGTCAAGAGCTAGGGCTTTATGGGTCGCACCGCGCCTGGAATCCTCCACCGACCTGAACATAAGCCAAGCATAATGTGCTTGGATTTCGCATCTGTCCTCTCAATCGACCACGCAGGGCTGGCTATAGGGGATACGGTCCGCTGCAACCCAGAGAAATAGTCTCCCGTGTCCGTCTGACCATGAGCTGTCTTGAAGAAGTGTCCAAAGATGGCACACCTGCCAGTGCTATTCTCCGTGCTTCAGGTCCACATGGATTCTCTACTGATCTGGGCGCTGTACTACTATCTGAGGGCGGGAAACAGCCATAGAAAACCTACTGTCAGATTGAGGATATTGTACAGGTATTGAATTTGTAGAATACTATTACTAGTAGCTATAAATGGACTAATATCTCTGCTACTTTGATCACCAGTGCAGTAGTAGAGTCGCAGTACAAGCACCTCGATTTCGTTGCTACTTGCGTAAAGGAGTACTAGTGCCGAAATTAATGAAGGTAGAATATAAGCTTTATATTAAGTTCAATAACTTGTATTAAGCGCTCTTCGGATGACGCTTTGATAGAGCAACGATAGCAGTCTCGGAAAGACCTAGCATTCGAAACGTCAACAACGACAACGCAAAGCGACCGACGAAATATCTTCCGTGAATCATGAGCTGAACCGGTTATCCTCTTCTAAACTCTTTCTATTGGGTAATTCTATTATTTTATAGTCGGTCCGAGCTGTTTCTTTAGCCACGAAGTAGTGAAAGCAGCAAGTCTAATCAGAATTAGTAGGTGGAAGATGTTCCTTCCATCAACAAGGAACAGTGCAGGGATGTTTTCACCAGGAATACTGTCATTGCAATAACTCCTGTATCAAGAAAATGGTACATCGTCAGGTTTCTACGTGGACCATTCAGAAATACAACAAGTCGCGAGAATGCGACAGTCACAAGTATATTCCTGTCGTGCTTATCCTCTCTCAGTACACCCGCAGGGGCTTGTAACAACAGCGAAATTGTATGACACCAGATGAAATGCGAAGCGTAGTGGGATTATTTGATGCGAAATACGTCGCCAATTGTGTTATAATAAGTCACCAACTTATCCTTCGCGATATGTCCATACTGTATTTCATGCACGCTGAGAGTTGATGACGTGGAGAGTCTGCTGCATTTGTCGCCCCGCTGCAAAATTCGGCTCACCTTCAGTAACCCCCCTAACCCGGATAGCACATAGGAAAGCCACAAAATAAAACTTCCAACATGGTTGACCCGCGTGAATCCGTTCCGCGCTTCCTTGCCCAGTACGAGGGTAATACATATGTGGAAGGATGGGCGAATTTGTGGGATCGAGGTGACTGCCTGCATTGGGATAAGGGATTCCCCAACCCGGCACTTGAGGATACCCTAAGCGAGCGACGGTCACTTCTCAGCGCTCCTGTATTCAAGGATCAAAGCGGGAATTGGCAGAGACGGAAAGCTTTGGTCCCTGGATGTGGTCGAGGAGTAGATGTTCTTCTTCTGGCCAGCTTCGGTTACGATGCATATGGATTGGAATGTAGCCATTCAGCAATCAAGGCATGCAACGCAGAGGAGGCCAGAACAAAAACCATGTATCCCATCAGGAACCCTGATATTGGCAGTGGCAGCATTACATTCGTTCAAGGTGATTTCTTCGAGGATGGTTGGCTAGAGGAACTGGGTCTTCAACAAAATGCCTTCGATCTGGTATATGATCACCTGGTAAGGACACCTCCAAATTTTCCAATGAATGGCGCAGTTGTGCTAATAGAGTCAACAGTTCTTCTGCGCGTTAAATCCGTCACTTCGCTCGACATGGGCCCTGCGGCAGACTCAGCTTCTCAGGTTCAATGGCCTCTTAGTCTGCCTCGAATACCCGAGACACAAAAACGCCTCGCTCTTAGGCCCTCCATGGGGGGTGTCGTCTGAGCTCTACCTAGAGTATCTCAGTCACCCAGGCGTGGAGAATCCTGACTCAAGGCGAGACACCGACAGGAACGGTCTTGTCAGGGTGGCATACTGGCAGCCGACGCGCACACATGCAACTGGAATAGACGCCAATGGCATTGTTATGGATCGTGTATCTATATGGGGTCGGAAAGAACAAGGAGAAAAGGTTTCAAGTGGCTGTATGGAAGCGTAACTTCTATGGCCACCTTTAGGACCCATAGGCTGACTACATACTTGGTTATGAACGTAGGTTATAATGCCAGTGCTAAGGATGGACAACCTAAAGCCAATGGTCACGCCCAGGCTTTCATGTGTTACCAGTCAATTTGCCTTGGTTGTCATCGCTCTCTCCCAATCGCGAAAACCCATTGCTCGTGCGCTTTAGTGGAATATCTCCCGGTACTTCGCCCGATCGCCCTGACCGCTTGGATGCATCCCGCTTCCTCGTGAGTCTTTGGGGAAGTATCCGTGCCAGCAACGGCCATACTGGCGGGAGGCAGGCAGCGATTATTATAATGGCGGATTCCAGGACACACCATATGCCTAGATTGACGGAGACCCCTGTAGGAGACGTGGTTAGTCATGCCCAGTTGCCACTAGGTAGATATGTGTATGTCTGTACAAGTTGGATCACCTAGGATTTCCTCCTGGAAGAAGATCGTCAGGCGGAGGATACTTGCTACGACTCCGCTGTACTCAACACTGTGTATTAGCGAGCCTAGGATTATGCCGAGTTGATGGATGTGCTTACAGCCCTCCAAGCAGGAACACTCCTGTCAGCGCAACCTTGTGCATCATTCGTGTTTGCAGTTTCCAAACAAATGGAAGCGGCATGATCAAGATAACAACATCGGTTAAGATTTGCGGAAGAGAGACGTATCGGAAGAAAGCAGTCTGATTGAAGCACGTCCCTCCCTTTATGCTCTTATCCCAGGCGAATTGCACCGGCGAACATTGAAAGATAGCCGAGAAGAAGATGCCAACGCCGGTGCCTAGCAGGATGAACGCTACGGCGTATGATAGGGCGCGAAATTTGGAAGTGCTGAAGATCCTGTTGTAGAAGAGGAGGATTGAGATCTTTGCCGGGGTCACAATGAAGGGGTAGTTCAGGATCTGGCAGGCGAAGAGGCCCTGAGGCCTGGTCAGCATGGTGTCTCGTACTGGCAGCTAGATAGGAATATGGGAATGCAACCTTTTGCAGGGAGACAAGCTTCTCGGGTGCCGTTTGCTGAACGTAATCGAAATGGTATCCGAGTCCTGCAATGTTGAGTACTTGTGCTGTCAGTCCGGCCCGATATTAAGTCGCAGTAGGCGCCATACACACTATAAACAATACCGACTGACCGAGGCTTCCGATCTGCGAAAGGCCAGGTGTTAAAAAACATGTATCCAACAAGCCGGGGGGTCGGGAGACCTGCCACGGCTGGGATCATCAAATAGTCGTCCGCCGTGCAGGCAATTTCTTGAACACGCCTGGTATAGAACCGGCCAGCCACGAGCACTATCTGAATGGGCATAATGGCAATGGACACCCCCATCAATGAATCGCCGCAATAGGAACCATCCATCTTTGGTGCCTGATATCGATCTACCAGCGTCCGCCAGCACGGGGTGGGCAACTGTTAAGTAAACAGCGGTGACATGGGTGAATTCCTTCAATTTCGGTTCCAACATACTGGATCCCGGTGGTGGCATCGTGATAAGAGACTACTGGAGTCCGGACCGTTCGATGCAGCGCCGCCCCCAACTTGCAGGGAATATTAACCGCTTATAAGTGATAGTGCTGTTAGTAGTTGCTGGTGAAACAGTCTAGCCTCTTGGTGTCTGCCATAAATTCTGTGTTCTTGCTCCCCGTCCATGTCAACCTAGCAATTTCTCTTCAATTGCTAATTTTTGTCTTCGCCTCAGAATTACAATGTCTGGTGCATCCTTGTACAGCGACATTGCGTCTCTCAGAGAGACCGTGAAGTCGGGAATTGAATCAATTGATGATGCCTCCCGAATCAAAGCCCTAAAAGCGGCCAAAGGCCTAGTAGAGGCACTGTCCTCTCCTGTCGAAACGGCCATCCAGGATGTATCTGTCGTATGAAATTCCGTTCTAACTGGATATCAGGGGATAATGCTAACGTGTGCTTTTGCTTGCAGAACTTCGCTGTTCCTATGGCCCTTCGCATGGGCGTCCAGCTGGGCATTTTCACCGCAATCCAGGACCACAAAACCCAGGGAACCACCACCCAACAGATTGCAGAAGGCGCTGGTGCTAGTCCGATTGTCGTCGGTATGCTCCCTCCCTAGCTATCATACATTATCGCCTAACCGTCTCCCGCTCAGGCCAAGTCTTGAAAGTCCTCTCTGCCGCAAACTACGTTCTTGAGGTGGGAATACAGCTATACAAGCCCTCAGCTCTTACCGCTGTCATGGCAGATCCGATAATGGAAGCTACAGCCAGAGCAACGTGAGAAGCCTCTGAACCGTTCTTGGCCCAAATTTAACAATTACAGCTTCGATATAGGGCAACCCTGCATGACGTATGGTCCCGAGTTCTTTCGCCGAAACGGAAATCAGTTCCCAAGCGCTGTGGACGATACCCCATTCCAGTTAGCAATGAAGACAAGGCTAAGCTACTGGGACTGGCTAGGCGAGAACCGATCATTGGCGGAGGACTTCCAGCAGTTCATGACTATCAAACAGCAGAAGACGCCTTGCTGGGTTGACTGGTTTGACGTCAACGGTATCATCCTAGATGGATTCAGACACGATGATAAAGAGAGTATCTTACTCGTCGATGTTGGGGGAGGCGAGGGACATTATACGAATGCCTTTAACAGCAAGTTCCCTGATGCAGGCCGATGCGTTCTGCAAGACCTACCTCACGTTCTCTCGACTATAACCAATCCCCCCGATGCAACCGAGTTGATGCCCCACGATATCTTCAAGCCCCAGCCAGTAAAAGGCGCAAGGGTTTACTATCTCCACTGGATCCTACATGACTGGTCTGATACTCAGGCGCGCGAAATCCTAGCCCATATCGTTGAAGCCATGGAGCCGGGGTACTCGCGTTTGGTGGTTAACGAGAACATCATCCCCGATAGAGACTGTGACTACAATGTAGCGTGTCTAAGTATGCTGATGATGGTTCAGGTTGGGGCATTAGAAAGAACGGAGCTGCAGTGGCGCGAGTTGCTCAATTCCGTGGGACTGACGGATACCTCCTTTTACCAACCCCCAGGGGGTCCGGGGGGTGGCGAGGGTGTTATTGTTGCTGTGAAATCCTGATTAGGGTTTGTAGTGTTGACTAATTAGACTGACTTTATTCCGATGAATACATTCCCATACCATTGCCACTTCATTCAACAACACCTCCTCAAGGCAACTGCTTCTTCCACCCCAATAAATACATCCAGTCACAGAGAGTCCAGAGGCTAGGCAGCGACTGGAAAACACGATACGAAGCGTCTTCCCCAGAGTGGCTTAAACACGGTTCCTTCCCTTTCCAAACCGTCAGAAGTACGGTTACATCACCCCGTAGTATCTGGAATCCTTGTTAGTCTTACGTGTCCTCCACCTTTTCTCATTCATCTGGCCTTGATTCCCCACTTGGACTTGGATAGACCTTGTACATACTTCGAACTGACTCGCCTGTGGCCGCTCTACTGTGGGAACATGCAAAACATCAACTTCCAAGGTGACTCGTCCGAAGCCATCTTCTATCCTATTTCCTAACATGCCTCAGACTACCTCGCATGGAAAACCCTTGCATTCGAGTGGGCAGACAGTATTGACAAAAAGGCAACGACTCCATTTCCGAGGTACAGTGGACTATCATAGCGCTAATCAGACACAGGACTGGGATCGCCTGCAAAGCATTCTATCCCCCAACCTCCTGGTATCATCAATATACTGTCCGGATACGATATCATAAGCTGACCTCTCTAAAGGTAGACTACACCATGATCGGCCAGCCCTGCTTCCCGGATATGGGGTCCGACGCTTTCATGTCCATGATGAAGTCCCCAGACCTTGTGGGAGACCCGCTCGTGCACACCCAGCACCTTCTCGGTGGTGTCTCGTACGAGTATATCTCCGAAGACGAGATTACAGCCATTCATCAAATCCGCGCTGCGCACCAGCGATACGCCGACGATACCCTTGCTACAGTGGCTTACCAGGCCCACGGCTATGGGACGATACAACACTGGTACAAGAGGCTTGGGGGGACTTGGAAGCTTGCTGGATTGCGCCCGGAAATGTATTGGAGTGAGAATGAGCTTTCTAAGATTTTTCCGCGGCAGGGCTTAGCTTCGTGACTGGTGTGATCCGAAAGGACAAGGGAGGCCCTGTCATGTTGAGTGGAGTTGGTGTTATGGGTTGTATGATAGAATATCACAAGGGCAGTTCTACATTCTATCCTACGTCATGCCTATCGCATTACATCTTCCTATAATTGTAGATCACATTCAATGCAGGTCACATTAAGCGTGTCTCATATAGACCCACATCGCGTGGCTCTTCAAGTGTCCGGAAAACTCCAGAAGATAGAAGACATCAGTGGCAAAAATTGAGAGCGAGCGAAAGGCGCTACTCGAATACATTCCTGGTACGATGGAGTGAAATAAGTAGACTGCCGAGAATAATTAAGATATTCTTGATGGGATATTTGTACAGCGTCTGAAATATATATTTTGCTGTTACCATCAATCTTGATAATTACTTCAAGTACATGAAGGGAAAATATTATTCAGTGAAGAATCAGGGACTACGAATGATATCAGCCTTTTTAGTATACTTTCAGAGTTGTGAACCCTATGAGTGCGTGATCACTATATAGCCTAGTCTGGGGCCTTCAATATACGAATACTCGGGTCAATACTCTAGAACAGTCCAAGCATTTCATGTACCTCCACAGGATCCTGCCAATTCCTTATCCGAACCTGTTCTGCAAAACACGGTGTTTACTGAGATAGGGATCCTTATCCACGTAAGTCCCCCTCAACCACCGTGGCTTACCCACATCCTGCATATCAAACGCCCGCCGAGAATGGAGAGTCCTCGTATTATCAAACAGAACACATTCCCCCAGATTCATTTTCCGCTCATACAAATATTCCGGCCGCTGCAACAGCGCGTTGAATTTGCAAGCCGCCTTGTGCCATTTCTCGGCTTTATTGTTTAATGCTGAAACCGGTGACTGTGTAGAAGCTCCAGCCTGCGTCTCAATTGCTAGCTGATCGTGGTTCGAGAATGGAGCCAGAAATGGCGGGCCCCAGTTGATCTTTTGCAGGCAGTCGACTAGGAGCTTCGTCTTCCAGTCCTTGTCCCCTTGGGCCCCGCGATAAGGTTCCATTGCGTTAGCAAAGTCCTGGAAGCGCGTATAAACAGCACTACCGATTTGGAGGGGACATAGGTCGATGACGGATTTGGTTGTGTGGTACACATTCGAGTCCGGGTGGTTGTAGTGGTAGTTGACAGGAACTGAGGCCAGGGTATCGAATGCCTCCATATCGGTATGGAACAGGTCGACTGCCGCCTTGTAAGCATCTGCAAATACGCTGGCGCCTCCTGAAGAGGCAGACTGGATGCAGTGGAGAAGCTGAACGTGCGGTGGCTGGTGGAAGTACACCAAGTCGGTGTGGAAGCCCAAATCGTGCGACGTGTATGCGGCGTTGATTGCTTCCGGGACGGTGCGCACTTATGGTCTATATTAGCAGACTTTACAATACTACCGGGTATTAAGAGCTTACCATCCCACGTGTAGCCGTAAAAGGTATCCTTCACCGGCCCAATACGGGTTGCTATAGTGGCGAGAGACTCTTCGAGACCAGGCACGTTGGTGACAAAAGCCAACCCATCAGTACGGAGCTGGTTGACGAGTTGATAGAGGAACCTATCGTCTTTCATATAGCGGTCGTAGTCGTAATCCGGGAGGTTCAGGGCCTTTTCGCTCCACAGCACATGGGGTGGAAGTGCATCTTTGTGCGAGCTAGGAGTACGACCGGACTGTGTCATATCCTGCAGCGACGTGAGTTTCAGCCTCGTGACATGATCCTCTCCGTAGCCTGCCAAATCATTGTGCCACGTAATCTTCACAGAGTCAGATGGCGTGTCGACTTCAACATTTCGAGCTTGTATATCAGCAGGTATGTCGGCGACAGAAAATAGTCGTTGCCTGCTAAACTCGTGTACGCATGCTGGACACGCACATGCATCGCGGAGTAGCACGGCCGACAGCTCAACGGCCTCTCCATTTATGGGGATTGATACTCTAGAGGGGGCCGGGCCAGTTGAGGCCACGCTCTGGCGAATGTTCAAGGAGGAAAAGGGTCGCGAGAAGCGGGAGCAACGTTCAAACGGCCCATATCTCTCTGCCCAATGCTTTGACGGTGGGTGTCAGCCAGATAGTACATTGTATAAAAACAGAACTGCCAACTCACATTGGCAATATTCTTCTGATCCCTAGCACTTCTATGGGCAACGGATTGCAGATGCAGGGTGGAGATTGACCTGGTATATGGCCTATATCCGTATCTACACCTAGCAAGATTTGCAAGTGTGGTATTCCGAAACGAATGCATGCTTAGAGCTGGTTGAGGGAGTAGAATAAGGTCGATTTAGGAAGACTCGACGTATTAATAGTCGATGCATGATAATTATCCGCGAGCATACCAAAGGCCATTTTCACGCTTTCCGAGGTAAAAACAAGAGGGTAAACTCGATTTGTACAATTGGTACGGGCTGCAATGCATATCTCGACTTTGCGTGGATATTACTCTATGCTGTGGTCGTTACTGGAAGACCCACTCGTATTAACTTGCCTAAAGGGTGTTGAACTAAGCCCAGGAGAGAATAAATTTACGCTATCGATGATGAGGGGCAAGGTACAGTAAGTTGATTGGCTTCTAGGCCGTAGCGATCCACAGTGATCATCCACCATACACCATTACTGTAGAGGATGAGCTGAGGCCTGTTGCTGAGTATAATATTCTATTTTCACCTCCCAAGCGTTGTAGAATCGTCTTTATTTCCTCACGCCACACAAGATGACTTCAACACAGACACAGACCGTAGAAAACGGCCCTGCCACTGAGGTCGCCGACGCGCGCCAACGAAAGACACCGCTGCAATTGATTTCCCAAGGTGTCAGCCTGCCTGGAATCCCACGGCACCCGACATTCGCTGCGCAGCGGAAATGGATTCTAGAGCAAATGGCACTCGCATTCAGGGTGTTTGCACGAAAGGGCTATACTGATGGGATGGCTGGGCACATTTCTGTCCGCGATCCAGAGAACCCTCACACATTTTGGACGGTATGGAGCACCAGATTTATCCTCCATGGAGGCTAACTCGTTGTAGAACCCACTGGCTGTGCACTTTGGGATATTAAAGGCGAGCGATATGATCCTGGTCAACTACGAGGGTGTCCCAATTGGAGGTAAGCTGCCTTTCATATTTCGCTGTAGGCAAGATCTAATATAGGTTCTGGAAGGCAATATGAGCCTACCAGCCAATGCTGCTGGGTTTCTCATTCACAGTGCGGTGCATAAAGCCAGACCTGATGTTGATGCTGCCTGCCACACCCACAGTCCGCACGGAATGGCATGGAGTGCTTTCGGTCGACCACTGGAAATGTTGACGCAGGACGCTGCTTACCTCTATGGTGATGCGCAGGCTGTTTATAAGGTATATCCCGAATCATCATACTAGCTTTAACTACTTTTTTTAACCTGCCTAGGACTTCGGAGGCGTTGTGCTCACAGAAGAAGAGGGCAATAAAATCGGGGATGCTCTGGGTAAGGTATCGAAATCCAGCTCAACTCTACAGTACTGATAGTTCTGTTTTCATTAGGAGCGAAAGGAAAAGGCATGATCCTACAGAACCACGGTCTCCTAACAGTAGGATCCACAGTCTCGGAGGCCTGCTTCTTGATGACCCTCATGGAGCGTGCCTGTCAGTGCCAGCTACTTGCCGAGGCTGCCGAAGCAAATGGCCTGAAAAAGGTGTATATCCCGGAGGAGAGTGCAAGATATACGTTTGAGAATTCGAGTGATGCCGAAACGCTGTACTGGGAGGGTCAGCCAGACCTCCAGTTGGAGGAATACAAGAGCAAGGGGGAACATCGGAAGTGATAGAGTAGCCTTAAATAGCACAATGCAATATTTGCAGCCTGATGATTTATTATAAAGTAGTTTGATTGACCCTACTTGAGTATAGATGCATTAACCAGCATTGTCCTGTGATAAGTGCTTCTCCACCAACCAAGTTGGAGCGTTAATATATGCAGCCTGATTGGACGGTTACTTTATGTATTAAAACAGCAGCCCCACTGGAGGGGCATCGTGATTCTCCAAACTGATCTCTCTCTTCCTGAGCTGCCACTCTCCAGAATGGACCTGACAAGACACCTTGAAGATTCTTCCCTTCGACCAGAGAATGTCGCAGCGCGCGCCCCCAAGCGACCTCGCATCAAGGCACCCAAGTCGCGGCGCGGCTGCTCACGGTGCAAGCAGAGACATGTGAGATCGATCTTTGTCCTTCTTTCGCATGATCAACCTGGTAATGGAGGCAGATTAAATGCGACGAGAGCCATCCTACCTGCAATAACTGCACGAGTATCGGCCGTCAGTGCCCGGGGTTCCAAAAGGAGCTGCGCTGGTCGAAGAAGTATGAGCGGGCTGGGAAATCACCATCCATGGGCACTGCAGAGCAAAACGTGAATGGTCCTCCTACTTCCATAGCCTCAATAGAGCAGGTCTACGACAGGAGTAATGAAGCTGACTGCATTCCGCAAGACGTCTTCAACTCCTGGAGTGTCGACACCGATCCCAGCATACTGCCCTTCTTGGACTCCAGCGTATTCCTACATGGAGTTAATAGTTTGGTAGCAGAGAATACGGCGTCAGATAGTGCCGCTGCGAACTCGAGTCCGTCTATTATTTTAGACGCAACAAGCCCGGGGATATTACGCACCCCTACCCATCTACCAACGATGTTGATCGAGCATTGGTTTGGATCCATTTGCCCCATGTGGTCTGCATTTGACTCCGCCGTCAGTTACAATCGCCAGCTGGCTTGGAGCTCTTGGACCTCCTCAAAGGCCGTCTTCTATACAATGCAGGCCATGTCCGCGGCGTATCTCTCGGTCACCGTGCCGCGCTTTTACGAGACTCTATCCTCACTCAGCTCCTTGGCCGTTGCAGCCATCAACGAGGAAATCCGCCTAGTCCGCAGATCCCAGACACCAAAGGTCAACTACGACCTCATTTACGCGGTATTCACACTGGGGAACTCGGTCCATTCCACCGCTTTGACAATCCCCGAGAATCCATGGCTGGAACCGGCTCGCGAATTGCTGTCGTTATGGACACTGGACATGTCGCTTTCGGACGTACCAATCCATTCGTATTTCTGTCAGGCCCTGACTTATTGGGAAATGCTTCTCGCCGCACGGGGCCGTGGATCTGTCCCTGCAAAGCTGGCGAAGAAGCGACAGCGCTATTACGCCAACATTCAACAGGCGATGGGCTTGGCTAACTATAGCAATAATAACAACACGGTCGCCCAAGACTCAGCTCTGTACGGACTGGAACAGGCTCCACTAGGAACAGGAACAAGGCCGAACTCATGGTCTGGCGTTTCGAGTGAGGTTATTGATGTTTTCGGCCAGGTCCTGGCTTCATGCCATAATGCACATCACCACAACAAAGACCAACGCCAAAACCGAAGCCAAAGCATCAACGCCAACACGGCAACTGCCAGTCTGTGCGATATATCCCTGGCCCACGAATTACAAAGAGGCCTGTTAGATATGGATTTTGAATCGCTGATTCTCATGGACGAAGTCCAGGGATTTCCCGTCCAGACGGAAGATGAGAATACACCAACAGCTCATCTGCTGCAGACCGCCCAGGCGTATCGTCAGGCTGCCTTGTTGCAGCTCCATTTGGCATTTCAAGATTTGCCGGTAACCCCAGGGAGTACAGTCGACGGGTTGACAGATGCCTATCCGGGCGATAGTATGTACGAGATGGCCGTGCAAAGCCACCAATCTCGAAACGAACATATTCTTGCAATGGCTCTGAACTTGGTTAATATCATAGAACGCGTTCCTAGTCAGTCGGGGGCGAGATCTATTCATCTCATGCTCTATCTTTCAGCCGCGACCGGGATTAATGTTGAAGCATCTGATGGATGTCACGGAAGCCATGGTGTGGCTGGCGTGGATACAGTCATTCCTCGATCAACTTTGGAAGTATCGAGAGCGAGACAGGTCATTCTCGCACGGCTCGATGGTCTCCGATAGACGCTCCCTCATAGGAGGGTAGATAGTACGATTGAGTTTGTAAAGGATATTTGGAAGCAGTATGATACGCAGGAGTCGCCAGCTTGCAGTGTCGTTTATTGGTTGGATATCATGGCCAGGAAGGGCTCTACAGTGACACTATGGTGATTTAGAAAATCACCAGCTGGGATACATATTATTATTCGGAATCCTTTGATCTCCACATCAAACATTTTTGTTTCTAATTCAAGACTACGGTGTCTTGGCCCCTGGCGAAATAGATGCCGACCTTTTTTAGCTGGCATAGAAGAGACATCCATAGGCGTACGGTATTTGTGGATAGCGGTACATAATCCACCGTTATTCTGTGCACAGTAGATCATTAACTTTCGGAGTCGGGATACTGGGCATTGCACGATCAGCGAACAGTCCAAACAAGATATAAATTCTCGACAATGTCCAGAACCAAGACGATAATCAACTGAACCTCTGACTATTCTCAGTACATACCTATCTACTACACCATCTCAAGATGCGATTCTTCTTTATCTCCACCGTCCTCCTCGGAGCCGCTTTTGCTCAAGCCAAGGTATAACTCCCCAGTCGCCAGTCTTGTTAGTTACGCTAATATGCCTGTAGCTTCCCGCTGGTGCACCCTGCAAGAAAGATGGAAGTTTGGGTGTTTGCACATCAGGACTTTGTGTGGTATGTTGGGTCAACACAGCCCTTTTGAGTTGATGATCATATGCTAATGGACATTGTATCTAGCAAACCCCTAACCAGGCTCAAGGGGTGTGCAAGTGATTGTCGGACCCGCGTATATTCAGGCTGGGGATCTTCAGGACTCTAGTCCGCTTGCGGAGTGCAAATGTTGATTGTTGTCAATTGTTAAGGCGCAGGCTGTATTGGAAATCTAGTTCTGGTCTTGGCAACCGTACCTGACCATGTCATTCGTTATATAGAGCCAATGCTAGTACATCTGCATGCTTACATCGCACTATGTATATATTACGTGCTTATCGGCGTATTTCTGGCCCATGTCTAACCAGTATGCATGAATCATGGTATTCTACATAAATAAATCGGAATATCTTAACTCTACGAGCACCTTAATTGGCCTGATTTCATGAGAAAATGACCCACTAAATTGGACCTGAGTACCGGCTCGGGTTAATCTATAGCAGCTAAAAATAGCCGGCATAGAGCCGCCTTGTATAAAACTCTTTCTATATATCTATATGTATATATCTCCCTCAGCCCTCTCCTTTAACAATTCATCTGTTCGCGAATAAATCCATCTACCGACGATTCTTTTCAATCAATCAATCAATTACTACGTAGGGCAATTGAATCCCTTCGGTACTTCGCATCCACAATGCCCTCCACCACCACAACCGCTTCCGCCTCCGCCTGTACCGGGGCCGCAATGTACGAGCTCCCAATAAAAGACGCAGCGTGCGGCACTCCCAACAACAAAGACAATGACTACGAGTCCCTCTTCTCAAGCTGCGCCGCCCCCGCCGCCGTCCGCACCTACCATGATGACTGTGCCCTCTTTGCCCCTGCACTGGACCAGTCCATCCAGAGTCTCACTGACTGTCTCTACGACGCCGGTGTCAAGTGGGAGGATGTCTGGTGCACAGGAAACACCAGTGCCTCTGCATCTGGGACGGCATATCCTACTGCCACTGCGACATCCAAGGGGGCGTCTAGCTCCACTGATACTTCTACCAAAGCGACAGAGACGGGGGCGGATATGAATGGGGCGACATCTGGTCGCGCATGGCTTTCTGGGGCTGTTGTTTGGGGGTTACTGGGGCTTCAGGCTGTTGGTGCTGGGATGGCGGTGTTTTCTTAGTCACTGTCGTTACTGTCTCTTGATTTGTATTTTATAGCTTTGACTGTATCTTTAATGGCTACTGGGGAAGTAATATTAGGCTAGTTAAACAGTTACAACGAGGCGGGCGCATACTTGAATTTATTTCTCTTGGGCCCCATCACTGATCTAGTCGTGTCCGGTTTAGGCCTACGATATGCAAAACGTAGAAAAGGGTCGCGAGAAGCGGGAGCAACGTTCAAAATACTATCATGACTTGAGTGTTTCTGATAAGGCTCAAACCTATACCACATCTTGGAAGTCGAGGACGGCAGGAAATACGCAGGCCTCTTCAACGATTCCAAAACGACCGTGCCCGGGACGTCCTTTCAAGGTCAGTATACTATATTATAAATATATCTTCGCCGCAGACCTTTCTGTTATCCGAAGCGCCCAAGTATATTTATGACCGTGGCTACTTTAATTATTAACATGGTTTACTTCTCTATACTATATTGTCAATATAAGAGAGAACGGGGCGGCTGGTCTATATAATAAGGCAAACGATCTGGCCAACGCCTCCTTTCAATCAATATACTGATACTTGAGCAACCATTACTGGTGGGCCCCAGACAAGGCGGGCTCGGTGTATTGGACCGTGGCCAGCTGTTGATTTCCACCGAATAAAGCCGAATTATCTCGTTCAAATCTCTCCTGTGCTGAAGCAGGTAGCTCGAAATATTTCGTAATGCCGATAGTGTCTTTGGGGTCTTGCCCGTACGCCTCATTTAATATATTCACCGTCGCCCGAGGGCTAACCGACTGACTTGGACTTTGATCTATAACCAGTGTCAGCCTACCCTATACTCATTCGACTTGGGTTTAAAACTGTCGCCTTACCAGGACTGAAGCTAGATGCGACAAGATCCGGCTGGCCCTGACGATCGCCTTCCTCTTTTTTCTCTCTCTTGCCGCGAACACGCCGTCGTCGTTTCGGAGGGGGTGGAATGAACTCTTTCACCGGCTTCTCTGCTCCATTGTACCGACCCCTGGAAGCGATACCGGCAACCCAACGCAGTCTAATCTCATAGCCTTCGCATACGATTCCCCGGGTAATACATTTCTGACAACGGGGTCGAGCCTCGTCGCACTGAACGCGTTTTCGCTTGCACGTCCAACAACCTCTATGCGATCGGTGGCGAGGATTGGCACTGCCAGTGTCCTTTTTCTGATCATCTGACGACGCCATCACTTGCAGCCACAGGAAAGGGATGAACGGAATTCTGGTGCGAGCACATGCTGTTCATATAGTTAGGCCTCTGCGAGTGCGCGGGCGAATCAATTTCTTAAATGTCGAGCAAATAACTAGCGCGCTCTGCAATGGACAAGTTAGCTTATATTTGGCCTCAAATTCCCTCTCATGGATCGAACACCTTGACTTCTTCACGTTATATGCCCGTGTGGAGCCTGCGAGCCTCTATCATACTGATTAGCATAGTGATACATGGCGATAGATAGTGGAGACTTCGCCTCCACCCGCTTCGGGCAGGTACAAGCAGGCCCACCGTTGATATCAAGTCTCGGCAGAGTATTCCGTCTAGATTAAATCCGGTAGGTAAACACGAACGCAAGTCTCCCGAGCCGATGACCGGTGGAACCAGACTATGCCGGTGTGTCAAGGATTCGGGGGAAACAGCCATTTGCGCTCCGCGGGGTTTCTCCATGGGGTCCCGGTCTTCACGACGGATCCATCAAGACCGCAGATCGCCGGGCTGGATGGTTTGTTCTAGAAAATGCACCTCCATGCGCCCGCATCTACCTTCCACACGAGGAAGACCCAGGCCACGTACGGCGTTGGTGGGGGTAGCTCTCGTGCTGCTTCGTCTAATCTCCTGGATGTAACCAGGCTCTGGCAGCGTAATGTGGGCCATGTTCGGTGAAGACAGGGCCAGCTTCGAGGGGAAGCCCGTGGGGTCACCAGTGGAAAGGGGGAAAACCCCGGGTTGTTGGGGAATGGGGTTGAAGTATCTTGGCTGTCTTTATTCTATATCCTTTGCCAGTGATCTCGATCTCGAACATCCAGACTGCGCATATTTGAGCTGGATTCGACACCAACCACATTCGCCATCACTGACGGAAATGACCCCCGTCCAAATATCCTGAGAACGATTTGCAGTATTTCAGCCAGCCCGCGATGGACGTGGAATCCGAGACCTGGAAACCCACCGAGCAACAAATCCAAGATGCCCAAGATCTGGCGGACTTTGGTCACGGCCAGACTCTCGAGCGTAAATTCAACCTATGGAGTATGCTAGCTCTGGCATTCTGCGTTCTGGGAACATGGTCAACCTTCGCACAAGACTTGTCTGATGGCCTCATCAATGGTGGTCCAATCTCTATCCTCTGGGGCCTTGCCCTGGTGACATTCTGCAATACATGCGTGGCAGTTTCTCTGGGAGAAATCTGCAGCAGCATGCCAACAGCACTGGGACAAGCCTACTGGATCTTCCGCTTATGGAGCAGCCCCCTGGGCCGCTTTGTCTCTTATATCTGCGCGTGGATCAATGTTTTTGGATGGTGGACTCTTGCTGCCTCCCAAGTTGCATTCATGACCAACTTTATCCTCGGCATGAAAGTAATGTTCGATGAGAGCTGGACTGGCGCGTCCCAAGGCTGGCTTGAGTTTGTTGTATATATTGGGTGCGTGTTCGTCCTCACATTGATCAATGTCGTTGGCTGTCGCCGGGATAACTTCCTCCCTTGGCTCAACAATTTCGTGGGAGTGTGGTTCTTGGGACTCTTCTTGGTATTCTGTCTAGCCCTTCTTATTTCCGTGGGGATCAAGTCAGGCCTGTCGTACCAGCCTGCCTCGTTTGTCTTTGGCAAATGGATCAACCAAACAGGGTGGTCGGATGGGGTTGTGTGGTTTATGGGACTGGTTCAAGCTGCGTATGTTCGATCGTCTTCTATTCTACTTAAAACCTTCCCAGGCTAACAACTAAAAGCTATGGCCTCACTGCATTCGATGCGGTGATCCACATGGTCGAGGAGATCCCAGCCCCTCGAAAGAACGCCCCTAGAGTTATCTACTTCGCCGTGCTCTCCGGTGCAATCAGCGGCTTCATCTTGATGATGGTGTGCCTTTTCTGTATTCAGGAGGTGAATACTGTCATCAACTCGCCAAGTGGTCTGCCGTTCATGACATTAGTCCAAGAGACGGTTGGATTGAACGGTGCCGCTGTTCTCATCTCCCTATTCATTATGAACGGTCTTGGTCAGAGCATTAGTATCGTCACCACTGCATCTCGCCTTACCTGGGGCTTTGCCCGCGACGGCGGACTGCCATTCAGTCAATATCTCTGCCATGTCGATCCAATCTGGAAAGCCCCCGTTCGCGCCTTATGGTTCCAAGGCATCCTGATCGCCCTAGTCGGCATCCTATTCCTCTTCGCCGAAACCGTCCTGACCGCTATTCTGAGCGTGAGTACTATCGCACTGACCATTTCCTACGGTCTCCCGATCATGACCGTGCTTTGGATCGGCCGTGATCAACTCCCACCGGGGGGTCAGTTCCGTCTAGGGAAGATGGGCGTTCCAGCGTACTGTGTCAGTCTAGTCTACTGCGTCATCACGTCGATTTTCTTCTTCTTCCCTACTGTTCCCAATCCACCGGGTGGGGAAATGAACTACGCCATCGCGGTTTTTGGCGTGATGCTGGTTATTGCGGTGTCTTTCTGGTTCATTCAGGGGAACCGCACGTATTTGCAAACCGAGGAGTCTTCCATTGCGATGGTCATTCAGGCGCAAGAGCAAGCGAACAATGAAAGCCCCGTTTCTGACCAGCGGAAGGATTGCTAAGTGTCTGTGAAGCGGGCTGATCGACGTATGAGCGGAGAAGTGGGCAGCGATGGTGCCATGAATGATAAGGGCGGGTCGGATTTTGATTATTGTATATAGAAAGAGAGTACATAGATGGTCAAGAATGTAGACACATTGGGTTATGAGGTACTGCACATTCAAGTTACGTCTTCTCAGCCTCATCCTCCGGCTCAATCCCTGGCGAGCGCACCGAAGACTGAATCTGGTAGGAAGATGCTTGTCAAGAATCGCCTAGACTCTTCCTAAGAGGACAGGAGGAAATTCGAGACCCTGATACTATCTCATTCCTGTCACAAATTTTGAACGAGACTTACATGAAACGCATTCCTACATATCATTGAAAGAGTCCTTGGAAAACCCGAAAATAAATAATTGAACACTTTCTATATACACACACCAGGAGCCAACCTAGAGCTTGGACTTCATATTGACATGAACAGCCTTGATAGAGGAATAGGCGTCCAGGCCAGCCTCACCCAGTTCACGGCCAATACCGCTCTGCTTCACACCCCCAAACGGAATACGCCAGTCACTATCATTGCTAGAGTTAATCCAGACCATACCTGCCTGGATCTGCTTCGCGACACGATGGGCGCGGGTGAGGTTAGTAGTGAACACAGCACCGCCGAGACCATAGGTAGTATCGTTGGCCATCTGAACAGCCTCTTCCTCCGTGCTGAAGCGGGCAATCACACAGAAAGGACCGAAAACCTCCTCCTCGTAAATTCGCATCTTGGGGGTAACGTCCGTGAAGACGGTAGGCTCGAAGAAGAATCCTTTGCCATTACCGACACCCTTGAAGGGCTTACCGCCAACTGCGAGGGTAGCCTTCTCGGACTTGCCGATATCAACATAAGACATGATACGGTCGTACTGAGCCTGTGTGACCTGGGGACCCTGGAAAGTAGACTCGTCGAAGGGATCGCCGACCTTGGAGACATTCTTGATTTGGGCCTTGAATGCCGCGAGGAATTTATCATAGATATTATCCTGGACGAGGATACGCGAAGTCGCCGTGCAAATCTGTCCCTGGTTATACATGATACCGATATGTGCCCACTCAACAGCCTGCTCGAGATCCGCGTCGTTGAAGACCACCAGAGGGCTCTTGCCACCGGTTTCAAGAGTAATGTTTTTGAGATTGGCACTAGCCATCTTCATGATTTGCTTTGCGGTCGCTGTGCTACCAGTGAACGCGATCTTGTCAACGTCCATGTGCGAGGCAAGCGCCGCACCAGCGACGGCACCGTGGCCGTTGATAATATTCACAACGCCAGGGGGGAAGCCAGCTTCCACAATAAGATTGGCGAAGAAAAGGATAGAGAGGGGGGTTTGTTCAGCAGGCTTCAGGACGACTGTATTACCACATGCAAGGGCAGGGCCAAGCTTCCAAGCAGCCATAGAGAGAGGGAAGTTCCATCTAAGGCTGTTAGCTGCAGCAATGAAAGAAAGTACTAATAGGAAGAATTCTCACGGGATAATCTGACCGCAAACGCCGACTGGTTCCCGCACGGTGTAGGCAAACTTGTCTGGTGTAGTGCCAATAACCTGCCCAAAGATCTTGTCGGCATATCCACTGTAGTAGCGGATAGTCTCAGCAGTCTCGGTCATATCATCATCGCGCGAAACGGTATACGGCTTCCCATTGTCGCACGTCTCGATGGTCGCAAGGGTCTCGCGGTTGTCCTCGATGAGTTGCGCCAGGCGGTTCATCAGCTTACCGCGCTCAACACCAGGCAGATCCCTCCAGCTTGGGTTTTCCAGTGCGGCGCGTGCGGCCTTGACGGCGGTATCAACATCCTTCTCCGAGGCCGCATAAACAGAGGCGACTTCCGTAGCGGTGCTTAAAACAGCAAAATATCAGCACTTTGGTAGTCATTAAATGAGCAGGACTCAGTTACGTACGCCGGGTTGATACTGGCGATCTTGTCACCAGTGGACGACTGAACCCATTGATTGTTGATGAAGAGGCCGGTGGGCTGAGACCAGACGCGGCCGTTGGGCGCAGTACATTGCACAGATAGTGAAGCCATTGCGATAGAAGGAATGTGTAGGTGTTACAACAAAATTTGGCTTTAGAGGAAACAACAGGCGATTATGCACAGCCAGAGTCGGCCCTTAAAGTCCACGGCAGCTACATCACTGACAGATAGCATTGAGAAGTGATTCGGCACGACATGCCCAAAGTAGAAGGTCAATGAGCTTCGCTGTGACAGTGTCTGGAGACGAAGGCCCCCACGGCATCTCCACACGATCAAATGCAATCCCGAGTCGGGGTACGGGGACGCTAGCCTTAATTGGGGAGGTCCAAGCAACCTCGCCACGGGAGACCGATTGAGATGGTTTTCGAATGAGGTGCATCTTGTGTTGTTGATTCAAAGTATTCGACGTGTTCAAGATAATAAAGTATTCAGCGGTCTGATCTTCGAAATGTCCTATACAGCGAACTCGTCGGAGTGACTATGCTTTAACTTCCCAGTTCATCTGTCAACCATCGCATATGGTTTCCCGACTATAATCAAGCTTAATTTTGTATTTGACATAGTCATTTAGCGTAATCATTGGTCTGCAGTGCATGCACTGGGGTCAACCTGCCCTATCAGCGAAATCTCCTGTCACCCAGCATGGCATACAGATCACCACTCTGATTGGCCCAAACCTCCGCCAAAAAGCGAGTTTACGCAAAAGATATTGCCCAGCAGGAGAAGGGACAAGATGCAACAGAAAGGCACTCGGCCTTCTCCAGACTTGACCAAAACTGCGCCAGATCCACCGCCCATCGTCGGAAAGAGTCGCGAGATACGCGCGACCCAGCCAAACACCGCCGGACTTCCTGATCGGGCAGGTACATGCGGCTATCTATGGATTTGTTGCAAAGTGCACCGTCTATATAAGCGCCTACCGCCGATGAAGTTGATGGTTCCCCAGCTTCTCAAGTTGTTTTTTGCACCATCTTCCACCATGGCTTCTGCCCCTGATACCACTTCCATCCCGGGTTACACTATTTTCCGGGAGGGAGACTGTGATAGCGTTGCTGCCCATGCCATGACACCCCAGGGCCCTCCCCACCCTCTCGGTATGTGATAAGAGAGCGAAATTTTCGCAGACAAGAAAATGTTCAAGTGTTAACCCTTCGCAGATCAACTCTCTATTCATGAGGTTCCCGAGACGGCCAAGCTTGTCCGCGCCTACTGCAACCCCAAGGCCGTCAAGTTCAACTGCATCACCCTGCGTGAGCCCCCCAAGGCCGAATATGCCGCTTTCAAGGCTGGAAATATCCCTGCCCCGGATCGGAAGGCTTTCACTATTGTTATCATCCGCGAGACGGAACAAGTCGCCGAGGTCATTGTGAACTTGAGCAAGAACAAGGTCGAGACTTACAAGGAGATTCACAACGCCATGCCCACTCTGACTCTGGAGGATCTGGATGTTATGGAGCGCATCTGCCTCAGGGACCCCCGTGTCATTCGCGCGTGCAACGAGGTCGGCATCACTGATATGTCCAAGGTCTTCGTGGATGCTTGGGCTATTGGTATCGACGAGCGCTGGGGCTTCGACCGCCGCCTCCAGCAGGGTCTTGTCTACTACCGCAGCTCCGACTTCGACAACCAGTACGCTCACCCCCTAGACTTCAGCGTTGTTGCCGATACCGAGAAGGAAGAGGTTCTGAGTGTTGATATTCGTCTTGTCAATGGCGAGCGCACCGGTGTTCCTCTGCAGGAGCACAACTACCTCCCCGAGTTTATTAGCGACAAGTATAACCACGACCGCCTCAAGCCCATTGATATTACCCAGCCCCAGGGTGTATCGTTTAAGGTCCGCGGTAACGAGCTGCAGTGGGCTAACTATAAGATGCACATTGGCTTCAACTACCGTGAGGGTATCGTTATCTCCGACGTGCGCTCCCATGACATGTACGAGGATCGCGAGCGCACTCTATTTAACCGTATCTCTGTTGTTGAGATGGTCGTCCCCTACGGCTGCCCTGAGAAACCTCACCACAAGAAACACGCCTTTGATGTTGGCGAGTACGGTACAGGTCTCATGACCAACTCCCTGAAGCTGGGCTGTGACTGCAAGGGTGCCATCCACTACATGGACGGAGTTATGTCTACTGGCAGCGGCGAGGCGGCCGTCATCAAGAACGCTATCTGCATTCACGAGGAAGATAATGGTCTCCTATATAAGCACACGGACTACCGCGACGGCACTGTTATCTCTGCGCGTGACCGTAAGCTTATCATCTCTCAAATCATCACCGCCGCCAATTACGAGTACGGCTTCTACCACACATTCACTCTGGACGGCACATATAAGCTCGAGATGAAGCTCACCGGCATGCTCAACACCTACTGCATGCACCCTACTGAGACTGCCGCTCCCTGGGGCACTCAGGTTGCTCCTGAAGTCACCGCCCACAACCACCAGCACATCTTCTCCCTCCGCGTCGACCCCGAAATCGACGGCACCAACAACACCGTCGTGCAAAGTGACGCTGTCTCCGCCGAAGCTGCCGTCGGCTCCCCCGAAAACCCTTACGGCAACGCTTTCCTCAGCAAGAAAACCCCCCTCCGCACATCTCTCGAGGGCGCCGCCGATTACTGCTACGAGACCCAGCGCTCCTGGGATATCATCAACCCGAACCGCGTGAATCAGGTCTCCAAGAAGCCTGTGGGCTACAAGATTCTCAACAACAACTGCCCACCTCTGCTGGCCAAGCCCGGCAGCACCGTGTACAACCGCGCTGCGTTCGCTCGCAAGCCGCTCTGGGTCACACCTTACAAGGACTACGAGCTCTTCCCTGCTGGTGACTACGTGTGCCAGTCCACCGGCGAGGAGGACCACCCCTTTAACTCGACCATTCTGGACTGGGCTAAGCGCAACGAGGTCATCGAGAACACCGATCTCGTCTGTTATATCCAGTTCGGTCTGACCCACTTTCCCCGCACAGAGGACTTTCCTATCATGCCCGCGGAGCCCGTCAGCGTCATGCTGCGGGCCTCGAACTTCCACCAGAAGAACCCCGGTCTTTGGGTTCCTCCTAGCGCGGTCTGTGTCGACACCATGTCGAAGAACGCGTTCCCGTCTGCTGCGTCGATGTCGTGTTGTGCATCAAATAACCCGTCCAGACTGTAACCTAGTCTGTAAGCGTTGTTATTGGCGATTGGTGCTTTGAAAAACAAATATAGAAAGAACTTTGGGCCGTGCTTGGAATGCACAATGTAAATAGGTATTGGTAAACTTAGGCTGATATAAAAATTTTATCTTCACATTTTCAGATCTATCTTTAAATATCTTGCTCTAAGCGCTAGTTTCAGCAAAAGAACTTATCCCAAGTTATTAAGTACTAACTACTAACAGAGGCCTTACTATGGACTATATATCTTTATTTTCGGGTATACTAGAACGCACTACTAGAGTATATAAATTTTAGGGGTTAAGGTTATAAAATAAATATATATTCTACATATCGAGATAATCAATTTACGATGAAATACGGTTGTTAGGAATAGCTGAATTTAGTGGGGTGACTGGCTGACCCGTGATTTACGTTACCCTTATTAAAGCAGCCTCATCCAGATAGGGCAAGTCACACTGATTCTAGAAAATCAAGTCTGTATAGGTACCTATGTAGTCAATCCGAGGCGTCGCATAAATCTGGTCTCGTGTTGCAAGATATTGCTGTTATCCTTTCCAAAGCACGCCTCGGCCACATAATTCGCCTTCCCTCGCAGTGTTGTGGCCTCTTGCGTGAGGCCTGTTAGGTCCAACGCCGCGGACGCCAAGCGGTATCTAGGTATAAGTCATTAGCGTAGTGCCTGGGTCTGAGGAAAGATGGGAGACGGACACGTTGATGAGGCGAGGATCCAAGTAAACCGGAAATGTCGATTCCGGCGTCGCTTTACCACCCAATTCCAGCTCGCATTGCTGAACAAAGTTCTCTGTGAGCTTTGAAACATGCTCAAGTGTATGTCCACCACAGACAACAGTCGCAAGATTTTGTTCCAGTTCATTGATGTACCTAATGCGGGCGTCGCTGACATCTGAAGTCGCTCCTGTGCATTTGCGGCACTCACATTGGTCGAGTTTAAGGAGACGCTTCAGGTCTCCTTGTCGTTCTGCCTTGTCCATCCAGAGTTCAGTGGCAAGGTAGTTGACAGTCAGCTCGTCAGAAGGAGAGATCTCAGCTAGAGCTCTCAGTTGCATTTGTCCTTCTTGCGGATTCCAGTAGTAGATCAAATTCGACTCGCAAGAGTGGTTTAGGTAGGCGCCCTTCTCTCCGTAGCCGAATGCCTCTGGCCTCTGCGACCATTCGGCGCACATGTCGTAGCTCACAATCTGGAATCGTTCGAGATTCGAACTGCCCTGGATGATGCTGTATGATTGGAGCTGATCCTGGCTCAAACGTGCACTCTCAAAGGCTTCTTGAAACACCTCGGAGCTCAACTGCTGCATACTGAGCATTGCATCAGCCCGACTGTTGATCCCGCCTCCCAGTCGGTCAGTAGCAACGCTGAAGAGAACTGGTTCCTGCATCACTAATTCGCCGGGCTTGAAATGGCGGCCCGCGACAAGCGAGTGTCCTTGGACACTGCTTTCAAGGACTTCGAAGTTCATGGTCACAGTGCTTTCGTGGAGGCTTGTTAAGAATACCGCGGGAGAACATGTTATGAATCAAAAGTTTTTAAAATACAAAATATTTATTATCCTCTTCCATCACACCGCAAGCTGCCCCGCAGTCAGCTGTTGATACATGCGCCTTTTGTGGATGACATAAGCGGGCCATGCAGGTCAATGATCCCGAAAACTACCATGAGGAAACCCTGACTCGACAGAGCAACAGCACCGCATCTTACGAGGCTAATTATTTCAAGGACTGTTCAAATGAATACCGCGGATTCCGCCCGTTTTATCAGAATTTCAAATTCCTTCGTGGTTTATATTCTATACTATATTGAAGTTGCCCATTTTTCGACGATATATCATATGGCGGAAATGGCGTACATAGGTAGATGGTGTCGGACCATATTTCGCCGATAGCGTACGTAGTAGCATTCAGGCCATGTAGCTGGTCATCATACACATATGATCAATTGACTACCTGCTCCCGATTGCTGCACAGTGGACAAGGGCTTTTCTATCTATACGTTGAACAAAAGTACAAAACATGGAGCTGTCATGCGGTACTAGTAAGAATTGATAACTCAGAGAAGCATGGAATTGACTGCTAGATTGATTATGGCTCCCAGGAACGTTCAATTGGATACCTTCGTGATGGAAGACACGGGTCAGATGCAGGAGCTGTGAGCCTACGAAGGAAGGCAGTGTGTGCGGCATTGGCCGAGCTCAGCCTCGTACTCACTTTTAGTAAACAATTTCCTGGGCGCCCTTATTAAAGCGGCCGCATCTAAGTAGGGCAAGTCGCATTGATTCCAGCAAATCAAGTCTATAGCTGTATGCATGGTGTGACGTTACTAAGCAAGTGGGGATCGGGTAAGCGGCAAGTGCCACTGCGGAGATAACGGAGATTGTCCCACCTCGGAGCTTGACCTGTATATTTTTACGAATCATTTGTTATCCAAATTATTAGCGCGATGATCAGTGCTTAGAAATCCCATCACCTTTTTTCTTTAAATCTCTCTCTTCTTTCATCACACCTTAGTCCAACAAATGTCGAAATGACTGCCATCTCGCGCGTCCTCTCCTACGCAGTCAACAAGCCGTATCGGACCAGCGACCTTCGCGACGAGCACTCTCCCTATCTCAACCAAGATGGATACGTCGACTTCGCCCCGGGGGACATCGAGAACCCCCGGAACTGGTCCATGGCTCGCCGCGTCGTCATCACCATCACCGCCATCCTCCTCGTCGTGAACGCGACCTTCGCCTCCAGCTCGCCCAGCGGCTGCTTTGGCTCCATCTCCGAGCACTTCGAGGTGTCGACCGAAGTCGCAGGCCTGACAATCACTCTCTTCCTGCTCGGTTACTGCGCTGGTCCTCTCATCTTCGCCCCGCTAAGCGAGTTCTACGGACGCCGCTGGATCTTCTATATCACCTTCTCGCTATATCTCGCTTTCAACTTCCTATGCGCTTTCGCGCCGAACCTTGGGGCTCTACTTGTCGGCCGGTTTCTCACAGGAACATTCGTCTCTGCACCCTTGAGCAACTCCCCCGGCGTCCTCGCAGATCTCTGGGATCCTTTACAACGTTCCAACGCCATGGCCGGCTTCTCAGCAATGGTCTACGTCGGACCCGCCCTAGGCCCCGTAATCGCCGGATTCCTCGAACTAGACAAAGACTGGCGATGGAGTTTCTACGTCCTCCTCTGGCTAGGCGGCGCAACCGCTATCCTGATGCTCACGATCCCCGAGACATTCGCGCCGATCGTGCTCTGCAACAAAGCAAAGCGCGTCCGCAAGGCCAAAATCCCGGGGTACGAGAACGTCAAGGCGCAGGCTGAGGATAGTGATCGCACACTGGTAGGGATCTATAAGGTTGCGCTCACCCGCCCGTGGATTATCCTTTTCGATCCAATTTCGCTCCTGTGTGCGATTTACATGGCTGTTGTTTATACCCTGCTCTACATGCTTTTCAGCATTTACCCGATTGTGTTCCAGCAGCGGCGCGGGTGGAACTCCGGAGTGGGCGAGCTGCCTTTGATTGGAACCGTCGTTGGCGCTCTCATCGGGGGTTTGGTTGTGCTGGCGGATACGCACATTCGACAGCGCAGGATTGAGCGCGGCGAGAAGAAGATGGAGGATACGGTTCCTGAGGACAGACTTACCCTTGCAATGATTGGCGGCGTTGGCTTTCCGGCTACCATGTTCTGGTTTGCGTGGTCCGCTGAATACAAGTGAGTCCCACCTAAAACCAGGTGGAGTACAGTGCAAGCAAACAATACTGACTGATATAGCTATGTCCACTGGATCGTCCCCACCCTCGCCGGATGCTTCCTCTCAAGCTGCCTCCTTCTCATCTTCGTCTCATACCTGAACTATCTCGTCGATTGCTACATAATGTACGCCGCCTCCGCCATCGCAGCAAACACCATCGCCCGATCCGCCTGCGGAGCCGCCGCGCCGCTCTTCACAAACCAGATGTTCACGGCCATGGGGATTGGCGGCGGAGGGAGTCTCATCGGCGGTGTTGCGACTGTACTTGGGATCATTCCGTTCTTGTTTTATAAATATGGGAAGCAGATTCGGGTGCGGAGTAAGTTTGCGCCGGCGCTGGATGTAAAGAGGAATCAGACTACGGATGAGGAGGCTGGTGCTGCTTCTGGGGGTATTCAAGGTGAAAGCGAACATCACAGTGTGTCGGAGTCTACTGAGACTGCAAGCTCTGAATCGACCGTTGGTGATCCAGAGCATGAAGGAGAAGGTCAAAACGCGGTGACTGGGGGGACTACCGTGGAGGGTCACGGAACTACCAAGGAGGGTACTTCCTAAATATCAAAACAAAATGTTTATAGAGGTGGTCCGGCGAAATAGATGGATAGATGCACATATAGACCACGTATATATATTGCCACACGGTGGCAAGCTATTCTTCATAACAATAATGCATTATGTAGGTGCATCTTCGTCTTATCCCGACTCTTGTATAATTTAACTGCTGCACCAGGAATACTGTGCAGAACCATTGGCTTAACAATCTCGTCACAATTGAAGCTGCAATGCAAATACCCAGAGTTCGATGTATCCAAGCCAGTACCGCCTGTTAGATGATTTCCTTAATATTGTAACACCATTCAACACTTCCCTGTCTAGCGTACTGAGGTGAGAGATGGTCTACCATTATATGTCGCATTATGACCAGGCGAAGTACGGACCGGGTAGTCCAACAAAAATAAATCTCCTCTGCCTGCCTTAATAAATTAGTTAGACACTTGTTTAGAAGTTACAAATATATATAGATTACCTTTATTGGAAATCTTATTATTGTTCTCGTTGGCTCTATTACTACTTTTCAAAGTTACGGCGGTGATTGCTTGTTGCCTGTCATTATACATAATTGAAGGCAACAGCATTTATATTCAGGACTGGATTGGAGACCATGGAGCGATGGCCCGTGCTTAGATTATCTCAAGCAGACCATGCGTATCAACTCGTTAAGTTTTGCAGTAGTAGTTGAACCACATACCGGTCGTGCAGATGACTAGTATTTTCGAAGGTATTATTGAAGCTAGAATTACCGCCATTCGCGCTTTAGTATTATTATTAGTATTATTATTAGTATTATTATTAGTATTATTATTAGTATTATTATTAGTATTATTACTAGTATCATTATTAGTATTATTATTATTATTATTATTATTATTATTATTATTATTATTATTATTGATACGTAGTAAAATAGTAAAGATAGACCAAGGCAGCGTAGATCCTGTCATACTCAGCAATGATTTGACAGGCCACGGTCGGCCTTAATTTTCTTGAAAAGCGCCATGTATCTGCCTTGCACTTCGAGGCTATGTTTGCCCGCTCGCGTAAGCAACTAAACATGGTACTGGTGTGCTCCTCTTATTATTTCACAGATACGTAGTACTCAAAGCTGGGAACTCATAAAGCCGGCACTGTTGCCAAAATTTTTAGTTCCTCATGAGAAACTAATACAAAGCTTGCATATAAACATATCCTTGGTCTGTGGCATGTAGCACATGATTGAACAAGGGAGAAGACCGGAAACTCTCACAGACGATATCTACCTAGGTATGGAGCACTCTTTACCCTTACGTCGTAGAGTAGAATGTTACCACTTATCCTGCGGCTCGAGCGGACAAGCCAGCGTATTCATGGTTATAAAGCTGTTGGATTTACGAGCTAAATTAAAATCTGGGCCATTTGTTCGAAAATACAGCCAGTATGGGAGTAAAACGGATTAAAAAGGATTCAATGCTGTCGGGGATGGACAGCCTCGACAACGACAGTCGGGTGCGAATTCTGGGTATTATTGATAAACTTCGTGAACTCGGAGTTAGCAAGACAGTTTCCTTGCCTCAGGTTTGAGAATATTGCCCCATATGTAAGCTATTGCTAATAGCATTAAAGCTTGTTGTCGTTGGAGACCAGTCGAGCGGCAAGTCATCACTTCTCGAAGCACTCACTGCGTTATCGTTCCCCATAGCCAGTGATCTATGTACCCGATATGCGACGCAGATAGTGCTTCGTCGATCGAGGCTTGAGGATGCTGGAGCTAAAATAAGCATCATCCCTGGGCGTAAGGCTCAAACGGATGATGATGAAATGAAAGGACATCTTTTGAGCTTCGAGCAATCGCTTCCCCTGGATCAATTCGGAGTGGCTGGATTCACCCGCATCTTTGATGAGGTATAGATAGACCATGGCCATATTCAGCATATTA
The DNA here is from genome assembly GCA_023625095.1 of Aspergillus sp. S2111Y. Classification (NCBI taxonomy): domain Eukaryota; kingdom Fungi; phylum Ascomycota; class Eurotiomycetes; order Eurotiales; family Aspergillaceae; genus Aspergillus; species Aspergillus sp. S2111Y. Next base: position 318,247 of record JAMABB010000030.1, read on the forward strand.
CTAACTATACAGGCTGCTGAATACATGGGAGTGCCGGGGCCGACGACGGAGAATCTAGAGAACCTCAAGAAACGTTTCTCAGATGACATTTTGAAGATCGAACTTTCTGGCCCAGAGCAAAGGTATTGTACAAAGAAACGAAAAATCAGACCAGTCAGGTACAGTAGGACAAACAAACGATAACGGTTTAAAGAAAAAAAAAAATAAGAGGACCGTAATCGCGTTTGCAGTCAAAAAGATGAAAAGAAAAGCGCCATGCCACCAACCAAGGTTGTATACCGAACGCCATCTATCGTGGAATAGAGCAACATGCTTTGAAACAAGGAAACAAAATATCCTCGTGAAGACGCAAATGAGTAAAATGAGATCAGAAAAGATAGAGTAGCGCAATCAACGTAATGAGGTAATGAGATCAGATGGATATATAGAAGAAAATAGACGGAATTCCAAAAGATATTCAAGGGAGGATTGTGATGACCCTTGGGAGATCATGTGGAGTTGGCTGTACTTGGGCACTCATGTTCGAGAAATCATTCGTGGCCTTGTAACTAGGGAGATCCCCGTCAAAAGAATGACGTGTCCGTTCATTCGAATGCCCGTAGTCCACTGGCTGAGGGTGCGGGCGTTGATCAAGACTATTTGCAAAATTTGTTCCGTTACTCCCATTCTGGCTCCTTGTATTATGGGTGTGAGGAGTACGTGTAACAGACGGCGCATACACGGCCTGGTGATCGTCTGAAAAGGGATTTTGCTTCATGGAAGGTTTAATTGGCTTCCCTGGGTCCGAAGAAGTTGCGGAGTCATCCCCGAGACCACTAGGAGGAGCAGCTGGAGGAGGCACGTACGTCTCGTGTTGTTCCAGGTATTTGAATTTACCCTGGGTCACCCATTCACGAACAATATCCACATCGTAAGGGAAGAAGACCTTCTGGACCGACTTGATGGCAAACCGAGGGAGGAGACAAATCAACACAGTGATGAGAAGAACCACCCAGAAGGACAAGGAACCATATACTTCCGCTCCTGAATGGTAGAACTGGCCGGACTCAGTGAAACAGGAATAGATACCAGTCCAGGCAAAGATAAGGAGCGAGCTGATAGCGTTAATCAACATGGTCAGCCAGTCCCATCTGTATGTATTCAGGAGAATGTAAGTGTTGCTGGAGACGACGGCAGCACAAGCAACCAGAATTCCCATTCGTGTTCGGTCATTAGTATTCAACCCATTTGCAGTTACGAAATTCGCGGGTTGGTACAGGAGATACGGCATGAAGAAGCAGATAATTGACTGGTACAGACCGTCGGCCATGTACAACCTGGAATTCGTTAATAACTGAAAGAAGGAGAGGGATCAAAAAAGACAAGAGAATCTTGACGTTAACATACCAGAATTTGAGCTGTGACCATTCCTTCCGCTCGATACCTCTCATGTAAAGCTGAGGAACAGCCAGCGACACCTTATCGTCGACGTCTTGATCAAGGATTCCCATGAAAATAACAGGCAATGATGTGAAAACAACGTTGACGAGGACAATGTATGTGTATTCAAACAAATAAGAACCGTCGAAATCGTTGTAAATGCAGTACCAAAAGAGAGTAAACGTCCACACCAAGTTCTATGCGAGTTATTACCCTGAGTTCGAGTTGTGACTTGAATAAATGGTGTCTGGATTAAGTTGAAATCACTTACCTTGTAGAAGAAGTTGGCAATCGTCTCTCCCATACGACGATAGGAGTATCTTCCGTGGACCAAGATGAGCCGTTGGAGGAACCGGAATTGTCCAATGGCATAATCAGCCGACATGGCCGCTTGTCGACCTTCTTCACCAGCGATACCGACACCGACATCCGCTTGCTGAATCATGGTAACATCGTTGGCACCATCACCAACTGACAGAGCCATAATGTTCAGACCATTCTTGACTAGTTTCACAACATCCGCCTTTTGGGCAGGGCTGACTCGACAGCAAAGAACCGACCGGCACTGCTTGCAAAGTAAAAGGAACTTTTGCTTCAATTCATCGGAGAGCATAAGCTTGAGGGAGTCACCGTTGATTACGACGGCATGCGTTGGCGGTGGTGGGGCATGTTCTTTGCGAGCAGCAAGGAGCTCTTCGTCGCTGCCAGTCAAGCCGAATTTCTGCAAATGATGGTCCAATTCTTCCGCAGCCTGTTGCATTTGAGACTCAGGGACATTGAACACAATCAATTCCATATCGTTGTTCAAGAGGTTGCACGAGAAACCGATATTGATAGCTGTCTCAACCTTATCGCCAGTCAGAACCCACAGCTTGATACCGGCATCTGCGAGCAAAGATATAGTATCCGGTACATTATCCTGGAGTCGATCCTCGATAGCAGTTCCACCGATGAGCATAAGGTCCTGCTCAATGGCGCTAGCCACATGTTCGAGCTTCTCCTCACGTTCGGTCAGCGCAGCAGCTGCAATGTCATGTTCCCGGCTCCATGTCTGATACTCTTCTTCATCAATCACCCGGTCTGCAACACAGAGGGTTCGCAATCCTTCACGCGCAAAAACCTCAAGCTGGTCAGCAGTTTTCCGTCTCAACTCCTGTTGCTTCCCATGAGCCAGGCGTGAGTAGATGATGCTGTCCGCTCCCTTGCAGAAAAGTCTGATTGTTCCGTCAGGCATCCGAATAATGGCACTCATACGCTTTCTTGAAGAGTTGAATTCAAGGAGGTTGAGAACGGTGTACGTTCGTTCTTCGCCCATGATATTGAGGATCAAATCATCGCCTGATCTTCCAATAACGGTGAAGCCGCAATCCCGAGCCGCGCATACCAGAGCGGCCTCATCGGGCGATTGTGCCTTGAACTCAATTTGGGGAGGGTCACCGGGGGTTTGTTCAGTGATAACGGTATGGCACACCGCCAAAGCAACCATAAAATGCTCAGCAGCGGCCTTCTGTTTTTCGCCGGATGCGCCATCCAGGTCCGAGACGAATTTGGATGAGACAAAGGTCAGATTTTCGTCACGTAAGTAAGGGTTGTCATGCATCCCGCGAAGCATCCCAAGCATCTTGACGGTATCGGCGGCAACCCTTTCTTGGGCACGCGCAGTTTCGGCCTCCGCATCCCCACCTTCGCGGCGCTTCATACCAGCCTGTGCTTCCGTGAAAGCTTCGCCATATGGGACTCCGCTGATGGTACACTTTTTGAATTCCATGACATTCTGGGTCAGCGTCCCCGTCTTGTCAGAAAAGATGTACTCAATTTGCCCGACGTCATCCGAGATGTTCCAGGATTGGGGAACACAGGCAAGTTCTAGCTTGTCGTAATACATAAAAACATCGCAGTGGATGAAAACAGCCTGGAACGTGCGAACAATTTCCAGCGAGATGTAAAGCGGGATGGGCACCAAGTTCTGAAATAGGACAACGGCAACCCAGAATGTGACAATACCAGTAACTGGCGGGGTGGTGTCTCCAGGTGGCGAGTAATCAAAATAATTTAGTGATTTATCGCTCGAGGCCCACGCACAACCGTTGATGACGCCCATAACAAAACACATGAGAAACAGAATGACGAAGTTATGGATGACGTTCCAGTTCAAGTCCTTGGCGAGTTGCGCCCGTTTGGTTGGTGTTATGCCGGAGTTTAGCATAATCTTGGACTCGGAACCAGTGAAAACGACAACTCCCAAAACCCATTCTGTATTGCGAAGGGAACAGCCACGGAGCAACATGTTGTTGATGGTGATGGGTTCGACCATCTCCTTTCGAGGAGCATCAGGGGATTCCGGATCACGCTGATCCCAGCGGATCGAAGCGTTGTAGGAATACAAATTGGCAGTCGGGGCCTCGCTCTCGATCACAAACTCGGCCTTCTCACAATCCCTCGCATGTCGAACTTGACGACCACAGTTCAGGGCTTGTCGCACTTTTAGGTTGGTCTCCCCATCCAGGTTCTTCGTTTCAACGAAGCACGCGCCATCAAGATCGGAGGTCGACAACACAACGATATCGGCGGGAATCGGATCTTCGTTGTATAAGCGAATAAAGTCCCCAACTTGGACGCTTTTCCAGTAGTCTCGCTTGAACCGGGCCTCATCTGGGGTTTGCTTCGCCGTGTCGAGCACGCTGCCGCCTTTCTTTGGAGGCGTTGCAACGGGCGAAGGAGAGGCCCTCGGATCGCGAGCAGCCTTATCGGGATGAAGGAATTTGATTCCCTGTTCCCCATTGGAATTAGGCCACTCCGGGCGCGCCTCGGGGTTGGGCGATGGAACGGGGGTCATCTGGATAGCATCATGGTCGCCACCTTGATAAGGGTTTGACAAATCGCGCTGTGAATATACTGAAGCCCGTGGAGTGGCTGTTGTCATGAAAGAAGCACGTCTGCCTTCTTCCGTTTTCAGTTGGATGCCTCTCTGCTTGTTGATGAAATCCCTAGAGAATCTGTACGTGGCGACAGTCGCGCGAGTACATGCTTTCTTGATTTGTCGCCATAATGAGATGTTATCTTCGGTCGAATTGACATTGGTCCATTGCACTAAGCGGTATACCGGCGAATTATTCAATTCGTTGTCGAGTACCGTACGTCGCCAGTCTTCGATAGCATCCTTGATGGCAGTGGCCACGATAATGACAATCAGGGGGACGGCGTTCAGAGCAGGGTTGTTGGCGCCAAAGATGGAGGGAATCTAAAGCCACAAATCATCAGCGCTGCAAAGATAAAAGAAGAACATTGCCAAAGGAATAGAGCAGAAGCCATACGTTGAGAAGAACAACAAGCAGGAAATAGATGTTAGCAATGTTGTGGAACTGCAACCAGATGTTCTTGGGAACGAAAGTCAGTGGGGTATATTTTGCGGTTCGAATCTTGTTTCTCGGATAGTTGTTATTGGGGAAAACATCCTCGTCTCGTTCAGCTTCGGGAATCGGGATATTGAAGTAGACTCGTCGACTCGGACCCTTTTCTTCGCCCTCCCCAGGGTTGGTTGGGCCTTCAGTAGCGGGGGACTTGCGTTTCTCATCCTTCAAATCCGAGCGCCTGTGTAAGCGATCCATGATGGAAACTCTCTTCTTCACACCTCCGGGGGCATTGATCCGCGTTGTAGCCCATCGTTGGCGTTTCGTCGGCTTTGAGATCTGGCTTCCCAAGTCGCGATTGTTGCCGGCCGGATCGTTGGAAGGCTCGTTATTCATGGCGCCGAAATGCACTGAAGACATTTGTACGGCTTATCTGGGCCCTCACAAGGGCATTAAAATTCGAAAGCAAAAGGGTAACGGTGTGGATATCTAGAAACATCCGCTCCAAGTAAGCCGGACCCTGACAGTGCAGCCGTCCGCGAAATGCCTGGCCTTTCTCCTTTCTTTTTTTTTTTTCCCCCCTTTTTCTTATTTTCCCTTTCGTTTTCAGATTGTTTCGAATGGGTTGGGGATGGCAATGGAATCCGGAGAGGTTAGGCCGCGAAAACGTAATCCATGCAAATAGTGAATCGCGACGGAGGCGATGATCGATTCGAGTAGCGTCGAAGTTGAGAGCCCGTCAGTTGTCGAGGAAGAAGAAGAGATCTATACAAAGAGTGTTTATTTCTCCAACCGTTGTCCCAGACAATAATGACTAGATGGTGGTGGTTCAATCGTTGTTGGCAAGGGAGTGGTGATGAAAGGACCGAGGACGGGAAGACGAAATGCAACATGGGGGCCAAACATCAGCAACCAGAAAATTTATGTCTGCCTGGAGAAAACGGGAGGGAAATGGGTACTTTATATTGTATTATTCATACACTTCATGCACAGCTATTTTACCAGCGAGGATCTGATGGTCGGTTGGGCACTAATACTCCCGCTTCCTCCGCGGGTCCTGAGACGGCGAACATCGACCAGCGCTTGTTAGAGTCCCACAAGCCCGAACCTCTGCTGCGTCACTCAAAGAGATTGCGACTTTGATTAGAGTATGGAAATATACTAGTGTTGTTCTAAGTATGCATTTGTTTGTATCTGTCCGGGTAGCTAGTTTTATATAGTTTCCAGACGCACCTAATATCCCTTGGGCCTGCCTCGTAGATATTGTATACAAGGTATCTATAGCAAGATACTTAAGCTACTGGGATATAGCCGCCTTATGCCATCAACATCGACAACAACACGGGAGTTTGTTAGCTGAGCGTGGACCACTCTTAAAGTGTTACATAGTTATCTTAGGTCGCTCGTTATTCTTACAGCTCATAACTCAGGATTTATTCATAGGCAGTAATTTACTTTACTACTCTTCACTATTCTCCCCTTAGAGTAAAGTAGTTGGAGGCCCAGCACCAGTCACACTAATTTCCTCGGAAATTGCCGCTATATCGGCACGCAGTTAAAATAACTTATATCAAACCTTTACTGCGTGTCTGCTTATATAGAGGTCTCTGCTTCTTCTATCTAGCTAAGGTATACGACTAAATACATAAAAAGGGGTAAATGACTAAACTAAATTGAGAACATCAGAATATCAAATGACCGAGCGGATGCTGAATAAAATGAGATTCTAGCGGTATCCTAACATCAACAAATGCTCATCCTGATAATAGCTGGTATTAACATCACCATTCATCTATCAAGAACCTATAGTAGGAAAGCAAACGACTTTTCTTATCTCCACACAGCGCGCAACTTACCCTCACAGTCAGTCTAAGCAAGATAAAGTATGCCAAAAAGACAGTTACCCATATCAGTCTCACAGGCGCCAGTATATTTATTTTTAGAGATTTGGAGCGCGACAACCATAAGGATAAATGACCGTGCAAGTACTCGCAGGGGACTACAACCTCAAACCACCTACTCTTAGATAACGCCAGCAACAACCACAATCCGAACCGCAGAATAAAGCCTTTGGATTCTCTGGATAAACAAAACCATAGTTTTACTATTATTAATCACAGAGTCCACCAGGATAACAGTGTCACTGTGATTAGTATAGTACTGCTTAACATCATCTAGCTGATTCGCGTGCAGAAAAGTGGCCAGCGGGAAGACCTTATTGACCCCTTATGCCATAGGCTCGCCGGCCCTCACCAGCGCCACAATTAAGGTTCGCCTCTCCCCACGCAACCGGAACCCAGTTGTTTCCTTTGGAAGCCCATCTGGTTCGCAGCTGGTCTGTGCACACGAGATACTTCGCGTATGCACGGGCCAGCTGTACTACTGGATGTAGATCACTGGTATCCTTTATTTAAAAGATGCCTACGTCGACATGTAATCCCGACTTTCATCTGCAATCAAAATGTTCTTTCAACCCTCGCTGATATTCTTCCTGAGCACGCTGCTCCTCGGGGCAACGACTGCTCTCGAATGTTCGCCGGCCTCCATCCCCCAGCCTGACGTACTCGGAGCGACCATCCTTGACCTTCAAGCTAGTGAAGCCCACAACTACAGCGCCTATGGTCTCGGTCCAGGATCGAACGACGGCGGTCGATACACGGTCAGCTTCTGCCATGTCACTGTCGTTCACACCCATCCTGGCTGGAACGATACAGTCACCACGCAAGTGTGGCTCCCCCTGAACGACTGGAATGGGCGATTCCAAGGCCTGGGAGGTGGTGGCTACAGCACCGGCCTTGGGCCAATCTATCTCACGTATGCAGTTTCCCAGGGCTTTGCAGCGGCGTCCACCGACGGAGGAGTCCCCCAGCCACCTGGGGCCATTACAACCATCGCAACAGATCTGTCGTGGGCACTGAGCAGCGAGGGCAATGTCGACTGGTTTCTGCTTGAAAACTATGCATACAAGGCGACAGGCGATATGGCCGAGATCGGAAAGCAAATCACCCAGTCCTACTACGGCAGATTGGCAGAGTACTCTTACTTCAACGGCTGCTCCGGTGGTGGACGGCAGGGTCTCGCCATGGCGCAGCGGTTCCCAGATGTCTTTGACGGAATCCTTGCTGTCGCCCCTGCTATCAATATCGAGACCTTTATCCCCGCCGCCTTCTGGCCGACACTGGTCATGCACCTGGATGGGGTGTATCCCTCGCCCTGCGAAGTAGACGGGTTCGTCAGCGCTGCAATCAAGGCCTGCGACGGGCTCGACGGCGTCGAGGACGGCATAATCAGTATGCCTCATCTGTGCAACGTGACTGCTTTCGACTTCATCGGACATAACTACACCTGTAACGGAACCCAGCACTCCCTGTCATCCTCCGGCGCAAAGGTCGTTCATGCGGCCTGGTCGGGCTCTGGGAAGAAGGGCTATCCAGGTCTAAACAAAGACGCGGCTCTTAGTTCGTCCTCTATCACCACGGAGTGCTCGGGGAACAACACCTGTCACAGCCCCGGAATCCCCCTATCCGGGAACTGGATCTCGTACCTTGTAGCCAAGGATCCAACCCTGGCCCTTGCCGACATGACTGAAACCGAATTCTTCCAGTTCCTTGCGGAGTCAAAGACAAACTACGCATCAATGCTCGCCGCAAACAACCCGGACGTATCCGAATTCAACGCCAACGGCGGGAAAATGATCGCCTGGCAGGGCCTCGCAGACGAGGTCATCCCACCGGGCGGACTGGTCGATTACTACAAGCAGGTGCTCGAGCAGGACTCCATGGCGCAGGATTTCTTTCGATACTTCCAAGCCCCCGGGGTCGGCCATTGCTATGGAGGGCCGGGATCGGTTCCGAGCACAGCCCTAGCTCAGCTCATGGATTGGGTGGAAAGGGGGATTGCGCCGGATACATTGCATGCTACTCGAGGTAGTAACAATACTTCGCGAGATTTGTGCCCGTATCCGCTGCAGCAGAGATATATTGGTGGGGATCCGAGGAATGCTACCTCGTTCACTTGTTCTGAGGCTGTTTAGTCTGGCCGGGCCTTGAGAGAAGCTGCTGTCCTGGTCGAGAGAATTGTACCTGAATAGTGAATACTAATATTCAGCATTGTTCGTTTGCACATTAATGTTTATATAGTTAGAGACGTCACCTCAATTCCATTCAGTTGCCGCCTGCTATCTCTAGACGCGATAAATTAGCGAAATCCATCTTGTTAGTGATGGAGTTCACATACCGGACCTATATTTATAGGTTTGAATTAAATATAGGTGGTAAAGAGAATTTCTTCATTAGCAGTGGGGTGTGTCGACTACAGTAAAATAGACATTATAGAGGTAGAGCATCGCTTATGTTTATATTCTCAGTATTCAGGTCCATAATCAGTGACTAACGCTGGTTATATATAACTATACGTCTTTACAAAGCAGCGGAGTACCCCAGAGCAATAAAGTGAAGATTGCCTTCGCTTAGATAACTATGTTGAGAATATGGACTCTCCAGGTCAGTCAACCTCCGCATTTACTGCGAGTCCCCATGAGCATCATCTCAGTTGGTGTGGTGGTGGAGGGGCATAAGCAGCCGTACCAATACGCTCTTGGCACTGTGCTCGTCTCGAGGCGTTCTCGACACGGCGCATCTCCACTGGCCCCCGCTGGTGCGACAGCCACAGCTCCGTGATAGTTTCCAGTCCGCCATTTAAACCCCGCCGAGGGGCGGCGCCCTGGGGAAAGCTGTCAGGCGGCCAGCTATTCTTTCTTTTCCTCACACACCACAACCATGGCGTCCCTCGCAAGCGGCGCAGCCCGAACCGCAGCGCTCAGGAAAGCCTTCGCCCCCCTGCGACAGCATTCTTCGCGGACTCTGGCCACTCGTGCAACCTCTTACACACTCAACACCGGAGCCAAGATCCCAGCTCTCGGCTTCGGAACATTCCAGGACGCTGAATCCCAGGAACAGACCGTCAGCCGCGCCTTGCAGAAGGGCATGCGCCTGATAGACACAGCCCGGGTTTACGACGTCGAAGAGCAAGTCGGAAAGGGAATCAAGAAGAGCGGTATCCCCCGTGAAGAGGTTTTCCTCGGCACAAAGCTGTGGTGCAATGACTACCATCCTGACGACGTGGAGCGTGCTTTGGACGACTCTCTGCGCGACCTGGATACCCCATATGTCGACCTTCTGCTGATGCACTACCCCTGCACTTTCAAGCGCGGACCCGACCGATTCCCCCGCGATGCCGAGGGCAGAATGATCCACGGCGAGACGGCGTTTGTCGACACATGGAAAGCGATGGAGAAGTTGACCAAGACCGGCAAGGTCAAGGCCATTGGGGTTTCGAACTTTAGCAAGGGCGAAATCGAGGCGCTGATCAAGGAGTCCTCGACGGTGAGTGGACACCTACGGTAGCCTAGAGGCCTGCACAAGATTTGTGAGGCTAATTGATATTATTTTTCTTCTTTCAGGTTCCCGCTGTTCATCAAATGGAGGTCCATCCCTATTTACAGCAGAAGGGATTCAACGAGTGGCTGAAGGCAAAGGGCATCCACGTCGTCCAGTTCAGCCCTCTGGGCAACATGAACGACTTCTACCGCCAGACCGGATGGTCCAAGGAGATTGCGCATATGATGCGGGTCATCGACCAGCCCCTGCTGAAGGAGATCGGCGAGAAGTACGGCAAGACCCCGGTGCAGGTGGTGCTTGCATGGGGTATCAACAGCGGTCGCTCTGTCATCCCCAAGAGTGTTGTCGACTGGCAGATTGACCAGAACTTGGAGGCAGATTTCGAGCTGCAGCCCGAGGACATGGCCCAAATTGCAACTTTGGACGCGAAGGCTCGATTCAATGACCCTAGCTTTGACTACGAGTGGCGGTTGTACAGTGACCTGGAGGGTATTGAGGGTACCATGAGAGGCAACACGCACTAGCTGCTTTTTATAGACATTGGAAAATTATGAATACAATAAGTTAATAAAATCTGCCAAATGCATTCTTTCCACAACTTTTGGTTAATAGCATTCGTTGTACGAATAACGCTCTGTAGGAGGAATAAATCGAAGAAGCTCAACATTGGTTGGGTCAGTCCGTGTGCCACTTTTGTATGAATGTGATGTAACTGCCAGGCTGCCAGTTGGTACTATTGAGGAATCCTATTGTTATTAATAATATTATTATTATTATTATTAAAGGAGGAGTCCGTTGCAGCTGGGATTAGTCTTCCCATTCTTAAATGCACGGAGGGCGAAAAGTAGGCATTTCTTACTCGCAATATCGGGCCAAGCTTGCTCCAAATAAAGGAAGACTGCGTTATCATATCCATGCTATGATACATGTTGGCATATAATGCATATAGAAAAACGGCGAAATAACAACTAGTGGGGTACGTGACGAGTATATATTTCTATATCATTTTCAACTTAAGGCAAAGTAAATCCACCATCCACGACTATATTCGAACCTGTCATATAACTCGACGCATCCGAAGCGCAGAACAGGTAAACCTAAAGGACCCAACCCATGTTAATCTAAATTCAATTTACAAAGGACTTTCGTCGTTACTCACTCCCTTGAGTTCATACGGCGACGCAAACCGACGAGCCGGAATCTGAGCCAACCACTTGTCGAGCATCTCCTTGGACGCATACTCCATGATCTGAGTCTGTGTGTAGCCCGGCGAGACGCAGTTGACACGGCAAAAGTCTACCCACTCCACGGCGAGTGACTTGGCCAGTTGCAGCACTCCGGCTTTTGATGCATTATACTGTGGCAGAGTATCGGCTGAGATTAGTCTAAAATCATCCCCCAAACACCGTGGTTGACGATTTATGCAACGCAGGAAAAAAAAAAAAAAAAAAAAAAAGATACATACCGAAGCCTGTCGTTGGGGGGTGTTCACAAGTGTCGCGCTGACTGAGGCTGTGATGACCACATTTCCGAAACCCTGTTTCTTGAAGACTCTTGCAGCAGCCTGCGCAGTATAGAATGCACCATTGACATTGACGTTCATGATTTCCTGGAACTCCTCGGGGGTGTACTCCTCGGCCGCATGCTCGGAGCAGATGCCTGCGTTGGCTACAATCACATCCAGCTTGCCAAAGTCCTGGACGATCTGGTCAATCGCTGCGGAGATTTCCTTCGGCACTGTGACATCGGCCTGGTAGGCGCGAGCTTTCGTCTTGTATTCCGAAGCGATATTTTCCGCCGTCTTGACAGTGGTTGTCGTTGTGCGGTAGAGAAGGGCAACCTTGATAGGGGTTGTCAATTACTGATAGGACATGCGTCGCATGGTAGGTACGAGTTATTAGCATACCTTGGCCCCGGCCTCAGCGTATGCAGTAGCCACAGCTAGACCAATTCCTCGCCCGCCGCCTAAGCAGTGTCAGCTAAAAGACCTCTACTCGAATCAAAGGATCCAACATACCGGTAATGGCGACAACCTTGCCGGTCAGATCGAAGAGCTTTTGCACGGGGGCATCATTGGGTTTAGAGAGGACCATCTTGAAAAGGAAAGTGCCAAAAGATTTAACAGTTAGTAGGTTAAAACTCTAGAAATAGAGTTGGATGTATTTATATTCCAATTGCTTTCTCGATTATTCTCGTTCTCGTCGTCTATAAACTTAGTATGGAGCCCTAGGTGAAGGCTTATACCACATCCCGATGTGTGCAGGTCTGAGATCGCCGTCTCGTGCATATACTCCGTCTGGATGCGCCTCGTCTCGAGGGGCCCCACCACCGCTGTCTCTCTAGAGCTCTGGACCCGAAGGATATCATCAACTCCCGGACGAAGAGTATACACAAATCGAAGTATGGGTGCGAGGCAAGTAGATATTATTGGTTTTGAATGCACCTAAAAGGCCGGCTGAGTTCTTGAAGCCGCTGGCAACCCGCTCTATTCTCACCTTGAACGATCTCCCTGCTGTTCCTGCCCGATATACTTATAAGTTTCACCTGTGTACCTCAATCCTTACCTCGGGTTTCCTCGAGCTCGTCTTGAGCGCGATACAGTCAGTTTCAACCACGGAGATCACTACAATAGAGTCGAGGAAGGAACGGGCAGTGCCCGTGCCTGTGTCATTGACCGTACCGGCAACAGAAAAGGAGTCCCGCAGTAACTGCAGCGTGACCTACAAGCACGGTTATGTAGTATCCGTGGCAACTGGGCTTTTGACGTTGATTGGCCTGGAAGACCTTGATGGAGATAACTTTGTTAGACTTTGCGGCATCAATGGCAATGTTAGTTTTCTTCTCGGTTCTTCCCTGCTCTTGCACTACAGGCAGGCTAACGCGTAAATTCCTCAGGATGGGGTATATCTCAGTCCAGGCAAATGCGTGGGGCCACTAAGTGGGAAGGCTGCTGCTGAATTAGGCCTCTCGCCCGGCATTGCGGTTGGCAGCGGTGTCATTGACGCCTACGCAGGCTGGATTGGCACTCTCGGTGCAAAAGCTGACCTTGGACTCGCCGACGCGACGGACCAGAAGGAGCATGTCTCGCATCGGTTGGCGGTGGTGGCCGGCACCTCAACATGCCATTTGGCCATGCCGGACGGTGAACTGTTCGTCCCTGGGGTCTGGGCCCGTGCCGGGATGTTCTCTTCCCCGGTACGTATCTTGCCGAAGGGGGCCAGTCGGCGACGGGTGGGCTCATCCGACATGTTGTTGACAGCCGCCCAGCGTACTAGGCAGCAAAAGCGGCAGCCGAGAAAGCTGGCGTGCATATCTACAGTTTCCTAAACGAGTATCTCCGTAAAGAAGCCACGCGGGCCCAGCTGGCCAAACACTGCTTTTTCTATGGCGACCTATGGGGAAACCGGTCTCCTATTGCAGACCCGCAAATCAGCGGCACAATCATCGGATTAAGAAGTGATCAGTGACTCAAGAACCTTGCCCTCCATTATTACGTCGTCTTGGAGTTTATCGCTCTGCAAACACGTCAGATTGTCGACACGATGAACAAACGCGGGCATCAAATGTTGACAGTCTTCATGCCCGGCTCCCAGGCGCAGAATGACATCCTGGTCCACTTGATAGCTTCTGCTTGAAAAGTGCCGGTTGTACTTCCCGAATACGTCCATGCTGCTCTCTGCCATGGTGCGGCGATGCTCGCGGCTATGGCCGCCACAAATGGCTCGGGGGCGAAGTCGAAGAAAATGGATCAACTGTGCAGACCTGGCCCACGCCTGGACCCTACAGCTGATGCGGACGAGCAACGGCTTCGCCAGGCCAAGTGTGAAGTATTCCTGGACATGTGCTTCAAGCAGCGTGAGTACCGGGAATTGGTAGATAGGCGACTCAACGGAGCAGCATAGGAAACCATGATAATTGAATATTGTAATGCATGGAACAAGCATAGTTGGGCTAGTAAGCGCACCTCACGATTGCCGCAGAAATGTCCGACATTCGGTGCGCCGTGCGCATGATCTCGGATTGCCGTTGCGATAATATGAGTCTCCGCGAAGTTTACGGCCGGAGCTCACCCTCGGGTATCCTCCGCATCCCCGGAAAACCATCCGATGGACGGCCCAATGGCGGTGCAGCAATGGGCGGATGCGACCAGGTTTCCATTCACATCCCATGCCCCCGAGGCGAGCATCACTCGACGCGAGCATCCCCTTGTCGACCCCAAGTGACTCCACATCTGCCATCCCCATTGTCTGATCCGGGGCATCCCATCCCCAGTTTTGCAGCATGAATGGACGAATCCGGGGCGTCCATGGTCTTGCCCATGTGTATATCCTGCCCCCGATGTCCCCTATATGATGATACGTCCGACCACCCCCAGGAGAGCATCGATCGCATTGCTCCCTTGCCTTCTTCTTTTCTTCTTTTCTTTTGACTGCCAGCCTGCCGTATCTTCTTTCCACGTTGCATGATGTTCGGAAAGTTCAGTGACGAGCGGGCGAAATGGAAGATCGCCGCCAAGCTGGAGAAGAGATCACTGTTGATAGCAGTTAACCTCCTCGCGGGTCTCGCCATCTTTTTCTTCGGTGAGCCCCCCTAGCAAATGATTCCGTGATATCCATGTCAGCTGGAAATGACTCGTGCTGATGGATGAACCACACAGGTTATGACCAGGGTATGATGGGTGGAGTCAATGACTCCAAAGCGTACGTGGATCAAATGGGATTGGGATACAAGGAGAATGGGAGGATCGTTGTCACCAACACTCTGCTGCAGGGAGGCATCGTCTCGGTCTACTACCTAGGGACCCTGGTTGGATGCTTTCTCGGCGGTTATGTCAGTGATAAATACGGCCGAATCAACTCCCTCGCGTTTGGTGCTGTCTGGGGGATCATCGGCGCCGCGCTCCAGTGCACCGCAATCAACCCAACGTGGATGATCGTGTCTCGTCTGATCAACGGCATTGGAACCGGCGTGCTGAACGCTACGGTCCCTGTGTACGGCTCCGAGCTTGCCGACTACGAATCCCGTGGCATGTTCATTGCCATGGAGTTTACCCTGAATATTGTCGGGGTGGTGGTGGCTTACTGGCTGGGATTCGGGCTCAGCTACATCAGCAATGGCACATCTGAGTTCCAATGGCGGTTCCCTGTTGCCTTCCAGATAGTCATGCTGCTTGTCCTTGTGACAACGTGCTGGTTCTTCCCTGAATCCCCCCGTTGGCTCTGCATGATGGGCCGTCGCGACGAAGCACTCTACGTTCTCAAGCGTCTTCGTGGGTCCGCGAACGAACATTCAGCCATGCAAGAAATGCGGGAGATTGAGTCTATCGTCGAGCTTGAGCATGAATCAGGGCAAAACGTCACCTATTTCCATATGCTGTTTGGCATTGGCGACGGAGATTTGCACATCGCGCGCCGTGTGCAGCTAGTGATCTGGCTACAGATTCTGCAAAGCTGGTCGGGGATCGCAGGCGTCACCATGTACGCCCCAAGTATGTTGACGGACTCTCTACGCTTCTCCCTTCAAGTGCTAATGGGCTTGCAGCCATTTTCAAAATAGCCGGGTTCGATTCCCAAAAGACAATGTGGATCTCGGGATTGAACAACATCTTCTACGCGTTCGCAACCCTTCTCTGTGTCTTCACGCTCGACCGCATCGGTCGTCGCTGGACGCTCTGGTGGGGAGCGGCAGGACAAGCAATTGCCATGTTCGCTGCAGGGGGTCTCGCTCGTGCTGGGGTAGACCATCCCGACAACCAGGGCCCGTGGGGTATTGGCGCAACTTCCATGGTTTATCTATACACGTTTGTCTTTGGTGCTACGTGGCTCACTGTTCCGTGGCTGTACCCAGCAGAGATCTTCCCGCTGAAGGTGCGAGCCAAGGGTAATGCCTGGGGTGTTGTCGGCTGGAGTTTGGGTAATGGGTTTGTTAATCCCTCCTCACCCCCCTTTTCTCTTCTCTCTGGAGCATAGGTGCTAATATGGTAGATCCCTGACCCTGGCGCTCCCTTACATTTTCGGCTCGATCGGCGAGAACACCCTGCACGTATTCGGTGCTGTCAACCTTATCAGTATCCCCATCGGTGAGTCTGCTCTTTTCTCCTTTCTCTGTAACAAAAAAATAGATATATTATAAATAATCACTATTTCCTTCCTTCTCTCGGTGCTCGCTAGCTAACAAAGAAACCCCCAGTCTGGGCTCTCTACCCCGAATCCAGCCAGCGCACACTCGAGGAAATCGATCTGCTCTTCGCGGCCAAGGCTCCCTGGGTCTGGGTAGCAGAGTCCAACTTTGCCAGGCTTATGGCCGAGAATCCAAACTTCGGTGCCGCTCGTCACGGCGGGAAGATCATCAGCGATGCGGAGAAGGCATGGAATGCTCAGTCGGAGCATGAAGAAACGGTTTCTGTCTAGCAAGGACGTGGAATATGGAAAGGCTCTCTCTCCCGTTACACTATTAGACTGTTGCTGCGTATAGGACAATGAAGCGAAGACGTTTTGTGTTTTTGAGTCTGTACACTTATCAACTGGTATCAATGGGACATATATGTTTGGATATTCAAAAGAGAAGAATTCCAAATAGGAGTTTCTTTCAACAATCTAAGTGTTCTACTATAGGCAACTGAACTCTGCTTGAGTCTCATCTGATGAGATGCGCGGAATAGATATCGGATGGGACGTTGGAAAGGACTGTCTGTGGTGCACGAAGCAACATACAATATAAGCCTGTCAGCGGTATTACATTATTAGCTGCAACCAACAGGGTCTTCCTAAGCAACATCTATCCAAAGCCGAAGTATATTTGGAGCGTAGCCAGAGCTTTTCGGATATCCAGTGTCAAATGTATATCAAAGCCATGGGCGAAGAAACCATTAGAAAGAGTGGCCATTGAAGCTCAGGACAGTCACAAATTGCCATTCAACTGAGATTAGTGAAGCACGTGGGTATATATATATATATAGATCTTACGAAGTTGTACAAGGACCATTGATATTAGTCACGTAATAGGAAAATTCTATTGAACTAAGAAACATATTTACATTCGCATGTAGAAATGAAACCCATGCGGGGGATGTCTATCCTTTTTTTCTTTTTTCTTTTACTTAGCAAACTGCAATATGTTAGTATATATAGAGTCAACTCAAGCGTTAGCAACCGAAAAGAGCTTACTGCCAATCACACCGTTCACGGGGATATCAATAGAGGTTGTGTAGCTGGCGGCGTCGCTGAGGAGGTACACGTAGGCACCGCCTAGTTCCTGCACCTCTGCTAAGCGAGGGAATCCACCATAGTACTTGAGCTGCTGCTCCCAGTCAGGCTGCTGAGGGACCCAGTATGTCATGGCAGTCTTGACTAGGCCAGGGGATACACTGTTAACACGGATACCGTACTGCGCCCACTCCATTGCCAGGGTGTGGGTCATGTTGCGAACACCGGCCTTTGATGCACCATAGGGAGTGGAGGGGACGCGCTGTAGGTGCAAAGTATTAGTAGCTGTTAGAAAAGCAACGCGAATTTATGCTTATTCATACCTTGTTGGGTCGGTAAGAGGCCATGGAGGCTGTGAAGACAACAGAACCCTTGATTCCGAGCTTGATGAAGGCACGGGCAGCGGCACGCGCGGTGTAGAATGCACCGAAGAGGTTGACGTTGAACAGGGTCTCAATATCCTCCTTAGTGAACTCAAGGGCGGCCTTGTGGTGGGTACGCCCGGCGTTGACCACCATGCCGTGGAGAGCACCGGTCTCTTCAATGATCTTATCAATTGCAGCAGTGATGGTTGATTCTTCCGTCACATTGGCAGTAACAGCGAAGAGCTGGTCGGGGAAGCGCTTGGATACGGCAGCGAACTCGTCCCCTGTCTCACCAATATCGATGGAGTAGACCTTTGCTGCGCCGTTGGAAAGACAGCACTCGGCAATTCCGAGACCGATTCCGCGGTTGGCACCGGTGACTATGTAGACGGGACATTAGTTAACGCTTTGTCGCACCTCCCATGCTACCCTCGGTGTACATACTAGCTATGATTTTTCCACTGAGACCGACCTGGGTCTGAGGGGCGTTGTCCGCCCGGACCCCAGCCGAATCTGTCGCGGAGGGAGCCATTGTGATGATGATGACGATGGATGGTGGTGATATGGAAGCAGGCGAGTACGAAGCAAACACGGATGATTTTAAAGAGGAAGACGCAATGTATTTTATAAACGACAGAAGAGCCAACTCCTGCGCTGCCCCTCCCTCTAACCCCTCCTCCGCGTCAACAAAGGCCCATCTTCATGGGACAATCCTCGGGTCGGGGCATACGCATGGCACAACCGGTCCACTCTCTCAGTGGTAGTGCCTCGAGACGGCAAAGACCTCTGCAGCAAGCGCCCCCGAGACGACACAGCGTGATCCACTCTCCGACTCCATCATTGCGGGACTCGGGGAACAAGAAGCCCAGACTAAAAATGCGGCGAGGGCAACTTTCGGGGAGAGCTTTAGATGATTATCGCCTTCTCTTATCACCTACTCGAGACAAGAATTCTGACTTCCTCCAACCCTCCCCTTTGTCCCACTCCTTGCCCTCTTTTGCTTTTCTCTCGTCGCCGCATCCACAATGGCCGCCCTGCCCGCCTGGAATTTGCTCAAAGGCAAGACTGCCGCCATCACCGGTGGCACCACTGGAATTGGTCGCGCCATTGTTTTGGCATACATCACGCAAGGATGCAATGTCGCCGTCAATCACCTGGGTTTTGCGCAGGATGAGACGCACCGTCGCAGCCTTCTCGAGGAGGTCAAGGCGATCAAGAGCAAGGGTATCAAGGCGGGCGAGATCCTGGAGCTCCCCGGCGACGTGACAAACCCCGATACCAGCACCAACCTGGTTAAACAGGCCGTGTCGCAATGGGGCAAGCTTGATATCTTTGTCGCCAATGCGGGTGTCTTCAAGGAAGCAGAGTTCCTCAAGTTAGTAACTTGGCTAAGCCCAGACCGAGCACTTCCTCGTCGCGAAAAGCCAAATGCGCTAACACGATACCTACCAGGATTGAGCCGTCCCTCCTTGATCACAGTGTTGACGTAAACGTCAAGGGCTGCTTCTATTCCTGCCAGGCTGCCGCTCGCCAGATGGTGGAGCAAGGCCATGGCGGTTCTATTATCGGTATTTCCTCCGTCAGCGCTCTGGTCGGCGGCGGCTTCCAGACGCATTACACCCCTACAAAGGCTGCCATCCTTTCTATGATGCAGTCCATGGCAATTGCCCTTGGCAAAGACAAGATCCGATGCAATGCCCTCATGCCTGGTACCATTGCTACTCAGCTGGCCGACCACGACATGAAGAATCCTACTAAGAAGGCTGCGCTTGAAGAGCGCATTCCTCTTGGCCGTATCGGCGACCCGGAGGATATGGCAGGCCCGGCGGTCTTCCTGGCCTGTGAGGAGATGAGCCGTTATGTGAACGCCACGGGATTGCTGGCTGACGGTGGAATGTTCAGTAAATTGCAGTAGTTTGTTGGGGTGTCAGCGTTTTCTTTGCATATAATTGATATCGAATAGACATAGAGGGTTGAATTCGGCCAAAGATGTTTTATGCTTCCATAATTCAGCTGGACGCTGTGATGAGAAGTTTGCTACTCCTAAGACTTGACAAGAAAAAAAGGACCAAGCAAAGTAAATTAGGTCAAGTTCTGGAAACATAGTCTACGTAGAGCAATCCATGACGTACTGGTCGAAGCTCACATTTGATCTCCTGGTGAGAAAAGTTTAATTATTCGAGTATTTATGTACAATTTCAGTCCCATTTATGCCTTACCCGCAGACCGGGAGATCTCCATCCATTTGATGGTCAGATCCGCCACCTTCTGAATACCCTCCTCAATAAGCTGAGTGTGCGGCATCTTGTCCACGTTTGCCCGAAGATGGTCATAGTAGTCGTCAACACAAGCCGGTTACCATTGATCTTAGTGACACCCGCAGCCACGCAGCGCTTCATCAGCTCCGGGGCAAACCCGTTGGTGCCGTGCAGAGCTAACTTGATTCTACCGTTCGCCTGGGTGCGGACATTCTGAAATTAATCATAAATATATTAGTCGAACAGATATCATAAAATATGGCAGACTCTTTTCTTTTTTTTTTTTTTTTTGCAGTGATGGCGTACCCAAGGGCTCACTTGAAGTATGAAATGCTGAGTAGTCAATATTAACATAATTCCCGGGTGCCCTAGCCATCCGTGCACTCCCTGTCAAATCTAGATGCTTGGTCAACTTCAAAGTACTATTCCATGTAACCATAAGTTATTTAATGTGAATTATTGATGAATTTTTGGATACGTATAACAGTGAGCAAGGTAGTTGGCCGAAATTTCCAGTGGTTGGCCTCTGCTGTGGCGATCTACCTTATTGTCATGACTTGGCTTGGGACTTGCCATCAAATGCCATATATTTCCAACATGGTACTTTTAATCAGCCAGGTTTGCCCCAAATGCCCGACTCTAACTCCAGCCACATATACCACAACAACCGGGCTTTCCATATAAGCTCGTATACCTTTCGTACAATGTCCAGGGTTCTTCCATCCCTCTCTTACGCCTACGATGGGTGGAAGTAGCTCTCTGGTCTACAAGGCACTTCTTCTCAAGGCAGGAGAGAAAAGGAAGCAAGAAGCAGATCTGAGAAGACAGGCAGAGGAAAGAGAGAGGCAGGAGAGGGAGCGCAACCGACCGGACGAGCCGCTTGTGAGTGATATCCAAGACAGGGCAAATTGGACAGCAATTGCTCTGCATTTATTATGTAGAGAGAATAGAAAGAGAACATCCCCGCGTATACACTATTTATATGGGGCGTTGCTCTCTTCGAGAACGCTTTTGTGACGTCATGGGAGCGGTACCAGGAATCAAAGCAAGGTTAATATGAGCGTGAAGGGTAAGCGCGTAGATAGCAAAGCTCTGAACTGGCGTCATCAGGGAGCCAATTATGTTGCGGTTACCCAAACAATAGACGGGGTCAGGCGGGCGGGGCGGGGCTGTTGTTGTTGTAATTCAAGAACTAGCGACAATGACGTCAAGAGTGAGTGATGGTTATCATAAGCGCAGCGGTTTTCTTCAATGTGCATGCAGCATTATGCGACGACATTATGCGACGACACATCCCTCGATGATTCCTCCTACGCCACATACTACCAGCATGGCCTCAGAAAGTCCCGGGCAGACAGACGACATGGCACAGACAGCCTACAGCCTGGCGAAAGAGCGCGATTTCTACAGGTCAGCTGCATCCGCCTGCAATTTTGGGGTTTGGGCCTACACGAACTAACTCACCAAGATATCTACCTCGCGACAAAGCTGCATACCCGTTCGCTCCATTTGATGAGGCTAGCCAAAGGACCTCTGTTGTGATCCCTTCGCGGGATTACGTATTGACGTCCCTTGCTCAACTTGGTGCTGTGAAACTACGTGCCGAACGGGCAATTATCTCGCTTTTCGGGCCGACCCATCAGTATATCCTCGCCGAGGCGACCAGTGCCGGTTCTCTAGGCCCAGATCAAGATAATGACTTGCGGTTAGGCTGCTGTATTATACCTAAAGAAACTGGTATCTGTATGGGTATTGCAAACCTGCCGCTGGCAAATCCTTCAAAGAATGATGACTCTGCCATTATTGCGGACGGCTGCGCGCTGGTCATGTCAGACATGAAGGAAAGAAATGAGGAGGAAGTGCATAAGAAATACAGTCTTGTAAATAGGATTTTGAACGCAAGATTCTGCGCCGGGGTTCCGATTATTGGACCCAGAGGAAACACAATCGGGTCCTACTGTGTCTTCGATACCCATCCCCGACAGTCTGGAGTCGACGAAGCGTCAATAATCTTCATGAAACAGATGGCGACGGCTATCATGGATTATTTGGACACGTTGCATTTGAGATACCAGAATACGCAGGCCAAGCAGATGATTTTGGGCCTGGGGAGTTTTATTGGGGGTAGGACCACGCTCCGCGATTCATGGCTAGAGTCCCATGACCAGGATGTTGTGACTGAGAAGTCGGGGAGCACTGTTGAGGGGCAGTTGAATAAAGAGCAGCAGGATTTGCAGGAAACGCAAACGCAATCTCAGCTGCCGCTGCGACTGCGCCCGCATGATGATTCCTCTTTTCCATGCGAGGTTGAGAAACTACCGCCACAACCAGAACTGGATGTAAAGCCTCCTGACTCGGCGTCCACCCCTGTTAACGGCAGGCAGCAGGCAGAATGTAATAAGCAGGAGAGCAGGAAACAATCATCTGAAAGTTTGCTTTCCCAGAACGAAATACCAGACGACAGCCAACCGGCCGCCTTTGAAAGGGTATTCGCCCGAGCCGCAAACTTGATCCGCGAGTCTGTCGAAGTAGAAGGTGCTGTCTTTATCAATGCCAGGATCGAATCCTTCGGTGGGCTCGTTGGATACGAATACCGAGGTGAGACAGCAGGCAGTGAAGACAGCACCGACTCAGGAAGCACCGGAGGAAGCGTCTCGAGCGCTGCACCCGTTCCTGGTGCTGATTCTCCGGACGGCGACGCTGTCTGTCAGACCCTGGGCTGTTCGACTTCGGAATTCTCCACCATCAACAATGACATGAAGTCTCATGCAAAGCCAGGCCATGAATATGTAGTCCGAGAGTCTGTGCTGAAGGCCATGTTGAATCGCTACCCTCACGGCAAGATCTTTAACTACAACCAGGATGGGTCGTTATCCGATGACAGCGGCAGCAGTGGAACTGCCTCCAGCAGCTCGATGAAAGGGTCGAAGTTTAAAAACATAACAAGACGGCAGCAAAATCACAAACAAGACGCCAATTACTTGCAAGATGTCATTGGTAGTGCCCGAAGCATTATTTTCTTGCCTCTATGGGATTCGCACAAGGCAAGATGGCTTGCTGGCTTGCTGGTGTGGACCAATACACCTGAACGCATATTCACAGTAGAGAACGAACTTGCATACCTTCATGCCTTTGGCAATAGTATCATGGCTGAGGTTCACCGACTGGATATAGAGATTGCAGACAAGGCTAAGCATAATCTAGTCACGAGTATCTCACATGAGCTAAGAAGTCCACTGCATGGCCTTCTCGGCACCGCAGATTTATTGAGTGACACAGCCATGAATGCGCTCCAACAGGGAATGGTCCAAACAATCGAGTCTTGCGGGCGCACCCTTCTTGATACTATTAATCATCTGCTCGACTTTACTTATATAAATAAGATCTCGAAAGACTATAAGCCGAAGCATACACATGGTCGGCCTGCCGAGCAGCCCACCAGCCCAAGCCATGAGCAAACAGACTCTGACCGTTACCTCCAGGGTAGTAGTGAGAGTTTATATGAGGAGGTTCAGCTGGATGCCATCCTGGAGGAGGTTGTGGAGTGTGTGTTTGCCGGCTATACCTTCTATCATCAACATCGGGCGCCGGAACGGCCATTGAGCAGTACAGGGGGCTCAAGAACAGATGTCCGTTCATTAAAGCAACCAACGATCATCTTCGACATCCAACAGGCTGCTGAATGGAAATTCCTAACCCAGGCTGGTTGCTGGCGCCGTATTTTGATGAACGTCTTCAGCAATGCCCTCAAGTACACCCCTGAAGGTTATATATATATTGGACTGAAAATGGCTGAATTGCTCCCTCAAGGAAGTGACAACTCCAGAGAGTCTGCAGATCAGAAGAGCCAATACAACGTGGTCTTGACTATCAAGGATACTGGCCAGGGCATTGGTACAGAGTACCTACATAGCGGCCTATTTACCCCTTTCTCGCAAGAGGATACCCTCGCTCCGGGCGATGGACTGGGCCTGAGTATTGTCCGCAAGGTGCTTGCTTTCCTTAACGGCTCTATTAAAGTGAGTTCAGAAAAGGATAAAGGCACTGAGATATCTATCCAAGTTCCTCTGACTTCCGCTTCTATACCACATCGTTCTGAGGGGTCTTTACCAGCTGCAATATCCAGTTTCCAAAGGAGCCAGACACAGGGCAAAACTATTGGTCTGATTGGATTAGGCTCTATACCAGTATTAGAGCGAGATACCCGCCTTTATGAATCCCTAAAGCGGCTATGCGAGGACTGGTTCCATCTCACGATCAAGATAGTGACCCCACAGAACAAGGCCACACCCTGTGATTTCTACCTAATGGTTCATACTGATCTTGAAAGCTTAGATATAGAAGGAAACCAACTACTACCTAATCTTGACCAGTCAAAAAAGGCATCCCCACTTATTATCATGTGCCAATCTCCCCAGGCGGCGCACAACATGTTCGCGCGCACAATGAGCATGGGCCGAAGCCAACGCTCCGTTGTCGAGTTCATAAGTCAGCCCTGTGGCCCGCGCAAACTCGCAAAGACACTGGAGCTGTGTATCCAGCGACTGGAAGGCCGAGTGTCTAGCGAACCCGAGGAGACGCGATGGGTGGAAATGCCCGAGTCTTCTCATATATCGATTGATATTGGGCCCAGAGACGCACCCGAGGAAAGGATGAAGATTAGCAAACGGCCTACCTTAGAGACCGTGGGAAGCCAGGATAACCAGACCTCGGGCTCCAATCAGCCTGTAGGCCGGGCCCGCCAGAATACTTCGTCTCCGCTGGCTGTCACGTCGTCTCCGGAGACAGTTCCGGAGGAGGATATAGATGCAGGCCCCGATCGTCCGTCGATATTACTAGTTGAAGACAACCCTATCAATATTCAAATCCTCACTGCGTATGTAACGAAGGAAGGCTGGAGCAGCGAAACAGCGACAAATGGACTGGAGGCTGTGCAGAAATTCCAGGCTCACCCTGGGAAGTTTATAATGGTCTTTATAGGTATGCTACCTAAATAATGCCTCCCCCTCTTCTATATTTGTCATGTTAACGTACAATTGACAAATAATTATCTAGACATCACAATGCCTGTCATGAATGGCTTCGAGGCTAGTCGCAGAATCAGAGAGTTTGAAAGGGAGTACTATAACGCAAACCCTTCGTCGAAGCCGTCCTGGCACCCGACAACAATCACGGCCTTGACGGGACTGGACAGCCCAGACGCAGAACAGGAGGCATTCGCGTCTGGAATCGATCTCTTCCTTACGAAGCCGATCAGTCGAGAAAAAGTATGTTCGCTGCTTGAAAGATGTAGTGTTACGTGATCTCGACAACTGTGTACAACAAAAGCCCAAAAAAAAAAGAAAATACTAGGGTTGTCTTTATTTATCCTGTAAGATCGGATCTCCGATCAAGTCATCTCCTTCAACCTACTTTAATATTACGTCTAGATGCAGGAGTGGAATCTCCTTGACTCCTAACTAACGATGCGTGATGAGACCAAACAAACGTTCGGGCTATATCATCAGACAAGGCAGACAAAACAAATCTCGTTCCCATCGCTGACCTTCCCTAGACGTGGCTGCAGGGCTGAAGACATATCCGTATAGCGACAATAACAGATGTATCGGCAACGAGACATCGGGCTCGCATCTCTGAGGAAGATCTCCGGGGCCGAGTCGGCGATAAAATACCATATAAATTCCAGTATACCTCGACACTGCGTAGGTAAATCACACACACCATCAGGGCATAAAGACAAGTAGCCATATCCTGCTTTAATCTTAACAGCCGCTGCTGGTACATGTGAGTGTACGACTGCGTCGCATTCACTCTAGGCTGCATGTTTTACGGTATCTGGCCGCCATTTGCTTGAGCCGCTGCCACCAACACCTGCTGTTGCTGTGATCATCTGTGGGCTGATTCGAAGCATTTACCCCTGCTGAGGCTGTGGCCGCTGATGTTGAGCCATCTGCATCTGTGCGAGCTGTACGCGCATCAACTGGTACGCGTGGTGGATCTGGAACTTTTGCTGTGGAGACATTTCTGTTTGCTCGCGGCCGCCCTTATCTTATCCACAAGACGCTGTTTGGGTAGCTTTTGGCACTTCGGGTGCCAATGGCGGTTTCTGGGTCTTTATCTCGTCGCTATATCTTATTTTAGCTGTAGTTTCCCTTATAGATAGTTTGGAATATTATCACACTTGCATTTCAATCCAATGTCTCAACTTTGGCGAGGGCTGAGCTTCTTCATCTGTATTTTATGGGACATCAAGAATAACTATAAACCTTTAGCAAAAAGCCCACTAATTCGTAAGGCATTCGCCGTACACTATTTTCTTATTTACATCATGATGACCTAATGCTGTTTTGAAACGCGTATATAACTCCCTGCTCAAGACCAGTGATTGACATTACATTAGAGAAGTAATTGTATCTTCAACAAAATTAATGTTTCCAGGTGGACAACATGACGCATAATCAAGACACTTCCCTACTTAATGAGTGAACTATGATCCCCTCCCCGCGTTCAAAAGGTCTAACCACCAACTAATTGTCTTCCCAGAGGCGACGAAGGGAATAGGGACAACAGCAACTGTCATAATTGCAGAGGTGAGCCTACAAACTTTAGTAATGGTCGGCAATGCTAAAGGTCGCTTCACAGGATGCCATAATGTATGTTTCTGCGCCATTTACATCAATTCCTTATCAGATGACTAAATAACGCTTCCTGAGCAATGCTTACTATAAACTTCAGTGTTCCAATTGCACGGACTGTATTGACTGCTCATTCTGCAGCAACTGCAGCAACTGCGAAAAATGCGAGCAATGTTCCAACATGACGAACTGTACCAATTGCCAGAATTGCTCCAACATGGTAAACTGCACGAACTGCAAGAATTGCTCTAATTTAAAGGCAGGTGCAACAACTGGAGCAGGCTGTGACATTAGGTATTGACTGACCGCTTTGAATGCATAGGACCGGGACGGTGCTGTCGATGAGTCTGGATAGACATTTTTGAGTTAAACTTGTTTATACAGAATATTTCCTTAATAATGCGATCGCTGTATGAATAACAAGAACAAATTATTAGACAGTTAGTTCCGGCAAATTGCTGTGGATTAATGGCCCTCGGCGATTAGCGTTCAAATATCAATCGAGGACAGTTGGTATGACGCCAATTTCAGGACGCACTGCAGTACAGTGGCACTAATGAGTTGACTTCTATATAATGTTTTTCAAAGGCCTTCGACGATCTTGCTCATTAAATAGCTCTAGCCTTCTGAGGTCGCATAAACCGCTCACCCTTGGTGTTAAAAAGGTTTTAAAGCAGATCTGGTATGCGACCCTATACTTTTGAGCTGGGCGCGTCCCTGGCTGGCAATAAGGGGATAAGAACCAGAACAACGAGATTATATCTATGTATAATATGTAGCTCGGTCTATGATGCCATATACGCCTCTCAGGGTGCGGGGTATTGCCCTGAAAACACGTCTGTATCCGGAAACCAATTCATCGGGATCAATTACTGCGTGTCCTATGGCAGTGGATCGTAACGTGAAGTATTCTGTTCATTTGCATGCATGAATGTACGAAATATTATGAATAGGGCTTGGGAGTTGAGAGCGATACCCTTACACTTGAAAGTAGCGCGCTGAGCTGTGCTATGTCGCCTGAATCAAAGGCTTCAACAATATCGTCCAGCAACTGACACACTGGGGCAAGCTCCTGCTCAATGCATCCTCGAGCAGAGTATATCTCCTAATTCATCAAGCCTTAGATCACAACATTCAGGTCTGCGTTAAATGAGGGTTATGTTGGGCACTGCACTGGTAGATTAGCACAGGTGATAATCAATCTCAGCCAGGTAATACTGACCCTTCCAATCCCGCACTCTTCTCTTTGTGCTTTTGTTCAGTCCATTACCCTGTTCAGAAGGCTGCTCACTGTCGAATTCATTGTCAAGCACATTTTGGGCAAATTGTTTTGCTTCTTTTGAGGTATTTGGGTTTTGCACGGTGCTGAATTTCAAAATTAGCATGGAGGATTTGAAAGTTTCTGTAGATAACCAGGGAACAACCAATACTTACGCCTCGTGGCCGTGGACAGCCTTGTGTTTATCATCCTGGGATTTATCCATGGGAAACGGAAACTCCTGCACGACAGATATATGTAACTTTCCATTGTTGCTGGGACAGTTCGGAGATAGACAATAATGGTTACAAGCATGAGTGTTTGATTAGGTCATTACTGTCCAATACTATTGGTTACTATATTTATTTATATGAAGTCATGTTTCCATCATGTTCCATTAGTTACAATGGGTGATCGCCTGTCAATCAGTCCTATTTAATGACAGCGATCGACTTTATTTGACAGCAACACCCACGAATAGCGCTATCGCTTTTGGCCATGGATATCAGAAATTCTACCCATGAAGTGGTCGCAATGGTATTAAAAACTATCGTGGAAAAATCATGGTCGGAAAATTGTGCCTTTAGCTTGGTAATAAATCTTAGTTCTATTCAGTTCAGTTAACTGGTTAATTTAGTTAACTATTGATTCTATGACCACGTTTAAGTACGCAGCGAAGCCCACATTTAGTAAGGGAACCAGAAGAACAGACTCGCCAGAATGTTGTTCCTTCGGATCTGCAGTACGAGCGAACGAATCAAGTCTCGCTATGTGGAAGACATCGACGGCGTCGAGGGTCCTGATAGGCTAACCGACTCCCTGATTATTCAGTCCAAGGATCAGTAACGGACTGTACACCCAGCCTATGGGGACTGTATTATCGGTACTAGTACCTCTATATGATGCGCTCTATTGGCCACCTGAGGTTCACGGCCTGTATTTTGGATAGTCACAACCAGGGCAGTTTTCCGTATCTGTATATCAGGGTTTCACAGTCAGAGATTGTGAAAATCCAAAATTTCCGAATACCTAAAACCGAACAGTCAGTACAAAATGAGAGCATACGGCAGAAGACAGAGTGAAAACTTACATCATGGCCTTCCAAGTATCCACAGGAAAGTCGGCATCATCAAAGGACCAGTCAAACTTGTCCGCCTCTGGCTCATCAGTCGGATCGTGGTATGGGGCAAGGTATTCATGCGCAAGCGCCTGCTCGGCGCGAATACGCTCCTTCGGGGCAAAGACAAGCATTCGCTCAAGAAGGTCAACAGCTGCATGGAATTATTATCTAACTCCAGACTGATCAATGGACTGGGGCAAGGCACGTACCGTCTGCATCGGCATTTCTGAACTTCTTACCCAAGGGTTGGCGCTCCCGCTGGGGCAGGGATTTGACGAATTGTAGAGTCTGTTGCATGATTACAGTTAGTAGGCTGCTTCCTATCTAACAGGATATAGGCCTCTCCTGCTTACATTTTCACTGCAAATGGTCTCGATTACATCGTCGGGAGGGGTACCAAGAAGCCCTGTAATAAGCGAGAACTGATGGACTTGATCTCTCCCGGGGAACAGAGGTTTTCCCTCCAACATCTCAGCGAAGATACATGCTGCGCTCCAGATATCCACTTCCGCATCATACTTCCGCCACGTGAGCATGATTTCTGGTGCACGGTAGTATCTGGTTGAAACATATCCTGTCATCTGCGGGTCCTGGATGCGAGCCAGTCCGAAATCGCAAATCTTGAGATCACAATTCTCATTCACGAGGATATTACTGGGCTTAAGGTCACGGTGAACCACGCCTGCTGAGTGGATATATCTCAGTCCCCGCTGAATCTTATTAGCCAGGACCGCGGTCGTGGGCTATTGCAAAGGCCTGGTTGGCACGCACCAGGATCTGATATAGGAAATACTGGATGAACTGCTTCTCCAGTGGCCGGGAACGAAGCAGTTTGTGAAGATCGGTATCAAGGAGGTCTGTGACGAAGTACCTATAGGAGTATTGTCAGTATTCGGGCCCCTTGTTCGATAAGCGCGGGAAAATTGCGAGGCGCGACGTACATGTCCTCAAGAGGAGAAATGAAAATGTCACTCAAGGTAATAACCTGACCGATATTAGCAACATGATGAGCATACCGCGGAAATACATATCGAGTGCTAGCTGACATTTTCATGTGGCAGGTGCTTTAGGAGCTTCAGTTCACGGTATGTCCGTCTGGAGATATCTGGGCTGCTGAAAGGCCTCACAGCTTTTTTGACGGCAACTGGCTGTGCAGTCAATTGATCAGTTGCGGAGCTTTGTTATTTAGAAGGTCATATTAGCAAAGAACTTGTCTGAACAGGAAGGGAGTCGCCTGGGCCATACCAGACTAGTCCAAAAGCACCTGTTCCTATAGGCTGCAAATCTGTGTATCTGGAAGTTCATAGGGTTAAAACCAACTTATCCTGCGTTCGCGCTCACTAGAAACCATACCTGCTGGTGACCTCGAATGTGGAGCCCAAAATCTGGCCACGGACGAATTCATTCATTTGGCGCCAAAGCGAGCAGGGAACTGGTCGTACATTGACCGGGACTATAGCTTAATCTTGAACTTGACGGTGTCAATGCAGTTTGAATAAGTGAAAAGGGAAAAAGACCAGGGCAAGTCAAGGAGTGTGAGGATGCGAACCTATCTAAAATGATGAAATGAAAAGGAAAGCCAGGGGTGGTGGGGCGCCCAGTAAGTAATAATGATGTCTAAGTTCACCCATAGTGTTCAGTTAACTGCAACAGTCTGCGGTTCCTGGGAGAACCAGAAAAAGAAGAGAGACCAAGCTGCAGCCTGAGGTAGTGCATACTAATCCCAACACCCGCGATCAATAGATCTGGGCACATACAGTCCGTCATGGAGCCTTCAACCAGGTCGCACGGAGTTCAGGGGTTAAAGAGCGCTTGTATGGGGAGTGGGGGGTGTTTGATAGTGCTACGTTGGGATTGCGTCATCTTAGTCGGACTGGGCGCCACATATTAGTAGTAAATAAGCTCCAACAACGCAACATAATAAAATACCAAAACAAGTGTTGCTAAGCATCGCTGTGATGGGCTTATATCCCCTGCGTGTTTGAGGATCGTTTATTTGAGAGCGCAAACCGGGCCGTTAGGAAGAAATGGTCGCTATAAGAAACAGAAAAGCCACGAGTTCACTATACATCCGCACTGTAGAAGGCACGTCATTGTTAGTGGAAGCGGCATTCAGTTACTAGAACCAAAGCCGAACCATGTCATTATCCGGGTGTTATGTGCTGTCCGAAATTACAGTTGAAGTTATTGGTAGGGATTATTGTGCCCTGTACGGAGTAAGTTGATGGAGGCTGCTCTTAGGTACCCTTCAAAGAGTCTATAAAGCGGCCTGAATATGACGCTGCCTCCCGTGCTCTCAGCTACACGGTGTATCGCATTCCCAACCTTGCATTACCAAGATGTGGCGCGAGACGACTAGCTGATGCTGATGGTTACTCAACCAGCATTCATATCACGGAAGTCTATGCCGAGCACCACATACGCACCGGTTGCTTCCGTATTAAATCACAGTGACGCTTGAGCTATGGTAATAATAAACCACATGTCTGCTTCAAAATCCTTGGTTGTTGGTTCCATTATTAGTGGTCCTCATCCGTATTTATGGCGTCGCCTCATGCTCATCAGGGGAGTTGCGGCCGTTGTGATAGCTAAAAAGAATATATTCGCGGAGCGGGACCAGCTTCCTGCTAATAAGGCAGGAGCCTCATTAAGCGTTTTGGATCCTGCTGAAGTGGAAGCTCTTCATTCGTGTGTTTATTGTTTGGTTCGATCATTTTCCATGGTTCTTAGTGCAACCACCCTGGATGGCTGGGTGTCAACCCTAGTTAGGAGCGTCCCTTCGCTAGCATAGCCATGGCTATCTTCCTTCTACCTGCCCCGTAAATATGTGCACTGTTCACAGAGCATTCTACCTCCCGCGCTCTGCTGTCCTCCCCAAAGCGCCGAACCTTTCACTACAAAGCAAAACGCTACTCTTTCAGCTGACCTCGTTCAGTGACCTGGTGTGAGAGTCGTAAGGAGATTAACACATCCGAAAAGCTGGAAACTTTCCATCCCAAACCTATCGGCTGAACACATGATATAACTGCTACCAGATACCGTAATTTGCGCCATCTCAGTCCTTTTGCTATCGCGTTGCCTAGATTCCCGTTGGTCGTGATGGTTTCTGCCAACAATGATAGACAACTCCCAGCAATCACCCCAGGACCTGGCCCAGTGCGGGAAACCTGGCCATTGACAAAGATCAAAAAGAGCTCAAGCGCGTGCCTCCCGTGTAAGAAAGCAAAGAAGAAAGTAAGTCACCTCGCTTAGACCAACATCCCCAGACATCAGTCTCCAATAATTGCATTACCCCCTGACAATTTAAGCCAACATCGAGATCAGCAGGCTAACAGTCTTTTGAGTGCAGTGTACCGGCCAGCCAGCCCCATGCCAAGCGTGCCATACAGTTGGGGATGACTGTGTCTTCAACGAGCAGCTCGATTTAAGGCGAAAAGTCTCCGTCCAAAAGACTGCGCGTGGTTTGGAACATTATCGGCGTCTACTATCCAGCCTCCTAGAATGTCTACGCAAGGCGAACGACGAAGAGGTATCCTATATCTTGCGGACCATACGGGGTGGTGGGAATGTGGAAAGTAATATTAAAGTGCTTAGCAAGATGCTTCTCATTGAGGATCCACCAATGGAGGCAGCACCACCGGATGCAAGCGATTCAGCCTCGGAATACAATACCGTGTGCAACCCGCTATCTAGGATAGCAGTCGACAGGCTCTGTGACGAACCCTTGTTCCAGGTCCCGTGTAAACCCTGGACCATTACCACGGATGATGATCACCTTATCTCGAGTTTGATATCTTTGTATTTCACGTGGCATCATCCTCTGATGCAGGTAGTTCACCAGGAGATGTTCCTGCGAGACATGAGTGCGGGAGACTTGGCTTCGGAGTTCTGCAGTCCTGTCCTTGTGAATAGTATCCTAGCAGTGGCTAGTGTAAGCAATCAATCTTTTTCCTATACACATCTTTCGTATTCCAGCCGTCCTAACTATAGCAAGATTTATTCGGATTACGCTGAGACATATGGTGTTCCTGGTGATGCAACATCCAGAGGTCAGAATTTCTTCAGGGAAGCAGAAGGACGATGGAGGGCTGAAGAGGGCCGGCCTTCATTGGCAAATATCCAAGCCTTGACCTTGATGAGCCACAAGTGAGTTATCTGGGAAACGATGCAATATAGAGATGCACCGAATGCATGTAGCTAACACTGTGCAGCTTAGATCTCCAGGGTAAGGACAATTCTAGCTGGCTTCACCTCCGACAAGCCGTGCAGCTTGGGCAAGATATCGGTATCTTCGAATCTCCACAGTCACCGTATTGCGAATGGGACCGAATGCCT
Organism: Aspergillus sp. S2111Y; assembly: GCA_023625095.1. Lineage (NCBI taxonomy): Eukaryota > Fungi > Ascomycota > Eurotiomycetes > Eurotiales > Aspergillaceae > Aspergillus > Aspergillus sp. S2111Y. The sequence goes on from JAMABB010000030.1 coordinate 351,591, forward strand.
GATAATGTCAAGCGCACTAGCGCAAAGACGGGCTGGACCATCTTCATCCTGAACTCGTATGCCTTTCTAAGACTGCAAAAATATTTCACCTCTTTAACTAACGCGTCCTACAGGGATATGTGCTTGGAGCATGGCCGAATGGCAAACATGAGTACTCCGAGATTGTCGCCCAATGAAATTGATGATGTTGAACAAGACAGCGTCTGGGTCCCATACTGTGCGTTCTCAGACTGTATAGACTTTCCCAAGAAGCCGGCTTGTCTTCACTATGTCTTTGCTGGTTTAGCCCAGCTGGCCAAAGCCCTCGTGGACATCCAGAACCTCTTTTTCGGCAGGGCTCCAGACATCAGCATCCACCAGATATGGGCAGAGGCGAGTCAGTTATACGATCGCGTTGAAACCTTCCGTAAGAGCCTGCAGGATCCAGAAGCTCTCGACGACCAGCCCGCTCCACAAATGATTTTTCTGCAGTAAGAGGCCCTACGATTTCTCTCTATTGAAGTTAACCTTGATGTTCCAGGATCAAATGCCACCATATCGCCATTTCGCTGCTCGGCCTCGTTCTGGAGCAGCAAGACTCGAAGTCCTCGCTAGATTCAGTGATAGTAGAAGAGCTGAACTTGAACCGGATCCATGCTGTTAAGCAGGTCGCTCTGTGTCTGCGGTTATACCGTAAACATTACGGTCTGCCGCAAACACCAAGCTTGTTCTTTGGCCCCATAAAAGCAGGTTTGCTCGCCCTACTTGCGTCTTTAGACAAAATCTCGACCGACATCATTTCGAGTGAACTACACCAGGTGCTATTATCCTTTGGTGGGAGGTTCCCCGCTGCGAGAGAGGTCATATACCAGATTGATGCTATTCAATTCAATATTTGAATAGAGGTATGAGTATAGATTTAATTGACTTGGCTAGCAGGATGTTAGATCCAGATGATTTATTATAATAGGAAAGATGTCCCTATGTCAGTTAGCAAGACAATTTCCACAGATGAATGAGACAGATAGTTGTATTTTCTGTATATCCTAACCCCGCATAAGCTGTCTATGGCCTGAGACTTATGACCTCATGGCCCTCTGGTTGCAGGTCGCGCCATCACGGTTCCAGTATTCTCCTCCCACCATCAGGTTTTTATATTACTGCCCCCAGACCCTCCGAGAACCCAACTGCAACCAAATGCCGATGAGCATGAACTTTCTACACAATGGAAAAATACTATTATGGATTTGATCCTTTCTGGCCTTCAGCGTCGGTAGCCGATAACGCGCTGCCCGGTTCCAACCACGCTGCCTCCCGAACCGCCACGCCGTTGCCACACCCTGTACCATTTTCGCCACATTCCTCTACTGCAAATAAACCGGTACCCAGGTCATTTTCTGCTTGTATTTCGTGTCCACTGTGTAACCGAAAGAGCAAGATACTCTGGGGGTTTGACCCGCCCGGTCATATACAGACCCAGTCAGCCGGTCGGGGCGACAGATAGGAGACTGACTGTAGGTCGCCACCAGGAAATTAATAGCACAGAAAGGACATGCTACCTAGCTACTGATGATGACTAAGCGTCTGCGTGCCGAAGCCTGCCAGGAGATGGAAAGTCGGCTGCTTGGGTATGGAGGTTGAATATTTATTATGTACATTGCAACGAACATAACTTGTACTGTAATATCGGAGAACCATCAACTACCGCTGAGAATGGCTTGGTGAGGCTGTAACAGAAATTGGCCTAGTCGACATTCTTGCCGTCCATGGCATATTTCTACAGGATGCAGATGCTGTGTCGCTGCTCTTGAGACGTGCCGCCACCAACTCTATCGATTGCGCAGGCGATCTCGCTAACACATAATATTGTTGTTTGCCACAAAGGCCGGGTTCATCATGAGGTACATGGCAGCGGCCATGTCTTGCTGAGCACCGGCCTTGACGCTATGTACTGCTTTCTTCACCTTTCTAGGGATTTAAACAGTATAAACATGTCGGTGTCTTAGAAGCCAGTGTCTCTGAGATAGCAAAGATCATGTTCCTATTCATCTGCCTTCCTGGAAAAGGTCTCTGTCATAGTTGGTAGGACGTCAACAGAGGTAAAGTTAATAACCGAGATATTGGATCCTGAAGTAATACCTACTGACGTGCAAGATCACTGTTTAGTATTTTATATGGGGTTCAAATATTGCCAATTTTCAGTATGACCTTTTATGTTATATGTTTCCTGCTGCGGCTTTGACGGTATCTTAAAAATATAGATTTCGTTGCCTGTTGCGCGAGAAGAGACGCTATGGCTTCTCTTCCTCTTCCTGCTGACAATATCGTTCGATACTGAAGTATCCTGCTTTCGAAGGAAGTTAATAATGACAGAATAATAACCTCCATGGATATAATAACCTAAAGCGGCGTTTCTGGCTCAATTAGCCCTGATGCCAAGCAATAGTGTGCATCGTTATTCCCATTGTGGTGTCTCCATCCTGCCACAGGCTCTCAAATAATTGGCACCTTCGCTGACAATTGCCGGATAAAAGAACAAAACAAGGAAGCCAGATATCATATCGAGGGGATCAACAATGGCATACATAAGAGACGGCCTACCGATATCCCCGCGGACGTCGTCAAGTGATCCTTCACTAAACCCTTATATGCAGCTGAGCCCTATCGTCCAGGCATCGGCAGCTGCAACGTAACCGATCAAATACACAACTTTAACTGCCGGGAAAGACTGCGAAGCGGATTTAAATTTGGTCGCGTGAGAATGTGGTATGGTCATGCTTACTCGCTGGCCAAGAATTGGGCCTCTGGCCACACTGTCTCGTTCCGGTTTCCGAATAAGTATATGATGATCGCGATTTATATTGTCAATGCTGTCTACATTCGGGAGTAACCTCTTGTATCTACCAGGGTCTTGGTCTCTCAATATGGCCCCTCTCCGCCGTGCTGCTGGAATACTTTGGTGTATAAACCCACTTTTTCTTGTTTTCCTGGTCTGTGCAGTAGATAACAATAGCCGCCTTGCCATTTACCGCTTCCTGCAGACGCCTCTGATCAGGTGGCTTCCTGCTACTAATGGGAAACGGGGTCTTTGCGATATGCAGTGCGGAAGAGCCCCGTCCTGGTACTGTTTGCTATACCCTTCCAGGTAACAGTGTCCCTTTGGGGCCAAGATCGGATATTATATCGTTTTGCAGTTGTCCAGCTACGGGTTCACACCAAACAACCACTTCGCCTTCTCTGCTTTTCTTGGCTTCTCCGCACGGAAACGACGCTACCCCATATTGTTGGTTACTTAAATGGGGTATGGGGCCCTCTTTGAATGGTTCTTGCTCAGTCAGAAGAAAAGAAGACGAAAGCAACATCGCCATCACCCATATCTTCCTATTCTCGAGCTGCTGTGGGCTCACTCACTTTGTTTCTTTTCTTCTTGGATAGTATCTGCGTAGATGGCCGCCGCCGCGAACGGATTCGTCCCCGGCACAGTCCGCCTGGTCGATGTAAACGAGCGAGGGCAAGGGGATATCGTGCTGGTTCCTAGGCCGAGTACCGACCCCGAGGATCCTCTTAATTGGAATAGAAAGCGCAAGATGTTGGCCCTGTCTATGGTATACTTATATAATCTAGCTGTGGGTATCCCGACTTCCCTGCAGTACTCAGTTCTCTCAGATATTACACGCGATACAGGCATTGACACGGCTACTCTGGTACAAGGCAATGGCCTTATGATTCTATTCTTTGGCTGGGGGCCTGCCTTGATCTGGCAGCCGCTAGCCCTGACTTATGGCCGTCGTGGTGTGTATCTCCTGTCAACCCTCCTGGTTGTGCCTCTGGCCATGTGGACCGCGTATGCCAGTACTGTTGGCGAATGGTATGCCCATCGTGTACTTATTGGTATTATTGCATCGCCCTTCGAGGCATTGCCTGAAGTCACTATCTTTGATCTCTTTTTTGCTCACGAGCGTGGAGCCTTTACAAGTGTCTATACCTTTGTACTGTTCGGTTCTACTTTTATCGCCCCCCTGGTTGCTGGATGGTTCAATGATGCGTACGGCTGGCGCTGGACAATGCAGTTCGGAGCTATCCTCGCCGCATTCTGCTTCGTCGTGTTGTTCTTATTCCTCGAAGAAACCATCTACTTCCGCGACTCCGTCGAAGGCGATAGCGGCAGCGGCAGCGAGCCCAAGTTGACGATCTCACGATCATGCGACAGAGACGAAGAAATAGGATCCCATTCCTCCCCAGAGACCTCGGGTCTAAAAAGTCGTCAAATCACGGAAGTAGGCACAGCTGCTACTTCCGGTGTCAGGGTATCCCCAGTACCATCATCCCCCAAGCTCGAGCCTATCCCAGACGTCACTACTAAAGACAACCCCAAGGGCTTCTTCCGCCTCGCCAAAAGCTTCAAACTTTTCACCGCGCTCCCCAGCCGCCCCAGCAACATGGACATGTTCCGCATGATCTACTACCCGGTGGTCTTTATCTTCCAATTCCCCACCGTCGCCTGGTCCGGATTCCTCTATGGAATAAATCTAGCCTGGTATAACGTGCTTAATGGCACTACCAGCCCGGTGCTCAGCGCTCCCCCATACAATTGGTCTGCCGCCCTTATCGGCTGTGTATACACAGGCCCTATTATCGGTGCTTCCCTCGCAGCTGCCTGGTGCGGGCCTGGCGCTGACCGCTTCGCGCTCGCTCTCGCCCGGCGTAATGGTGGTATCCGCGAGCCTGAGCACCGTCTCTGGCCACTCCTTATCTCAGGAGTTATCTCCGCAGCAGGCCTGATTCTATGGGGCGTAGGCGCACACCACCATATTCACTGGATGGGCCTTGTGGTCGGGCTGGCGATGATGACCTTTGCAACCGTGACAGGCGGGGCAATCGCGGTGTCATATAATGTCGACTGTCTGAAGGAGATCGGCGGCGAGTCCACGGTGTCGGTAATGATGATGCGTAATACAATCGGCTTCGGCTTCAGTTATGCAATTACGCCCTGGTATACCAACATGGGCTTACAGAATTGCTTTATCACCGCTGGGATCGTCTCGCTGGTCTGCACGTTGACTTTCCTTATCATGATCAAGTATGGAAAGACTCTGCGCAGAATGTCTACCGAAAGATATCTGCGGTATATCTCGAGGGTTCCGGCACATATTTCTTAATCCTGTCGTATCCTGTCTGTCAGTCAGTCTGTCTTGCCCGTACAATCGGAACCGGTCTTGGACTCCAATGCTGACTATTGACCAAATCACAGTGATGCAGTCAATATATGAAGGCCACTGACAGATACACTCTCCGTACCCTATCCCAAGGAGGGGCACGCACGCAATTATGAACACGCAAAATAACAAGACAGAAGAAACGCAGGAACTCGGCAGTCCTTCCTTCTTACACGAGCCAAACGCGACATCCCACAGTCTACACACGCACAATAACTCGTACACATGCCGAATGCGATACTATATACTATACACGCCCATGATTACTCGCCGGTACCGTTTTCAGGATCATTCTTACAAGGGCAAGAGCCAAAGGTGACCCCCTATATTAGCATAGATCTATACCTGTATATAGGCGCCAAATAAACATTTATGACCAGGAAGGAACCTAGCGTATGCTATATAGATCTCAGGAGATACTAGGCGGCCTAGACGATAGAGCAAAGGACCCAATAACTATCAGATGTATTTGCTGTGTATACCAATGAAAACTGTTTTGTTTTCTGGTAATGTACTGGTGACTGTGACAGAGTGTAGAACCCTAAGTATATCGAACCACTTTCTTGTCTGTTACTACACCGCATAGCCCTCTACAATATCCAGGCAATAGGTATCAGAGACTGCTTCAAGAGTTGTTATTATCGTATCTACTGCTCTAAAAGGCGGTACCACAAAACTGCGCGTGGAGCAGTGCCCCCTTATAAGAGCGAATTCGGATGCGGCAGCAAATACGGAAATAACTAGTTCGTAAATCAGGATACCGCACACGATGCTAAAGGCAGGAGAAGTTGCTTTACAACACATCCCTATCTGTGCTGTGACTTGGCTGCTGGTATTTTCAGATACTTATAGACAGCTGGTCCTGAAGGCTCTAGTAATCGCAGTTTCAGACAGATATACATCGCCGGCCACGATTCCGAGGCTAAAAGGGTCGGTGTTTATGGTGGATTCGGTCTTGGGCCACGATAAGGAGACCAGGTCTGCTAGGGTATTCTAGCATGGTGACAGGGGCTGTTTCCGGGAAAGAGTTGCCGAAAGGCTAGAAGAATAAATCTACCCTGAAGAGCTGTGCAGTAGAGCCTGCTATTACTTACATGTAATATCAAGCAGAAGGCTCAAAACGACCTCGGGGGTAGCTGCTTTGACTGCTGGCTTACTGTTTCATCGTTGAATATAGTATTCAAGTAAAGGTAGTACCTTGTCGCCACTCTCCTTGTTCTCTCCCACTGCCATGATAACTTCATTGATGATTCTGACCTACTCTCTCCTTTATTCTCAAGGGATCCTAGGATACCATTCTGCGCGTATTGAGATCCCGGGAATCGGCAACCATCCCGGACGATCTCCTCTTCCTGCAATCGCGAGCCACGCCGGAAAACGAAGACCGAAACTTGGGCCGCAAGTGTACCCCGGATCTGCCCCCGCATACCCCAGAATAGAGAGAAGCGCTTCCCCCCCGTCCCGTCCACCAATTGCTCTCCCCCTATATAAGGCTACCTTCTCAACAAAGGTTCTCCCCGTGCTTTCAACTCCTTTTTTTCTACACAAGCAAGAATGTTTCTCCAGCATACCAGAGGAAAGCCTCTCCAGCTCAGTATCACTGCGGCATGCGGTTTTGGATTTCTTCTTTTTGGTTATGACCAGGGTGTTTTTGGTGGCCTACTCGATAACGACCATTTTCTCCGAACATTTGGATACCCCAACACTACTATCCAAGGCCAGATAGTGGCCACTTATGATATTGGATGTATCATCGGCACTCTAGTGTCCATGTTCTTTGGTGATAAACTGGGGCGACGACGATGCATCCTTACAGGGTCTTGCATTCTCATTATTGGCGGCATTTTGCAAGCAGCTGCATACTCCATGGCTCCAATGATTGTTGGCCGTGTGGTGGCTGGGGTAGGCAATGGCATGAACACTATTGCGTGCCCAGTTCTGCAGTCCGAGACAGCGAGGGCAAATGATCGTGGAAAGCTCATTGTCCTGCAGTTGGTATTGAATATATTCGGCATTGTGGTTAGCAACGTGAGTACCAACCACTAGCCTCACTACAAATATATACTGACTTTACAGTGGATGAACTTTGGTTTTACTTATATTCCCAATTCCTCCGTTAGCTGGCGCTTCCCTCTCGCCTTTCAGTGCTTCTTTGCTCTTATTACAATCGCTCTCATTTACGTCGCGCCGGAATCGCCACGTTGGCTGCTCATGAAACACCGTGCAGACCAGGCCCAGGATACTTATTCTCGACTACTGGACAAGCCCTACGAAGACCCTGAAGTTATCCAGGAAATACAGTGCCAGGCGCTCGCTCTTCAGCAGGAGGCGGAGTTACAGCAGTCGAACCCGCTGAAAGAGATATTCACTACAAACAGCAAACAACAGACACTGCGCAGGATTCTTCTCGGTGCAGGAACTGCCTTTTTCCAACAGGTAGGGGGCACCAACGTGATCGCGTACTATCTTCCAATTGTCTTGACGCGCTCCGTTGGACTGGATAACCGGCTCGCGCTGATTCTCTCTGCTTGCGATTCCATGTCGCTAATGTTCTGGGGCGCTGTTGCCGCTCTTCTTATCGACCGAATCGGCCGGAAGAAGTTACTGCTAATGGGCGTCACGGCAAGCAGTATCTGTTTCGCGTTGGTTGCTGTTGGGTTGAGATACAGTGGACCAGACAACAAAGGCATGTCCATCCTCGCAGTGGTATTTATCTTCATGTACTATGTCTTTTACGGAATGTCTCTCCTTTCAATCCCGTTTATATATCCGGCCGAGATCAACTCGCAGAAAATGCGGAATATCGGCACCTCCTTTGCAACGACCATTAACTGGCTCTTTGTCTATGTTGTGGTCGTTGCCACTCCGACTGGGATCGAAAGTATCGGGTGGAAGTACTATATGCTCTACGCGATATTCAACTTCCTCTTCATCCCGATCATCTGGTACTTCTATGTTGAAACCGCCAATCTTTCGCTGGAGCAGGTGGATCGACTGTTTGAGATCCAACACGATGCAGGGAAGGATATGAATTGGTCTGAGGCATACAAGATTGCCCGCGCGGAAAATCCATCAGTGACTATGGGAGAACTGTCTATCAAGGACGGTGTTGAGTCTGAGCATCGTGAAGTCTTGGGTTGATCCTCGTGGGCAGGCTGAGTACGGACGGATCCTATGGGGGATTGTTTAAGAATGACCAGGCATACGTCGAGTTCCTTTTCGTTATCTAGTAGGAATAAAATATAGTGCGAGTGGTTCTTAGCAAGAAGATGTCTGAATGATTCTTATCCCCAACCCTATGCAGGCCACCACGGCTCCTTATATACGTCGTACATACAAGCATGGTCTTAGTTCCTGAAAGCAAGTGCCCAACCATAATAAGAACTCCAATGGCTTATTGGATTGTTGTAATTTCAATGTATTTTCTCGTTATTCTGGCTACGTAAGGTCTCCTGGCCAGTATACAGTATTGCAGTGGCAATCCTCCATGAGCCTTGATGCAGAACGAACCCCGCGTGTATAGGTCTCGAGATACCTTCTGAAAGAAAGATCCCTACCTGTAAATCGGTAGCCCATATTTACTCATTCCGTCCCGGTCAGGGCCCATCACCTAGGCCGAAAGCTGGCTGTTGCTACGGAATATCGACCGGTGTTAAGTGGAACACCAGGTCGGAAAAGCAGTCGCGAGACAGAATCTCCATCCTGCTTATAAACCCGCGATATGTATCCCGGGCTGAAGCTGGACAATGTACGTCACTTGTGCCGTACCAACTACTTAAGGCGTCCTTCCCATCAATAGTTCCTCATAATATACAATCATTATTTCTGACAATCAGCCAAAATGCCCGCCCAAGGAAAACATGCCCTCATCTTCGGTGCCTCCGGTATCTCCGGCTGGTCCCTAATGAAGCAATGCCTCTCTTACCCAACACCCACGACTTTTTCTCGTGTCACAGGGCTCTGCAATCGCCCGGTTGACAAGAAGAAGTTGTTTCTTCCCGATGACCCTCGGCTCGATATTGTCTCAGGAATCGACCTCACCGCACCTGTCGAAACAGTCGTTTCGGGGCTTAAGAAAAAAGTCCCCAGCGTCGAAGACGTGGATGTTGTTTTCTTCTCTGGTGCATTCATCCCCCCCCGCCTTATTTAACCTTTTACTAGGATAGCGACTTGTCCAAATTGGTTCACAAGCTAATGCAAAACAGCATACATCCAAACCAACGACCACGACTCCCTGCTCCAGGTCAACACCGCACTCCTCAAAACCGCCGTGCAGGCCATAACGACGGCCTCCAAGAAAGTTTCCACTATAGTCCTGCAAACAGGCGGAAAGGCCTATGGTGTTGAATTCCCCGATAAACTAGCCCTAAAGCCGCCTTTCCACGAAGACCTTCCGCGAATCCCCGAGCCGTACCGGAGCAAGATCTTCTATTATGCCCAGTACGATCTCCTCAAGGAACTGTCCCAGAAGCCTGGGTGTACCTGGACCTTCACGGAGATCCGGCCCGATGGCATCGTGGGGTTTGCGCCTGGCAGCAATGCCATGAATATGGGGCAGGGGATCGCGTTGTACCTTTCTATATACAGGGAGGTGTTTGGGAAAGGTGCAAAGGTGCCGTTCCCGGGAGAGAAACATGGGTATCATGCAACCCATATGGATACATTCCAGGATCTTTTGAGTAGGTTGGAGATTTATGTCGCGGTCAACCCCGGAAAATGTGGGAACGGCAGTGTGTTTAATGCCGCGGATGGTGAGGTTGTCACCTGGGCTAGCGTTTGGCCGGGGATCTGCGAGTATTTTGGTCTTGTGGGTGTTGAGCCCCAGGAAGACAAAGTGCAGGACAAGGAGAGTATGGAGCGGTTTGTGAAGGGACACATGAAGGAGTGGCAGGGTCTTGTTGATAAGCATGGTCTGAAGAAGGCCAGTGTCGAGAGCCAGAATTGGGGTCATACACGTTTTATGCTGGTTGATTTTGATTTTCACCGAGAGTTCTCGATGGACAAGGCGAGAGCAGTTGGCTTTGACGAGACGATTGATACGGTGAAGGGGTATAAGGTGGCTTTTGACCGAATGATTCAGGCCCGTGTGATCCCGGGCGTTTAGATATCACTACCGACCAGATATTCATTAAGTATAGCTAGTCATTTGATTAGGATACTATAGCTTGAAGCCACGTCTTCTATACTTCCGCAACAATAACTCTTCTGATGATATCGTTAAAGAGGTCTATTGGGACTGTCTGCGCCAGAATCGCATCTTTTGAGTATCAGTTTGGCCCAGTTCTTGTCCGACCATAGGAAACGAATCTCGTGGCCGGAATTCAATACAAAATTTTATACTAAGGTAATATAAATATATAACTGAGATTCGAATAAAGTATCTATAGAATTAGTTTAATACTTAGTAAAGTGTATACTAAAGCTAGTATAATTAATGTAATAAGTATTATCATCCTATAGCCTATATATATATATTTCTTTCCCCTCTTAGTCTTCTAGAATACCCACTTACCCAAGTAGGTATATTAAATATAGGTACCATAAGATGTCCTGACCTATAATATATCTTTAAGAACGCTCCGCCACTAGGAAGGGTAGGAGTACTGCATGATCTAAAAGTGGCCATGTTGTATTTACTCGATGAAAGGCCATCGTATATTAGTGGTCTAGATCTGTAGTTGACGGGCATTGGTGTTTCTGCTGGTGATTTCAAGTCTATATAGAATGGCTGTAGAGAGCCGCACCGTCTCTTTACTTCCGTTCCCCGTTCTCGTTGAATTCAATCTTTTTCCCGGACATCACGCTGTCCTGCAAAGCCTGTGCAATTTTCAAGCCGGTCAACGCAGCCTCCAGCCTCAACGGAAGTTCCTTTTCGTCAAGAATCGCCTCGGTAAAGGCATTCATTTCTGCCACGAACGCATCCTGATACTGGTCCATCCAGCTTGGATATGCCTGGCACACGATGCCATCCTGACAGGACACCTGTACCTTATTCAATGTTGGGATTAGATTGATCCCGATCTTGCCGTCCGTCCCAACAATCTCCGTACAGTTATCATACCCATGCGCTGTTGTGCGGGAATGATAATAATGCGCAATCCGCCCATCCCAGAATTCAACTACACCGACAGAGTTATCCACATCATGAAATTCTGTCATCTCGTGGTGGTGAGATATCAACCCAGTTGCATAACAGGACCTTGGCACCATATCGTCTCCGAAGAAGGATAGTGTTAGGTCAATATCATGGATAACAGTATCCAAAAAGATACCTCCGCTCACCCGGGCATAGTCAATGAAGTACCCGGACTTATCAAGTTTCTCAGTTCCCTGTGAGCGAATAACAAGGGGTTTACCTATAACCCCAGCCTTAATCTTTTGACGGGCATCGCTATAATTCTTCTCAAAGCGGCGGACGAAGGCGACCATTAACCTGGTGTCGGGTTGCTTCCTGGTTCTCTCGATTATAGATTCCAGCTGGGCGAGTTAATATCTCTTCCATGAATAGTCGAATAGGAACCATACAACTGTAGCATCAGTCGTGACCGGCTTTTCGCAGAGGACGTGGAGGCCGCGATCCATGGCCGTCTGGGTATGCATGACATGCAGATTGGTTGAGGAGGCAATCACCACGGCCTGAAGGCCAGGGGTACATATCATCTCCTCAAAGTCTGCAAACACTTGAACACCCTCAGGCTTGAGCTGCTGGTTGGCCCATTCAATCTCGTGTAACGCAGGGGAGCACACGCAGAGAAGGCGTGCTCTGGGGACACGATGGAGAAGATTCAGAGCATGGCGCTGGCCCATGCGGCCGATTCCAACAACACCGATGTTGAGTTTCGAAGACATTATATTCTCCAGTAAGAAGTCACAGTAGTGGGTTATGTTGTAGAACTCATACCTTGTCCGGTGGTCTTTATATACATCAATAGTGATGCATCAACCCGGACAATGAATCCCGGCTCTCCGAATCAGGGCCAAAGGCTTCTCCAGGTGCGTATTGTAACCGGAAACAACCCGTTTATTCAGATATTCCCAATGGTTGCGGCCGTAATTATTCGATACTCAGCCATCCTATACTTGTTCCAGTCCACCCATGCTCGCTCTCCTTGATCGCTCCGCTTTAAGTTTCTCAATGCCACCGATAATGATCGCGTTGGGAGAGTAAGTGGCAGCCGTCATTTATTGCAATCGAGGTACACGACAGAGGCGTCAGGTCAGTTGGACCGAGGTTGATCTGGACTGGATTTAGTCTGTCCAGGACTAAAAGGGTTCCGAGAGTCTTCGGACGCGTAATTCCGTATCCTTTGAGGTTATTCGAAGCATGATGTGGCAGGCATCGGGATTCGTTTCACGTCCCTTCAAACCGGGCTTTTCCTTATTAGTTCTTGAACCCCCACGTTCATATCCAACCCTTAGTACTCCCTCTATACACCTTCTACTATATACACAATGTCCGTCGCAACATCCAGCAAAGGCCAATATCTCCACGGCCCAAAAACCCTCCAGCTGGAAGGACGGCCACTCCCCGCCCCCGCAAGCGACGAAGTGCAAATCGCCATCCGCTCCACGACCCTCTGCGGCTCGGACGTGCACTACTACACATACAACCGAAATGGCTCGATAGAAATCAAAGAACCGCTCTGTGGCGGCCACGAAGCAGCAGGCATCGTTGTTGCACTAGGGCACGGAATCCAGAAATCTACTTCCGCTTCCCTAAGGCCAGGCGACAAGGTGGCTATCGAAAGCGGCGTTCCCTGCGAGAACTGCCCGAAATGCAAAGGGGGACTGTATAATATCTGTCCCAAGCTTCGGTTCCGGAGTAGTGGTGCTTCGTTTCCTCATTTCCAGGGAACCCTACAGGAGTATGTCAATCATCCGGCAAGATGGTGTCATAAACTGCCGGAGTCATTGAGTTTTGATGATGGCGCGCTCCTTGAGCCGTTATCTGTGTGTATTCATGCCGCGAAAAGGGCGCGAATGGAGAAAGGCCAGACGTGTTTAGTATTCGGTGCAGGGGCAGTTGGGTTAGTTTCGGCTGCTGTTGCAAAAATTGAGTATGGGAGTCGTGTTGTTATCGCAGATATTGATAGCGGCCGGGTGGACTTCGCGGTTAGGGAGGGATTTGCAGACCTGGGCTTTACTATAATGCCTAAGAGAGGCACTACCTCGGAGGAAAAGCTGGGTATTGCCAAGGAGGTGGCCGAGGAAATTGGAAAGTTATCCTGGCCGCAAGGAGGTGAGGTAGGCCGGCTTGATGTGGTCTTGGAGTGCACCGGGGTCGAAACTTGTGTGCAGACGTCTATATACGTATGTTTCCGTCCCAGCCGTTGATTGTGAGCAGCGTTGACTTTACTACAGGCAGCAGACAGCGGCGGGAAGGTTGTCCTTATTGGGATGGGAACAGCGAGGCAACTTTGGCCAGTTTCGGAATTAACTGGTCGAGAGATTGATATAGTGTCAGTCTGGCGCTATGCTTCCTGCTACCCCCGAGCCATTGGTATCATGGACGCCGTGGCCCGTCAGGGTATGGGTCCGGATATACGCAAGCTCATCACGCATAGATTCAAGGGTCTTGAATCTGTCCCGGACGCCTATGAGACGGCCGCGAAGACAAAGGATGCTCAGTCACAGCTGGTTATCAAGACTGTCGTTAACCTGTAACTACTACGCGGCATTATGGGGGGGGTGCATAGGACACCAAATCTGGCACCCATGGCCATGCCCTCGAGCTCCAGCATGGACAGCTCCTTTGAAATGAAATGCCTCACTTACTTGAGTGTTCAAATACTTCAAACACCCAGTGGATAGCCTTCCTTGCCATCCGGTAAACGAATCCCGGACTTGGAGTGCCGAGGTCGGACAGCCCAGCGAGATCATTTACCTTCATAGTTGGGTATATATGCCAATAAATCTATCTCGTGAGAAGCTGGATAGCTACCTACGTTGACACAAAGTACAGCATCGCTCATATGATGTCAGTGCTTTTGCAATGGCAATAGCCGATTCCACACAAATCGCCTGGGCATGCGAAGAGCCTAGGCCTTAAGGTGACTGCGGCTGGATGAGGTGACGGGAGATGTATGGTCGGTGATAGTTAATCATCAGTTGATGGTAACTATCGCATGCTTCATCCCTTACTGTTTAGCCTGTTCTAAGCAAACGAAACTTACTGGAGAGTCAGAAGATGTGGTACTGGTTGTAGCAAATCCGCCTCCTCGTAGATGTTCAGCTCCAGAGGGAGATTTGCCTTCCATTCTCTCAGCTTCTCTACTGTATTAAATGTAGAAAGCAGGAATGGTTGTTATTACAAATCTCGTTAAGAAGCATGGAAGCAACTCCGTCGTAACCCGGGAATTAAATCCCGAGAGTGCTGTGAATATAACTACCTGAGTCCACAGTGTCTGGGAGGAACAGAGGTATCAGAGATCATCTTATTCCAATATCCGTGTGCAGCACTTTGACGAGTCCACTGCGAAACTCCAAGCCATATAGTGCAAGATGTCGATCACCCACATGGTCCTTGTGCAATTCAAACAGGATCCCCCTGCTGAAGCAGTGCAAAATGTTCGTTACCCTCATCTCGTGCAGTGGAGTAGCTAACAGCGTTCAGACATGCAAAAGGATGCTTGGTCTCAGAGAGCAATGCCTCCATCCGTCAACAACCAAGCCGTACATTCTGTCCGCGTCTGGTGGAAAGGACAATTCTCCAGAAGGAAAGCAGGTCTGTTCTCCACTGGCAGAAGTAGAGCCAAGCCTAACATTACTGCTGTTTTCCTATGCAGGGCGGTATCACGCACGCATTCGTTGTGGAATTCAAATCTGCCGCAGACCGAGAATACTACCTTACAGGCGATCCCATACATCAGGAATTCGCGGAGAGCCTGACTGGACTCGTTGAAAAAAGTCAAGTGGTCGACTTCACGTCCGGTGTCTTCTAGAGTGTCTGTATTCTAGCATTGGGAAGCGCCTACCTCAAATATACAAAGTTTATTCAACCAACACATTGAATATCTCTTGCTATACTACAGGATATTGCGCGCAGGTGCTCGTGTTGTATAGGACAAAACACTATTATTGATTCCTAATAGCCAGCCAAAACCCTAGCTTGATCGTATCTGTGACCAGACAAACATATTTGGATAAGCTGTACTCGCTCATAGAGTCCCATCACCCTATCCTTCCTCTTCAACATCCGCGTCCCGCCAAATAATATTAGCAAGAAGATTGCCGTTTCCATAAGCTTCGTTACTACCTACAAGAATAAGTGATTGTATTAGTTCCTTTATCCCCGCTTGCATATACACGGGGGCATGAATAAGTAAAGCTTACCAGCGACAGTGTCTTTACCCTCACCACACTGGTCAAGAATCTCCTGCGCAGCGTCCGCAATATGCCCGCTAAATAGTAGACGCCCATCTGTCAGCAATCCTATCCAACAAGTATACTACAATGGACCTAACATACCACCATGAGCTTTCATCCTCTTCAGTGCTGCCATCGTTGTGTAGGCCATTAATCATGGAATTGCCAACATGGGCGAACCCTTTATTGAGATGCCCTGCCGGCACGGTACAAAGCTCCGTGCCTCGGCTGTGAAGTTCATCGATAGCCTGCTGGATCTCGTCCTTGCTTGCCTCCAGGTCGTTGCTCTCACATCTCACGCCAGCCAGCGCGGTAGTAACCATCGCAAGAGTGACAAGGGCAGACTTGATAGACACCATGTTGACAGGAGTTAGGGGTAAAAGGAGATAACACAATAGAATGATGGGAAATAGGAAATAGGATATAACAAGGGGATTATATATCCTTTAAATAATAAAGATCATGGCTTTGACTTTAAGATTATGTTTCTACTTCTAGGGTAGATCTGCCGTAAGCCACATCCACAGGGGCCTGCACAGGGGCCTGCACCGTGGGGGCTGGGGCCAGTTTGGATTATGGGGGATTGATAAACACCGTACCGTGTCTGCCTGATGGTAGTCCCTGAGTCTAATGGTCGTTGCAGGTCACCTGGGGTCTCAAAACATGACTTGTGTACACGCGGATGAACTATAAGGGCAATTCCAGTGGCGATATCGCCTTACTCAGCGGACATCCAGCCGCTGAAGGTCACTCAGCTCCGGATATCCAATCCTTCATCCTTGATCCTTCAGCGATCCTGCACCAAGCGAGTGATCTTCATACTCCTACACAAGAATAGTTAGATAAGGCTACATGATTCTTATAATGCCCGATTCGAAGCACAATTCGGAGTAGTTTTCTCAACTTCTTCATTCTTAATCCAGTCGTTGGAGCGCTGCATGTCCTGATTTCCTAGTACCAACGTAGCTTCCATATAATATAAACCTTAGCACGGAAACCAGGTGTCAATACGCAGAGAACAAGATATTTTGGGATTACTTTGTCTGCCGGCCCCACTGGGAATCAAGACTCGACCCTGGTGGAGTATCTCTATCACACGGAGAACGTTGGCACTTGGCCGTAATCACTTGGATTAGCAGGTTGACCGCTTGATTCTCGTTCCTGCACTGAACGCGTTTCGATCGCTTCACCAGCCTTGCTGGACTGCTCCCGACTGCTACTGTTCTTTGACTGTGGAGCCTCCACTACATTCCCCGTTGACTCTGTGGACCAATCTTCCCTGTGCTCTACCTTTTTCGAGCGTTGACCGTTACACTCACGAGGCGAGAACGCGTGGTTTTCCATTCCCTTGGCAGGCAAGCTCCGCCTTATTGTCTGATGCCATCCTCATACGACAGAGGGTCTGCTCATTGATACTGCACTGCAGAAGTTATGAATGGCATTGTTATATAACTCTTTCCTCACCAGAGGCGGAGCGAGGAATACTATCTAGAGTGACCTGAGTCGGAACCGCCACGGACAGGCTATCCGCGACCTGCTCCAGCTGCTTATGGCGCTGTTTTATCAAGTTGCCCTTAGTAATTTGAAGCCAGGTACTGACGCTCGTATCCCAATTCTACAGCCTGGTAATGACGAAATTACAATTAGTTAGAAATATAATCACTCAGGGCCACTAGTTCCGCAGGGGTTTGCATTTGAATAATGAATAATTGAAGTCTGCGTGGAAAAGAGACCGTCCTAGTCCAGGCATCAAGTTATGGATAAGCCACAGGGACTGGTCTTGGCTGTTAATAAGAACTCGATATTATCCTGAATATCAGAGGACCGTGGAGACGCCAGGTCTGCTGCCTAGAATAAGCCATAACAAGGTAGGAGAGCGTGGGATAAAAGGAGAGATAAAAGCTCTGTTAGCTAGATTCTACTATATATCACTGCTCCCTGCGTCTTATTATACTGGCCTCTTCCATCTGTCACACCTGATCCCCAGCCTTTACATCAATACCCCCCTACATTTTAGACATGGTAGAGACACGCTCGCATTTCGATTGCTGTAGTGTCCGCCCCAGTGCCACTGCCTTCCCTAGTAAGCCCTAAACTTGAACCCGTGTTGAGGATATACAATGCTTACATGATATTCATTGCCTCAACAAGAGCCTCGCCATCGGATGCCGGGTTGCCGTTGATGTCCTTCATCTGAAAGAAATGGTGGCACATGTCATGGCGTTCGGCCTGCCAAGGGTTGTCCCTTCGAGCACGAACCTTGTCAACACGCCATTGCCCGAATTCGAGAAACGGGTTGCGAACTCCCAGAAGCGGAGGTCAGTTTCGCCATCACTTTGGTGTTTAGCAGTCTCCCTTGGCCCCAGTAGTTACGTGTATGCAACAATCACTTACGTCTCTTTTGTCTTTCGCAGTAGTTTGCTCTACGCTTCAATGGGAAGCCTTTTCATGTTATTAAGATCTCTTTTCTAATTTCCGAAGTAATTTCTAGTTACATCGCTGCAGACAGAGTCTGCCTCGCAGACGACGTCCGGGCTCCACTGCATAGTGTAGCGAGAGTCACATATTTATCATGCGCTTTAATATTGTATGCCCAACGAGGTAGAACGCGCGATAGACACTATACTATGCAATACTGTATCCTATCCACACAGCTTGGAGCTATAATCGACTGCACCGATCGGTTGCTAGGACTCAAAATGTCAAAATACTGATGATATTGGTAAGACAGTAATATCTCGGCGTCGAGGGTCGCACAAATGCCTGATTACAGATACGTTGCACAGTAATGAAGAAAATTGCATCATAGATTTAGATTTGCTTGCATAGTATAGACCCAGGCCTCGTTTCAATTCATCTCCCGCACTTTCAAGACTTTGACCTGCTTTGCCTCTACTCTTTCGAACCTGAAAAACGTGCTGAACACCCCGTCTCCGGTGACAGGCGATGTCCACGAATACTGACGCTGTCGACTGACCAGGCGCCATCCACGGGGCTCTCCAAACTCTTCCATGGTTGCAAGGTGATTGACAGAGTGCATATGGGCGTCGCCTTTCTGATGAAGATGTTCGTTATAGGAATCTGGTATCTCATCAATTGAAATGGTAATTGATCGGTCCGCAATAACAAAGCATAGAACCATGAAGAAAGTAAAGTCCTCTCTGGAGAGGAAATGTGCTGCGCCGAAACAGACAATATGGTCTATTTTGTCCTGGCTGTGGTACTTGGGCAGGCATGTCTGCATGCCATCAATGAGAACCTCGTCGTAGATACGCGTTTGGCGGCATATGTCTGCCATTTCCACGGAGATGTCAAAGCCCACTAGACTGTAGTCCTTCCGAGGCCTGTTGGCAGCCAGAATGCGCCCAAAGAACCCCGTTCCGCAGGCAATGTCCGCTACAGAACCGGTGAAATCGAACTTCTCCACCATATACTGGAAGTTCGCTTTGTCCTGGCTATGCGTTTCGCCGTCATCGTCGTAGTTGTGGGCAATCCTGTCGTAAGTGGCAGCAACCTTGGACGACGGGCCCCGGCTGCCTTGGCGCAAGAAGTAATTCGCAATAAAGATATTTACCACGGCTATGTGCCCTCCCGGAAGCCCATCACTGATGGGCAGGTCTTGGAACTTGGAGCCCTGCGGTAGGAAATCTGCTGGCTGTGGGTTTACCTCGATGACAACGACCTCCCCGTCAGGGCAAACCCGCAAGTCCACATCGCATCCCATGTTGCTGCCTCGGAACATGCCCGTCTCGAACGCCTCCAGGGCTGCTTGCTGAAGTTGATCGAACAAAACGGGGTCATCCTGTCTCTTGATAAGCTCCATCCGTGTTTCGCGGTCGAATTTGAGGTCAAACGTGATGAAGCTCTCCTTTCGGGACAAGCCCTTGGTCTTGAGGATGTAAGGGTTCAGGGCGAGCGCAGAATCTCCCATTTCAATAACGGTGACACTATATTCGCGCCCCTCGATGTATTCCTGCACGACAATATCGTCGTTATACAGCCCTGCCAGATGATGTGATTCTGCAGGGGCTCTTTGCCCAGGATCTGGCAAGCCCAGAGCCTTCGCCCTCTGCAGGCGAAATGGATGCAGCCGCTTGTTTATACTGCACAGGGCATTGGCGAGCTCATCCTCATTGTCGCAGAGTGAGTTCTTGTCGATCATCAGGCTTGCGCAGCCATTTGCGGGCTTGACAAACAACGGAAATTTCTTCGTGCCAGGTACACGCGGCGCACCGCGCTCCCTAGCATTTGCGTAGAAAGCATTCTTGTTTCGACAGCGCTCCCAGCTCCGTACGCCAGCGGAGGGGACACCCAACGATTCGAAGTATTGACTGGCCTGGATCCCGGCCACTGGGTCATCCAATGTTCCCCAGAGAAAGTTGATGTAGAAGTCGAACCCTTCGGCCAGCAACGCATCGATTTCCTCCCTTGCCGTCTTGATGTTAATGAATCGGTTCTCGAAGATGTGCTGGGAGGTGTAAGGGCCTAGATCAGAAGCCTGACTGTCGACTCCGGCGAGGTCGGAACCGGAGCCCTCGTAAGACGATTGCAGCACGCAGATCCGCATTTTCATGGATTATTTCTGACTTGAAGGTGGATAGTGACCGGGGCAGGGATAAACCAGGCATGGAAGGCCTCCTTTTAACTTCTTCTCGTTTGTCACAATCAGGTCGGACATCCTCCTTCCAATATGCGCTTCTTATGCGAAACGCAGCTCGTAATGTTGACGATTATCCTCTAAGGCGGAATATCCCTTACAGGTTCAGCTGCTGCATTTTTGATATGTTGACATGCCTGGATGCATAACAAAGGTTATTTCCAAGGTTGACGTTTACGTGGCTAGTTACGCTCAATGCGGTGATTATCATCTTTGAAAAACATGTGTCCGTTCACTTAACACGCCATTACATGTAGTATATATCTAATCTTTGTATGGTTCTAACACAGATGCCGATTTGTTCCTTGAACGGCAATGACCGCATACAGGCAAGGGCCACTCTGACCGTATTATCACAGTACGTAATCGACGTAAAAAGCCGTCATTCCTTTAAACTGCAGGCAGACTGGGCGTTTTCCTGCAAGGAGGGTCCGCATTTGCATCATACTACAGCCATAGGATTCTTCTTCCCCTCCATTCCCGAAATGAAAGAATGCATTCGTTCACCCCTTACATATGTCATATTCGCGAAATGGCGTATACCTTCTGCCTTTGTTTCCTACAGGAATCCCATGGTCCTTTTCATTATGCCACGGACATCTGTATGCTCGTTAACCGGTAATACACACCACCACCTTCAGAGATATCACAAACATCAAACATTTCAAAACCGCACACCAATTGCCGGCGCTCCCCAGAGACTCGATTGTTGCGGTCAACTGTGAATATGGGGTGTCCGGCAACGACCTGAGACACCGCGTGCCAGAAGATGGTTGGTCTGCCGGACGATTCGGCGACGCAGGTCTTTGGTGGCTTCGGTTCAGTGGCGTGACTAATTCAGGCTCGCTTTCAGAGATGAAGGGGAAGGAGATACTTCATGAAGTGTTCAGAGTTGATGAAACCGAAGGGCAATTACGGGCAAGCTGTATCCTGTCAGGGGCCGTGTGAGAAGTACTCGCAATTCCGCGAACGGACAGTTAAAGCATGATGTGAGATTCTCGACCCAGTTAATAAGTCAAGCGAACCAACCTGTCAATGGAACCAGATCCAGAACGAGTACTAGTCCCCAGCACCACGTTAAGGCGCAAGCTTAATGCAGAGGCGCAGGGAGCAGTAACTCAGGCATATTACCAATAATGATAGTCAATGGGGTTGAATTTAACAGGTTTCTATTGTGTTTTCATTAATGTGGGTAACCGCAGACTGTTAGTTCCTGTTTGATAACACAGCCAGTCTCGGTACTTTATTCAGCCCACAGTTAACGAGGCAGAGCCACCACCTCCAGACTGGGGGGACAACGTTTGAATAATATCCTGGTAATATGGATCACTGGAATACTCCTTCGCAAGTGTCCAAGATAAGGGTGTGTGGCCACCATCGTCCTTGGCATCAGGGTCAGCGCCGTGCTCCAGGAGCAGCTTGATGATGCCCACATGCCCGACCTCAGCGGCGATAAAAAGAGGTGTCCAGCCAAAGTGATCTCTAGTGGCGGCACTCGCACCGCAGCTCAGTAAGAGCCGTACCAGTGGTATATTGGCCGTCTCGATAGCCCAGATCAGGGGTGTCAGCCCACGGTGGTTCGCGGCATTGATGTCGGCTCCTTTCCGCAAAAGGAAGATAATGGCATCAAGTTGTCCATCCATTGTAGCCCGAAGAAGAATTGTCCATCCACTGTTGTCATGAGCTTTGATATTCGCGCCGTGCTGGAGCAGTAGCTGCATAGTGTCTCGGTCACCGTGATAGGACGCCCATGATAGCGGCGTTGAGCCATGTATGTCCTTCGCATCTATATCAACAGCTCTCGCTAGCAGCACCCTAGTCAACCTTTTCTCACCGACTCGGCATGCCCATCCCAGGGCGGTCTCACCCCTAAAAGTGTCACTTCCCAGTTTATCGCCAAGTTTTCCGGTGTACCGGGTAAAAAGTTCACCCATTTCGTTCTCCTCCAAAAAGACTGTGCCATACCCTAGAAGGGCCCTTACGGCATCCTGATTATCACAAGCCAACGCAGTAAGCAAAGGACTTCGGTAGTGCTCACTTCGAATGGCCGCTGCGGGGGACGCGGAAAGGATTGTCCTTATCAACGCCGCGTAGTCGTTAGCCGCAAGATGGTATAGAAAGCCAGTGCTTGGTGCAAATACTGTGTACGGCTGGCCAAGTATCTGTGGTTCGGATGAAAAGTGATTGCGTTCATGAATATCATTACGCACATTGATCCAGTCTCTGAGGGGAAAGCCTTGAAGAAAACTAAGCTGCGGATGGCCGTCATCTTCGGCCGCTGCGTTGGAATGGTACAGGACGCCATCTGTTGCATATTCGAGGAAAGGCGAGGCTGAGGTGGGTTTTCTATTGTGGCAATCATCCCACGCGCCCATTCGGTTGGAAGCAATATAGTGCGTCATATAAGAGTAGCAACACCCCCGCAACTGGTCATGGGTGTTGCATTCAAAGTCCGAAGGCAAGGTATCTGGCCAGAGCTCTAAGATACCATCTCGCAAGAAGAACTCGCGGACCGACTCGTGGATGAATTGAACAATGGGGGAATTCCCGCCGGTGATTTCGGCGAGTCCGCAAGAAGAACTGACAACAAACCTGCCCACATCTTCAGTCGTGATGGACTCGGGGACGGAATCGCCAGTCCCTTGTGGGTTTAACGCAACAACGGCTGCAGAATAATACTCCTCTGGCCGCAATGGTCTTTTGGCAAACATAACCCACTGAACACAGACTTGCAAGTCTTGTAGTTTGTTCGTATCTCGGTCCAAGATTTGCCTGAACACGGCACTGAGTTCTGTCGGGATGGTGTCAAGTCGTTTTCGGACGGCAAATACGCGCCCACGTCTGTATTCCTGATTGAGGATATTGACCACAATAACCACCCACATAAAGATACCACCAGCCTTGAGACGCAGTTGAGCTGTCACCTCCTCAGCTGATCGCCCACCGCCGACGCGGAGTCGGGTTGTGATGTAAGTAAAAATGTCTTCTTCATGGCCCTTTTGCAATTCCAAGTTTATTTTGCGGCCGTGCTCGATGTCGATGTGAGGATAATGCCTGCTGGAGAAACAAGTCAGAAGTCGTTTTTGAGCTGTAAACGCACGTTGGCCGAGGTCCTCAAACATCTCTACCATATCCTCGACTTGGTATTCGTCGCACTCGTCCAGTGCATCGATGAATACAACCAACCGCTCCTGATCGAGCATCAGAACCACACTGCGCAGCAGGTCTTGAAGGAGCCTGGGCTGTATGTGACAGTGGGCTCTATTGTTGACAAAATTATCGTTCAAGCCATCCAGCTCTCTAACATGTTCTGGTAAATCGAAGACTTGTCGGAGTCTCGGCACTTGATGCAGGAGCTGATGGAGCAGAGACCGGTACATGCCGTCCGACGACCTTTCAAGACTATCACCTCTGGCATTAAAGAAGAAAGATATAACGGTGTTAGTCTTGTCCTTCATCGGCTGGCTGTAGGCAAAGTTCATCAGGGTCGACTTGCCAGCGCCAGGCTTACCTTCTTATCCATAAGAATCCGTGGTGCTCGTATGCCTTTCCCATATCCAGCCACTCAAGATAGTCTGGATGCGTAAGTAGCCATCGGCATGTGTCCGAGTGATGCGGCTTAATCGCTGAACGTCGCGCATCGATATAGCCAAATCTCAGAACTTCCAACAGATTCTTCCGGCGCTCTAAACCAATTTCAGCAAAGTAAACAGAAACAACCCCCCCGCCGCACCTGCTTCACAAATTCTCGCAGCTCTGACCCTTCCACGTCCTCTGGTAGGGAGTGGATCACCGCACAAAG